>CM075819.1:24651235-25065693 GCA_037975025.1 Excoecaria agallocha
TATGGTATGTATGATAAAATTTTTGTTTTTCCGCTGTGCTATCATGATTATCATACCATGTCATATTCCATCAGTGGTATCAGAGCCTAGACATGCTTATTTTAGTGCTTTAGATGCATGAAAAAATTAATTAAAAATCGTTATTTTGAAAACATGCAAATCTGAAATTTTTTGTTTTGAGTTTTTTGCATTGTTTTGGTGTAAAAACGATTTTAATTGATTAGATAGGTATTATAATTAATATTACATGTTAATATACTGTCCTAAGATGTTATTAGGGCTGGTAATGGTCGGATTTAATTATTTATACCTGATGGTACATGTTAATTATGAAACTAGGTGCTAGTTGGCATGTAAATTGCTATTTTAACAACTAGTTTTCAAAATTAAATGTAAAAACGTTTTTGGGATGTTTGTAAGTGATTTTTAAAGATTAAATATCAGGTCTGGACATGTTTTAAATTTGGTTTTAATTCTGGTCCATGACAATTTAATTGATTAATTTTAAAATCACTTAAAACTATGTCTAGTTTGTGTTTGTTACATGTTTAATCAACATTGCTTGTTATGTTTTGATTAAAATGGTAAAAACACATTTAGATTAAAATGGTACAGAATATTAAATCAATGTTTATGGAATTATTTAGATTATTAAATGACTCATAAAATTGATTTAAATGTTTGTGTATTTTATGGCATTACATAAGCATTAAACAACTAGTTTTTGTTGTTTGTTTGTTTTTGCATGAATGCCGTGTACTATATATGTGTTCTTCATGATTTTATTTTTAATTCATGTTAGCACATATTATATGCATTTTTAATGTTTATGGGCTGTATGACATAAAATTAAAAATGGCTAAATTGGAAATTATGCTAGAGTTGATTTATAGCACAAATCTAACTAGTTTGTGTTTTGGGCTTTTAAGAGAACTTATTCAATAAGAGGATTTAGTCCATTGGGCTTCGGCCCAGGCCCATCACGGGGTCATCTCTTAAAGCTTCAAGTACACAATTTCCATTAATGGGCTTGGCTAAATCTAATTAAAATTGGACTTTGTTTGATCCATGAATGCTATGTATATTTATTTGCTTGTTTGGTGTGATGAATGGATATGCATGGTGCATTCATGGGCCCTGGGTTTTTGTAATTAAATATGGCCTGCGAGCCATTATATTTTATTGTAAAAGTTTCATTTATTTCTTAGAATAGAATTTATTTGAAGACTTTGTAAATCAAGACGAAGCCCACCGGAGTGGAGAAGCCCAACTCGAAGATTCTTATGTAATAGTATAGAATCTTAGTTGTAAGTTTTTGGGCCCATGTTTGTCACGCTTTACTTTATGCAATTATATATATATATATGCATGCTATGTATGGATGACAAAGCGTATGCCATGTAAGCCGTAATAAAATGAATCCCTAAAAAATAGTAAGTCACAAAGTTGCCTTCCTAATTCGAAACATATCAAGGCATCGATCATCGGTCACGTAGACTAGGAGTCCTAGATGCGCCCGATTATCTTTGTGGGGCATGGGTTGTGAATGTAGGTTGGACTTATCATGGAAAGGGATGCCCGGACCTAGGCAACTAATAAATGGGTTGTGCTATAACATCCTAAGATGTTAGCCCATTTGATCCAAGAGTCATGTACGAGACATGATTGGAGTTTTCCTACCTAAGTAACTTAACTTGTTAGGTGTACAAGCTCAGCTTGACTAATAAGTTGTTGAGAAAAGTGGATCTTGGCCCACATTAAATCACTAACGCGAATTATTTAAAGGGATATTAATTCGGTTTGTGGGATCATTAATAAGACCTCATTTAATCTTGCTAAATTTTATTGTAGATTGAAAATGGCATCTTCAAACAACAATTTCTCATTGCGATCGGTCCTTGAAAAGGACAAATTGAATGGCACCAATTTCATAGACTGGTCTCGAAACTTAAGAATAGTTCTTAAGCAAGAGAAGAAGTCGTATGTTTTGGATGCACCCTTGCCTGATGAACCAGGAAGGAACGCCTCTGCGGTTCAAAAGGAAACTTTTGAGACCAAGAAGAGCGACTCCAATGATGTGACCTGTCTGATGCTGGCCACTATGGTGCCTGAATTGCAAAAGCAATTTATGGACCAAGAGGCTTATGCGATCATGGTGCACCTCAAGGAGATGTTCCAAGAGCAAGCTCGTCACGAGAGGTTCGTGACAACAAAGGCATTAATTTCTTGCAAGATGGCTGAGGGTACACCTGTTAGTACCCATGTACTCAAGATGAAAGGGTATCTTGATACTCTTGAGAAGCTTGAGGTACTAGTGCCAAAGGAATTGGCCACTGACATGATCTTAGGATCATTGCCTGCTGCTTATGATCCATTTGTGATGAATTATAACATGCATGCAATGAACAAGTCAGTCACTGAGCTTCATGGGATGCTTAAGAATGCTGAAGAAAACATTTGAAAGACCAATCCCGTACTAATGGTTTAAAAGGGAATTAAGAAGGGACAAGCTAAGGGAAAGGGAAAGGGAAAGGCAAAACCCAAGTCAAGTGGGAGTGCACCTCAGGCCCAATCCAAGCCCAAGGCGCCAAAACTCAAAGAGAGTGAGAGCACTTGCTTCCATTGCAACAAGATAGGGCATTGGAGGAAGAATTGCGCTCTCTTTAAGGAAGAACAAAAGAAGAATGGAGCCAAGGCGTCCAGTTTTGGTATTTTTGTTGTTGAAGTTAACCTTTCTATTTCTACCACTTGGGTATTGGATACCGGTTGTGGTTCTCACATTTGTTCAAATGTGCAGGGGTTAAGAAATAGGCGGTTACTTGGGAAGAATGAAGTGGACCTTCGTGTGGGGAATGGAGCACGAGTTGCTGCCATGGAGATAGGCGACTATCACCTCACTTTACCTTCCGGACTTTGTATTGTTTTGAATAATTGTTATTATGTGCCTGCTATGAGCAGAAACATTATTTCAGTTTCATGTTTGGATAATGATGAATTTGATTTTGTTATTAAAAATGGCAATGCTCATATTCGTCGCCAAGGCATTTCTTATGGCAATGCCATGTTGCAAAATGGCCTTTATATCCTTGATTTACAAAACAAAGAGTCCATATACAACATTAATACAAAGAGGGTTAAATCAAACGAATTGAACCCTACTTACTTCTGGCATTGTCGCTTAGGACATGCAAACGAAAAACGCATTTCAAGACTCCACAGAACTGGAGTGCTTGGGTCATTCGACTTAGAGTCTTATGATACATGCGAGCCATGTTTGCATGGAAAAATGACAAAGAGTCCTTTTAATAAAAATGGCGAGAGGACTAATGGCTTATTGGAACTAATACATTCCGATGTATGTGGACCTTTAAGTACACATGCTAGAGGTGGTTTTAGCTACTTCGTGGCATTCACAGATGACTTCAGTAGATATGGCTATGTCTATCTGATGAAGTACAAGTCTGAAACTTTTGAGAAATTCAAAGAGTTTAAGAATGAAGTAGAAAACCAACTTGGCAAAAGTATAAAAGCCATTCGATTAGATCGAGGTGGCGAATACTTAAGCCAAGAGTTTGACAGTCATCTAAAGGAGTGTGGTATTATTTCACAGCTCACTCCTCCTGGAACACCTCAATGGAATGGTGTGTCCGAAAGGAGAAATCGAACTCTGTTGGACATGGTTCGATCTATGATGAGTCAAGCTAATCTTCCTATCTCTTTTTGGGGTTATGCATTAGAAACTGCTGCGTTTCTATTGAACCGTACTCCAACTAAAGCAGTTGAGAAGACACCATACAAGGTATGGACTGGGAAAGAACCCAATATGTCTTTTCTCAGGATTTGGGGCTGTGAAGCACATGTTAAGAAATTAACATCTGAAAAACTAGAGTCCAAATCCACTGTCTGCTTGTTTGTGGGTTATCCTAAAGAAACAAAGGGATACTACTTTTACTCACAAGCCGAGAACAAAGTATTTGTTGCTCGCAAGGCTGTTTTCTTGGAAAAGGAGTTCCTTCTCAAGAAAGACAGTGGGAGTAAAGTAGAACTTGGAGAAATTCAAGCACCACAAACTCCTATAGAGGATGGTTTGGAAATGGGATCAAGTTCACAACCAGTTGTGGAACAAGAACCCATTACACAAGAACCTAGAAGGTCCGGTAGGGTACGTCAGGAGATTGAGAGATATGGATTTCTAATCACTGACAGTGACACTATTGAGTTAGTAGATCGTGAGGATCCTACTACCTACCGAGAAGCTATTGAAAGCCCAAACTCGGATAATTGGCTTGAAGCCATGAAATCCGAGATGCAATCAATGTACGATAACCAGGTTTGGACCTTGGTTGATCCACCAGAAGGTGCTAAGGTAATTGAATGCAAGTGGTTATTCAAACTAAAACCTGATAAGACCTACAAAGGTAGACTAGTAGCAAAAGGTTTTCGACAAACTCATGGTATAGACTATGACGAGACCTTTTCGCCTGTAGTCATGCTCAAGTCCATTAGGATCTTGCTTGCCATAGCTGCATATCATGATTATGAGATATGGAAAATGGATGTCAAAACTGCTTTCCTTAACGGAAATTTACTTGAGGATGTGTATATGACATAGCCTGAAGGTTTTGTCAATCCCAAGCATCCTAAGAAGGTATGCAAGCTTCAAAAATCCATTTATGGATTAAAGCAAGCATCCCGAAGTTGGAATCTTCGCTTTGATGAGGCAGTCAAAGAATTTGACTTCATCAAGAACGAAGATGAGCCTTGTGTGTACAAGAAGGTTAGTGGGAGCATAGTAGTGTTTCTGGTCCTATATGTGGACGACATCCTTCTCATTGGGAATGATATTCCAACATTGCAAAAGGTTAAGCAATGGTTGGGAAAATGTTTCTCAATGAAAGACTTAGGTGAAGCCGAGACAATACTTGGTATTCGAATCTATAGAGATAGATCGAATCGGCTTTTGGGACTAAGTCAAGAAAAGTACATAGACAAAGTACTAAAGCATTTTAGTATGGGAGACTCAAAGAAAGGATACATACCTTTGGCTTTGGGAGTTCCTTTGACTAAAGAACAGTGCCCTAAAACCAAAGAGGAAAGGGACAACATGAGTAGAATCCCATATGCATCTGCTATTGGATCTATCATGTACGCTATGTTATGTACTAGGTTGGATGTTGCTCATGCACTGAGCATAACCAGTAGGTTTCAGCAAGACCCTGGTGAGAAGCACTGGTCTGCTGTAAAAGGGATCCTGAAGTACCTGCGAAGGACTAAGGATCACTTCTTGGTGTATGGTGGTCAAGAAGAGCTCGTCATACAAGGTTATGCCGATGCTGCTTTTCAGACCAGCACTCAGGATTCTAGATCGCAATCTGGGTTTGTTTTTGTTTTGAACGGTGGTGCTGTCAGCTGGAGAAGCTCGAAGCAAGAAACCGTTGCCGACTCAACTACAGAATCTGAGTATATTGCAGCAAGTGAGGCTGTAAAAGAGGCTGTTTGGATTAAAAATTTCATTAATGGATTAGGAGTGGTCCCAAGCGTCCTAGATCCATTAGAAATTTTCTGTGACAATAACGGGGCCATTACACAGGCCAAGGAGCCCCGGTCACACCAGAAATCCAAACACATACTCAGAAGGTACCACTTGATCAGAGAAATCATTGATCGTGGGGACGTCATGGTTAGCAAGATATCAAGTGAAGACAATGTAGCAGATCCTTTGACGAAACAGTTACGTCCAAATCTGCACGAAGCTCATTTGAGAGCGTTCGGTTTAAGGGCTATGCCTAATTGGGACTAGTGCTAGTGGGAGATTGTTAGTGTAAGCCCTAGCCCCAATACATTGTAATGAAACACTTGAAATTAATAAAATGAGGCATTTGTTTTATCCTTTGTATTCCTGTGCATATCAATTGATAAAACTATCCAAGAATGTCGTTTTGGTTTAAGTTATCATGTGTGAGGCACATGAATTGTAAGACCTTGAAACAAATGAGACATCATTCTAAATATCCCTAGTCAGTCATTATTATGGGAATAACAAATGAATTAAGACTAGTATGCTCTCTCTGATCTTATGAGTTATGTCTTACGGATCATTAGGACAAGAGTGTTAATCAGAGATCATAGATACATGTTAAAGAACATGGTATCTGGATTCGATCCGCTCATGAGAACACTACATGGTACAAGTCATAAGTGTTTCTCATATGCAAGTTTTGTATCGGAGTTCTTAGACCTGAAATCTCTACGAAACTCTTTATGAATTACTGTGTACTTTGACATACACCTAACGTGCTCGTAACAGAGTGACAAGTACGGGTATGATTGGGTATGCACTGATTCATGTTAGAGAGCATGAAAGAAGTGAAGGGATTACCCCTCTCGATAAGAGAGAAAAATATCACCGGCCACTTGATCAGTGAACTGAGAAGTGTATGGCCATACCGAGATGAAATAATGAGTGATCATTATTTATCTGAGAGTTCAGTGTCACTGGAATATCAAGAAATGAATTAATGTATATAAGGATGACTAGTTCCATGCCTTATATTAATTTTGATATTTATGGGTAAGGGACTATGCGAAATTGCATTAGGTCACCAAATGCCATATGCATTTTCATTTAATTTGGAGTGCTATAATATCTTGCTAGAGAATATATATAGCCTTTGAATTAATTTATTAATTCATTGCCAACATTAAATGGACCTATAGGATCGCACACAAAGCATTGGGCTTAAAATATTTAAATTAAGTATTGGACATTAATTTGGGCTTTTAATTAAAGTCAAATTAATGTATGTAATGGGTTATAATATTGCTATTGGGCTTTGGTCCATGAGAGAGAGAAATTCAGCCCATAAGGTTTAATTTCAATTAATTAATTATCTTGTGTTAATTAAGTTAATTGAATATTAAAGCCTAAAGGAATTTAAATTAAATTAAATCACTTATATATTTAATTAAGTGATTTCATTTATTTAAATGTCTTATGTTTTATTTCAAATTTGAATTTAAATTCAAAGGAGTTTAATTCAAAATATATTACTTATCTTTAGGAAGTGATAGAGTTTGAATTAATTATCTTAGGATAGTTGAATTTAGATTAATGACTTGCCAAAGGATAAGCATATATATTAAAAGAAATAAAACCCTAAACCTAATTTTTTTTGTGGCATGAATAGTAACTCGTGAATAGTGACTCTCTCTCTTAATTCTTTTGTTCAATTTTTCACAAGGAGAAAGGATTGTTCCTCATTCTCTTGTGTTATTGAGCAGTAATAGCAATCTAAAGAAGTACAAAATCAAGTTTTGTAGCTTCAAACTATAACCCTTACACAATACCGAAAAAGAGATCTAGCAATCTCGTTTTTAAGCCGACGGTGTAATTGTGTGTGTGAGAATAGAGGGAGTGGCGCAAAAGGCTGTTCCTTGGCATTGGTGATCGAGAACTAAGGTGGATAAAGGCATCTTGGTTGCTGGACATCACAAAATCAAAGAATAAAATGCATCATCTATTGTAAGTTTCAAAACCCTAAAATTGCATGTTTTCGTTCCTATCTTTGGATATGTATGGTATGTATGATAAAATTTTTGTTTTTCCGCTGTGCTATCATGATTATCATACCATGTCATATTCCATCACATACACTAAGAAGTGATCCTTAGTCCTTCGCAGGTACTTCAGAATCCCTTTTACAGCAGACCAGTGCTTCTCACCAGGGTCTTGCTGAAACCTACTGGTTATACTCAGTGCATGACCAACATCCAATCTAGTACATAACATAGCGTACATGATAGATCCAATAGCAGATGCATATGGGATTCTACTCATGTTGTCCCTTTCCTCTTTGGTTTTAGGGCACTGTTCTTTAGTCAAAGGAACTCCCAAAGCCAAAGGTATGTACCCTTTCTTTGAGTCTCCCATACTAAAATGCTTTAGTACTTTGTCTATGTACTTTTCTTGACTTAGTCCCAAAAGCCGATTCGATCTATCTCTATAGATTCGAATACCAAGTATTGTCTCGGCTTCACCTAAGTCTTTCATTGAGAAATATTTTCCCAACCATTGCTTAACCTTTTGCAATGTTGGAATGTCATTCCCAATGAGAAGGATGTCGTCCACATATAGGACTAGAATTACTACTATGCTCCCACTAACCTTCTTGTACACACAAGGCTCATCTTCATTCTTGATGAAGTCAAATTCTTTGACTGCCTCATCAAAATGAAGATTCCAACTTCGGGATGCTTGCTTTAATCCATAAATGGATTTTTGAAGCTTGCAAACCTTCTTAGGATGCTTGGAATTGACAAAACCTTCAGGCTGTGTCATATACACATCCTCAAGTAAATTTCCGTTAAGGAAAGCAGTTTTGACATCCATTTGCCATATCTCATAATCATGATATGCAGCTATGGCAAGCAAGATCCTAATGGATTTGAGCATGACTACAGGCGAAAAGGTCTCGTCATAGTCTACACCATGAGTTTGTCGAAAACCTTTTGCTACTAGTCTACCTTTGTAGGTCTTATCAACTTTGAGTTTGAATAGCTACTTGCATTCAATTACCTTAGCACCTTCCGGTGGATCAACCAAGGTCCAAACCTGGTTATCATACATTGATTACATCTCGAATTTCATGGCTTCAAGCCAATTTTTCGAGTCTGGGCTCTCAATAGCTTCTCGGTAGGTAGTAGGATCCTCACGATCTACTAACTCAATAGTGTCACTGTCAGTGATTAGAAATCCATATCTCTCAATCTCCTGACGTACCCTACCGGACCTTCTAGGTTCTTGTGTAATGGGTTCTTGTTCCACAACTGGTTGTGAACTTGATCCCATTTCCAAACCATCCTCTATAGGAGTTTGTGGTGCTTGAATTTCTCCAAGTTCTACTTTACTCCCACTGTCTTTCTTGAGAAGGAACTCCTTTTCCAAGAAAACAGCCTTGCGAGCAACAAATACTTTATTCTCGGCTTGTGAGTAAAAGTTGTATCCCTTTGTTTCTTTAGGATACCCCACAAACAAGCAGACACTGGATTTGGACTCTAGTTTGTCATATGTTAATTTCTTAACATGTGCTTCACAGCCCCAAATCCTGAGAAAAGACATATTGGGTTCTTTCCCAGTCCATACCTCATATGGTGTCTTCTCAACTGCTTTAGTTGGAGTACGGTTCAATAGAAACGCAACAGTTTCTAATGCATAACCCCAAAAAGAGATAGGAAGATTAGCTTGACTCATCATAGATCGAACCATGTCCAACAGAGTTCGATTTTTCCTTTCGGACACACCATTCCATTGAGGTGTTCCAGGAGGAGTGAGCTGTGAAATAATACCACACTCCTTTAGATGACTGTCAAACTCTTGGCTTAAGTATTCGCCAGCTCGATCTGATCGAATGGCTTTTATACTTTTGCCAAGTTGGTTTTCTACTTCGTTCTTAAACTCTTTGAATTTATCAAAAGTTTCAGACTTGTACTTCATTATATAGACATAGCCATATCTACTGAAGTCATCTGTGAATGACACGAAGTAGCTAAAACCACCTCTAGCATGTGTACTTAAAGGTCCACATACATCGGTATGTATTAGTTCCAATAAGCCATTAGTCCTCTCGCCTTTTTTATTAAAAGGACTCTTTGTCATTTTTCCATGCAAACATGGCTCGCATGTATCATAAGACTCTAAGTCGAATGACCCAAGCACTCCAGTTTTGTGGAGTCTTGAAATGCGTTTTTCGTTTACATGTCCTAAGCGACAATGCCAGAAGTAAGTAGGGTTCAATTCGTTTGATTTAACCCTCTTTGTATTAATGTTGTATATGGACTCTTTGTTTTGTAAATCAAGGATATAAAGGCCATTTTGCAACATGGCATTGCCATAAGAAATGCCTTGGCGACGAATATGAGCATTGCCATTTTTAATAACAAAATCAAATTCATCATTATCCAAACATGAAACTGAAATAATGTTTCTGCTCATAGCAGGCACATAATAACAATTATTCAAAACAATACAAAGTCCGGAAGGTAAAGTGAGGTGATAGTCGCCTATCTCCATGGCAGCAACTCATGCTCCATTCCCCACACGGAGGTCCACTTCATTCTTCCCAAGTAACCGCCTATTTCTTAACCCCTGCACATTTGAACAAATGTGAGAACCACAACCGGTATCCACTACCCAAGTGGTAGAAATAGAAAGGTTAATTTCAACAACAAAAATACCAGAACTGGACGCCTTGGCTCCATTCTTCTTTTGTTCTTCCTTGAAGAGAGCGCAATTCTTCCTCCAATGCCCTATCTTGTTGCAATGGAAGCAAGTGCTCTCACTCTCTTTGAGTTTTGACGCCTTGGGCTTGGATTGGGCCTGAGGTGCACTCCCAACTGACTTGGGTTTTCCCTTTCCCTTTCCCTTTCCCTTAGCAGGTCCCTTCTTAATTCCCTTTTGAACCATTAGTACGGGATTGGTCTTTCGAATGTTTTCTTCAGCATTCTTAAGCATCCTATGAAGCTCAGTGACTGACTTGTTCATTGCATGCATGTTATAATTCATCACAAATGGATCATAAGCAGCAGGCAATGATCCTAAGATTAAGTCAGTGGCCAATTCCTTTGGCACTAGTACCTCAAGCTTCTCAAGAGTATCAAGATACCCTTTCATCTTGAGTACATGGGTATTAACAGGAGTACCCTCAGCCATCTTGCAAGAAATTAAGGCCTTTGTTGTCACGAACCTCTCGTGACGAGCTTGCTCTTGGAACATCTCCTTGAGGTGCACTATGATCGCATAGGCCTCTTGGTCCATAAATTTCTTTTGTAATTCAGGCACCATAGTGGCTAGCATCAAACAGGTCACATCATTAGAGTCACTTTTCTTGGTCTCAAAAGTTTCCTTTTGAACCACAGAAGCGTTCCTAGCAGGTTCCTCAGGTAAGGGTGCATCCAACACATACTACTTCTTCTTTTGCTTAAGAACTATTCTTAAGTTTCGAGACCAGTCTATGAAATTGGTGCCATTCAATTTGTCCTTTTCAAGGACCGATCGCAATGAGAAATTGTTGTTTGAAGATGCCATTTTCAATCTACAATAAAATTTAGCAAGATTAAATGAGGTCTTATTTATGATCCCACAAACCGAATTAATATTCCTTTAAATAATTCGCGTTAGTGATTTAATGTGGGCCAAGATTCACTTTTCACAACAACTTATTAGTCAAGCTGAGCTTGTACACCTAACAAGTTAAGTTACTTAGGTAGGAAAACTCCAATCATGTCTCGTACATGACTCTTGGATCAAATGGGCTAATATCTTAAGATGTTATAGCACAACCCATTTATTAGTTGCCTAGGTCCGGGCATCCCTTTCCATGTTAAGTCCAACCTACATTCACAACCCATGCCTCACAAAGATAATCGGGCGCATCTAGGACTCCTAGTCTACGTGACCGATGATCGATGCCTTGACATGTTTCGAATTAGGAAGGCAACTTTGTGACTTACTATTTTAGGGATTCATTTTATTACGGCTTACATGGCATACGCTTTGTCATCCATACATAGCATGCATATATATATAATTGCATAAAGTAAAGCGTGACAAACATGGGCCCAAAAACCTACAACTAAGATTCTATACTATTACATAAGAATCTTTGAGTTCGGCTTCTCCACTCTGGTGGGCTTCGTCTTGATTTACAAAGTCTTCAAATATATTCTATTCTAAGAAATAAATGAAAAAATTTTACAATAAAATATAATGGCTCGCAGGCCATATTTAATTACAAAACCCAGGGCCCATGAATGCACCATGCATATCCATTCATCACACCAAATTAGCAAATAAATATACATAGCATTCATGGATAAAATAAAGTCCAATTTTAATTAATTTAGCCAAGCCTATTAATGGAAATTGTGTACTTGAACCTTTAAGAGAAGACCCCATGATGGGCCTGGGCCAAAGCCCAAATGGACTAAATCCTATTATTGAATAAGTTCTCTTAAATGCCCAAAACACTAACTAGTTAGATTTGTGCTATAAATCAACTCTAGTATAATTTCCAATTATGCCATTTTTAATTTTATGTCATACAGCCCATAAACATTAAAAATGCATATAATATGTGCTAACATGAATTAAAAATAAAATCATGAAGAACACATATATAGTACACGGCATTCATGCAAAAACAAACAAACAACAAAAACTAGTTGTTTAATGCTTATGTAATGCCATAAAATGCACAAACATTTAAATCAATTTTATGAGTCATTTAATAATCTAAATAAGTCCATAAACATTGATTTAATATTCTGTACCAATCTGATCTAAATGTGTTTTTACCATTTTAATCAAAACAAAACAAACAATCTTGATTAAACATGTAACAAACACAACCTAGACATGGTTTTAAGTGATTTTAAAATTAATCAATTAAATTGTCATGGACCAGAATTAAAACCAAATTTAAAACATGTCCAGACCTGATATTTAATCTTTAAAAATCACTTACAAACATCCCAAAAAAGTTTTTACATTTAATTTTGAAAACTAGTTGTTAAAATAGCAATTTACATGCCAACAAGCACCTAGTTTCATAATTAACATGTACCATCAGGTATCAATAATTAAATCCGACCATTACCAGCCCTAATAACATCTTAGGACAGTATATTAACATGTCATATTAATTATAATACCTATCTAATCAATTAAAATCGTTTTTACTCCAAAACAATGCAAAAAACTCAAAACAGAAAATTTCAGATTTGCATGTTTTCATAATGACGATTTTTAATTAATTTTTTCATGCATCTAAAGCACTAAAATAAGCATGTTTAGGCTCTAATACCACTGATGGAATATTACATGGTATGAATATTATGATGGCACAGTGGAAAAAAATTTTTTTTATCATACATACCATACATATCCAAAGCTAGAATCGAAACATGCAATTATAGGGTTTTAAACTTACAACTTTAGATGCCTTTAAAACTTGATTTTGATGATGAACAGCAACCAAGAAGGATATGTCCACCTTATATCTTCACCACCAATGCCAAGGAACAGCCTATATGCCACTCCCTCTATTCTCACACACACACTTGCAAAGATAGCTTAAAATCAAGAGTGCTAGCTCTATGATTGTGTATTCGGCAATGGGAATGATTTGAAGCCACAAGATCTGATCTTGTTCTTCCTTTAGGTTACTGTTTCAGCCCGAGAACATAAGAGAACAAGAAAGATTTCTTTCCCCTTGAGTATTTCGGCCAAGAGAGAAAAAAATAGCAAAACGGCATACCTTTAATTCATTTAATTCATGAATATATATCACTCAATTTAGGTCAAGTGTGAATGCTGAAAATTAAGTGTTAATTTCAGCCTCCATCACTTCCTAATTAAGAGATATATCTTAATTTAAATTCAATTAGAATTTAAATTCAAATGGCATTAGTCATTTAATCAAAACAAACTTACTTATTTAAGGTGATAAGTTGCCGAATTCAACTAGTATTTTAGTTTGAATTTTGGCTACTTTAATTCCCTCTCAAGTATTATATTTTGATTAAATACAAATTAGGATTTAATACTCAATTAACTTAATTATACATAGATAATTAATCAATTGAAATTAAACCTAGCACATGCCAACAAATTTCTCTCGTGACCAACTGTTAACAGATTTGCCTAAAACAGCAAGCTGTTTTAGGCAAAAAGACAGTTCAACATATTTGCCTAAAACAGCTAGCTGTTTTAGGCAAAAAACTCGTTTCACAGATTTGCCTAAAACAGCTAAATCGTGGCTTAACATATTTGCCTAAAATAGCTAGCTGTTTTAGGCAAAATCGCACCTTGACAGTTTTGGCTGTTTTAGGCAAAAAAACTGTTTTTACAGATTTGCCTAAAATAGAAAATCTGTTTACCCATTTTATTCATTAATTTGACTTTAAATAAAAGTCCAAATTAATTCCCAATACTCAATTTAAATATTTTAAGCCCAATGCTTTGTGTGCGATCCTATAGGTCCATTTAATGTTGGCAATGAATTAATAAATTAATTCAAAGGCTATATATATTCTCTAGCAAGATATTATAGCATTCAAAATTAAATGAAAATGCATATGGCATTTAGTGACCTAATGCAATTTTGTATAGTCCCTTACCCATAAATATTAGAATTAATATAAGGCATGGAACTAGTCATCCTTATATATATTAATTCCTTTCTTGATATTCCAGTGACACTGAACTCTCAGATAAATAATGATTACTCATTATTTCATCTCGGTATGGCCATACACTTCTCAGTTCACTGATCAAGTGGCCGATGATATTTTCTCTCTTATTGAGAGGGGTAATCCCTTCACTTCTCTCATGCTCTCTAACATGAATTAATGCATACCCAATCATACCCGTACTTGTCACTGTTACGAGCACGTTAGGTGTATGTCAAAGTACACAGTAATTCATAAAGAGTTTCATAGAGATTTCAGGTCTAAGAACTCCGATACAAAACTTGCATATGAGAAACACTTATGACTTGTACCATGTAGTGTTCTCATGAGCGGATCGTATCCAGATACCATGTTCTTTAACATGTATCTATGATCTCTGATTGACACTCTTGTCCTAATGATCCGTAAGACAGAACTCATAATATCAGAGAGAGCATACTAGTCTTAATTCATTGTTATTCCCATAACAATGACTGACTAGGGATATTTAGAATGAAGTCTCATTTGTTTCAAAGGTCTTACAACCATGTGCCTCACACATGATAACTTAAATCGAAACAACATTCTTGGATAGTTTTATCAATTGATATGCACAGGAATACAAAAGATAAAACTAATGCCTCATTTTATTAATTTCAAGTGTTTCGTTACAATGCATTGGGGCTAGGGCTTACACTAACACTGTTTGGATCTACCAATTTTATATCTTCGGATATCCACCATTTTTATACCTAAGTGTATCCATAATTTCCATTATCTACTGTTAGAGCTAAGGTAGGCTAAATTCTATTTATAGTACTGATCACAGTTCTCGAATCAAAGCATGACTCACTTAAATATTATTATTGAACCATATTATTGGTTTGATTATAGAAATTATGTCTCAAATGTAAATGTTCAGATGAGTAATTGTCAACTATACAAATTATGCATATTGGGATATTGGTTGTCCTCATTACTTTAATGCTTATATACTTGAGATATTGTTAAAGCTACAATCTTGTTATCATTGATATGTATATTATGTTGCACGTGATACATATTGATTGTGTGTGTTGATGACCGTTGTGAGTGGTCATTCATCATGAGTTATTTTCCACTAAGCTTTATAGCTTAACACGAGTTATTTCATCCATGTAGGTTCAGTAAACAAGACTTTTTTTCAGGGATGTTCTCTGCATCAGGAAGGGCCAACTCAAGACCGATAGGAATTGATGTAGGGAGATTTTGTACTAATAATTTGAAATGTTTTGTATTATGTCTAATCGGCATCTAAGGATGTATTTAATATGTGTATAATGAATTTTAACCAACTCACAATATGACTAAGAAAGAACATGTGTGCACCTAGTACCTAAACTAACATATACATAACATGGTATGCATGATGCTAAACATGAGATGAAGTATACGAACAATCAAAGTAGTACCCATATATTTATATAATATAGCATGATATGAGTAATGGTAACATGATGGCTATATGATTGATAATATACAAGCATGATAGTAAGGAAAAACATTATTAAGATGATTTAATGGATGTGATTAATGTGGTAATAGTATAGGGGTATTGCAAATAAATACAGGAACACTACTATATGTTATTGTGGTAAGAAATAGAACAAAAGCTTTTGATTTTTTAGAAGAGGTCTGCCTTACAGGTCTACCAATTTTTTTCCCTAATACTTTATTCCTAGCAGTTGAATCCTCAAAAAATTTCTTTAAAATACAATGAGACTTTTGCAATTTTTGATTTATTTCATTGTCCAAATTCAAGTTTCAATTTTCAAATAACTTGGTTAACAACAGAGCATATGGCATTCTAGATTTAGATTTGTCCCCAATCATAATTTTCAACAACAAATAGGGCAAATTAATTAGCTTGTTGTGCTAAAAATGCCAAATGATGCAATCATCAATAAAAGCCAAAAAGGTTACACAAGTCGAAGGAATGAAATAATTACAAATGTATTTTTGTAGAGCCCTACATTTCATAATCATACAAGTTGAAGGAGGATATTTAGACAGATTTTCTAACTCAGTAGTTTCTTTAATAAACTTTTGCCTATTGAATTTATTAATCACAGAGGTGCTCTTTTTCCTATCAATTAGAACCAATAGAAGGTATAGAGAATACATGAGAGAGAAGATAAATGGAAACATCATACTTTTTCTTGCCAAGTATTACTATGAAATTATCCTCTATGATATTATCTAGTGATTCATATAAATCTCTTACTTGAGGAACCAGTGTAAGTAATGAAAGATTTCCATCCTTGATTCTTTATCCGCGTTGCCAGGTTTGGTCCAAACTCAATAATAACATCCCAATTAATGGTCTTTAGGGGTATAATTATAGATTTCATCTTGTTTTGTTTTTACAATTTAAAACTTGTTGCAGCAAAGTGTTGTTCTACCATTTTGGGAGAAACAACTCTTTTGGGGTTTCTTTTGGTAGTGGTTTTAACTCGTGCCATTTTGAGTAATTGAGTGTGCAGGGTTTGGGTATTAAGGTTTCCAAAGAAAATAAAAGAAGAAGAAATCAAAGGGAAAAGGAAGAAGAAATTGCTTGGGTTACTGAGAGGGAGACAAAAATGGGGAGTAAATGAAAATTAGCTTTTTCATTAATAGAAAAGTAATTTGAAAAGACAATACTCTTAATATTTTCCTTCCTAAAGAGATAGATAACACTCTTTGAAATTTAAAAGAAAATTTGTTCCCACTTTTTCTTTAAGAAATACACTGTGTAAAATGAGGGAACAGATTTTTAGGCGATAAAGAGAGACTGAAAATACAAATTTTATCCTTCATAAATTTTAAGAACAACGAATAAAAATTGGGATAGTTTTGACTTTTCAAAAAAAAATTTGGATAGTCCAACAAGCAAAAGATATACATCATGGCTTTCTTCTTGTATCTTTTTGGCTGTTAGTCCAAGTTGCTTTCATGGCTTTCTTTTTGTATCTTTTCTCTTTTTTCTTTAGATTTGGACATTTTGATTTGATGTGTCCAGGCTTTTTGCATTCATAGCAAACAATATCTCCAGAGGATTTGGAAGTGCTTTCTATCTTCTATTGTGAGTATATTTGCCGTTGTCTCTTATTTATTTGCTACATTTTGTTTATTGTGCTATATTTATACAAGTACTTTCATATATTATACATTTATTATTTATGACGCTTATTTATCGCTTTAGCATGCGTGTATCTTTGTATGCTATGCGAATTTTGGATGCATCACACATTTTTTCTATTTTATTCCTATTATAACAAATTAGTCATTTATCTAATTTTTCTAATTTAATTGATTATACATCATTTAATTTGTTTCACATCTAACCAATTTCACCTTTCTGTCACATTGTTAATATGTTTGAACGTACACACATTCTAGATCAGGATGGAGAAAATCGGTGCAATATAGCAAAGAGCATTTTACTGCTTTATTATTTCATTTATTATTTGGCCTGTTTTTAATTATTTTGTTTTTCTTTATGTGACGAATGTCGAAGCCTAACCTTCACTTCTGGGTTGATTCTCGAAGGCTCGCTTTTAGGGCCCGAGACCAGAGGAGGCTCGCTTTTAATCATAAACTTGCCATTTTACAATAACAAGGATTAAGCTATAATTATTGTTGATGGACATCCCATGAAAGTGTCTTACTAATGGGCTTAAAAAGGCAAGTGTTATAGAGTTGCCACCCAATAGGATGTTGAAAATTGAATCTTAACCTTATTTTGATGCATAAATAGAGATTAGTGTTCGAGAAATCCCTCTTATCAGGTATTTTGGTTAGTTGTTAACTTATAATTGAGTTTTAGAATTAATCCTCTCTCATTTCTCACATAATGCATTTTACGATAAAATTAAGTGAACACCCCATTTAAGTAAATAAAGTAGTAAAAAGAATAAAATAAAATAAACCTACTTAACTATTACATAAGGAAATTATCCCAAAGAATAACTTAAGACCAGATCAATATACATACATAAAATAGGCTATTGATTTGGGTTGAGAACATTGGTTCTCTCATGCATTTTTACAAAAAAGCATTTATTATATTGTGTGGTTGTTGGGCTAAAAATTGGTCATTGGTCCATGTTTTGTGAAAAAACATGATTCATTTGCTAGAAAACACTTTAAGTGTCTTCTTATTTTAATGTGCTTGAAAAATCTCTTTTTTACTAACTATTACAATCTTGAAAAAATAATACATCCAAAAAAATTTGCTAATACTAGAAAAAAATAAATAAAGAATAATTGACTCAATAATAAATAAATAAAATAAAATATGAAATAATGATGTAACTAGGGGGTGGAGATGGTGACCATTGTGAGAGCACAACTTCCCATGCAAAAAAACCATAAGCCCTCCAAAGCTATAAATATACCAATTACTCGAAAAAATCACACATAATAAATAAATTAGTATTTTTGATAAAATAATTATATACTTATTTGTATAAAAAAATTAATTCCATGTACAAGAATATATGTATAATAGAAAAAAATACATCAAGTAATGCATAAATATTGTAGTACATGAATAAATGATTCAAAAAATACATAGAAGCCTAAAATACATGCAAAAATACTATAAAATACCCCTAGGGATGGCCAAAAGAAGTGAAGGACGGCCACTAAGGGAGCAAGGTACGGACACAAAGATGGGATTGAGATTTCCCATCTATCAGATGATGGATGGCCATCCCTCAGCCTATCATCCTATCTATCACCTCTGTATAGAACCAGAAAATGTAAAATTTCTCAAAAAGCAAAAAAATCATATAAATCACATTCTTAGCTCTAAACATGCAATATTAAGTGCTAAATCATACCAAAACACATTAAAAATACCTAAAAATACATTATACTATATTAAAATCACAAAATTACAGCATATACAGGAAGAGGAAAAAGCTTTACATACACAACAATGGAGGAACCTCAATAAATCTACCATGCATCTAGGATATTTAGAAAAATTAAAAATGAATCATACTCTAATAAAACATGCATTTTATTCAGATATAACAATTAAAATGAATCAAATCAATGATCAATAGTCATGAAATTATATGAATGAATTATTGAGAGAGAAAGTGAGAATAAGCCTAGAATATTACCTTCAGGAGATATTCTAACTCTATGAATTTTGTAGTCTAAATTTACAGTCAAATTGTGCTCTTTGATTTTTTAAAAGAAAGTATGAAACTCAATTTGAATGAATGTGTATTTGAATAAGAATTGCTAGAGTAAAATACCTTAAAGAGAGAAAGAAATTAATTTTCTTCTTCTCTAATGGTGGCTCTAAAATAATGATTCCTCTTCCTAAAAAAACCCTAGATTTTAGTTTTTATACCTAAGGAAGAGTTTTAATCCAATTCAAACTCAAAAATCGCCAAATTTGGAGATAAAATCCCTCAAATATGGACCTAATCTTTTACAGATAAACTTTCTCTTTTGAAAATCTAAGAAAATGTTGTAAAATTTGGGTTTTTAGCCAGGGTTAGGCATCCCTCAATAAGGGGCAGCCATCCCTCATCACTAAACCCTGGTTTTCCTAAAATACCTCTCGTTTACATTGCACAAGAAAGAGGGACACACAGATGGGCATCCCTCAAGTGATAGATGGTTATGTGTCACCATTAGAAGTCCAAATTAGGGTTTTTTTGTATATTTTGTTAAAACACTTGAAAATATTTGAAAACATTTAGAAAATCATGAAAGTCTTTAAGAGAAAATGACAAATTCACGATCGAAGCTTTGAGATCCGAACCTGTTATCAGCAATATACTATTTTCTCATCATTGGATAACCCTGATCTAGGTTACCTCAGGTCACAATGTCTATAGCTGCCTCTAATTTTAGAGAGTTGGTGTATCAGTGCCAAAGTGAGCCAAAATTTAGAGTATAAGAAAAAAACGCATATGTGAGGTAGCAAATCTCTTAGTTGATTACAACACGTAGCTTTTGAGGTAGTGAGTCTTTTAGTTGGGTAGTTATCATCATTTTTTCAATGTGTTAACCTTGAATTCAGATATTTAACATAAGCTTGTTGATGAGTTAATCCTATAGTAATTGTTCGATTAGCGTCTGGGGCATGCAGAACCAAAACAAATTAATTAACTCTGATTAGCACTTGGGGCATACAAAATCAGGTTATTTGAGTACGTTTGATTAGCTTCTGGGGTATACAAAATCAAGACAGCTTGAGACCAACTCCATTGAAGGTGGCAAGTCTCCATTTGTCCAATTAGTGCTTGGGGCATGTAGAATTGTGACAAGAATAAGGATCTTCCTTGATTAGCACGTGGACATGAAGAATCAGGTTGACTTGGTTATATTTGATTAGCACTTGGGGCATGCAAAATCAAATTATTAAAGAACATCACAACTAGTGCTAGTTTATCGGCATACAGAGTTGGAATGATTTGTCATATTTTGATCAATATTAAAGTTGTCTTGCAATATTAGATGAGATGATTAGAGTAATGTTTGATGGGTGTCATTCATTAGCTGACCTGTTGGTCATTCTTTCTGAGAGAATTGGTTGCTTTTTGTGAAGTAATGCTCCACTAAGGATGTTTCTGGTAAATATTTCTGTCCATCGGGGAATCCCTAGAATGTTTGAAGTTGTCCTGGTAGATATGCTTTCATGAGGTTTCTCTAAGATGCTGAATCCTATTTTGGCATGTCATTGCTATCTCTTATCCAATAATTCTTGGCTCTCAATATCAGCCTTATGGCCTTTGGTGTGTCCAGATCGAAGCCACTCCTGCTCTAAGGGATGATGATGGTTGCTCTAGTTAATGGACCCCTATTTGGGTAATTCTTGATGGTGAAGGTGGGTGCTTCAATTTTATTATTATTGATGGAGTAAATGTATGCCCCTTTGTTGGGGTTTTGAGTACCTGATGTGGAAGATATCAAATGTTAATGTACTGCTTATTGAATTTGGCCTCTCTTTTTCTTTTCTTATTTCTATTGTTTAGTCCTATTATTGTCATTATCTTTATTTTGTCATGGCATAGATATTTACAAGTTATTACATTCATTTGTTTTCCAAGCAAAGAAAGAATGAATAAAATGAGATATACAATGATAAAATAAATTATATACAACTCTATTTTTATATACATTAAAAATTTTGATAAAGTAAACTCCCTGAATACAAAAATTATCAATCACTGTGAGGGCCCTGGCCCCAATGCTCGATGATAAGTTGGCCCTGATGGTGGTTTGAATGTTGGCAGCCTGAGAGGTCGGGCTGGAGCCATGTCTTGAGGCGCTGGAGGTGGTTGCTTGCCTGCCTGCTTAAATACAAACTTGAAGCCTGGTAGCACTGATATCAAAGGTCATAAGATATGAGCTATCACATCTGCCAACCTGTCTGGTCCCTGCTCTACCTAAAGGATTGCTTGGGAATGGCTCTCTAAGTACCTCATCAAATCCCCCCTGAGGTACTAGATGTACCTCCTCAACTGCTAGTTAGTCTCAATCACTTTCTGTCTAGCTCTAAGGACCTCTATCTCTATACAAGTGCCTTGATCTCTGAGCTAAGTGAGGGAGTCATCAATCACCTGTAAGGACTTATCAAATCTATGCCCTGCAACCTATATGTTCACTCTGAGGCTCTGCACCATTGTATGTAATGTCTAGATAGCTGTTGGTAGTGCCTTACAAGGACTACACAATTGTGAGTATGGTCCTCTATGTCTCTTCTAACAATGCCAGCTACTTAGATATGTCATCTAAAGGAGGGGTTGAAGGTGTTTGGGCTGGAGAAAATGGAGCATGTGGTGGAGGTGCAGTCAATATGGATGCCTTCAGATGCCTATAAGGTGGGGGAGTGGTAGCAAATGATGCTTTTGGACGTCTGTAAGGGGAAAATTTCATAGCTGGTGACCTCTACTTTCTAATGGGAGATCTGGCTTGTGTTGGTGTCTGAGGTGACTCACCTAAAAGGTTGTGCAGGTCAATTTGCATATCGAAGGCATAATAAAAATCCAACTTTGCTTCCTGGGGCTCCTCTGCCTCATGAGGCTTATCTGCTCGGTCATCCTACTGAGACGACTGCTCTGGTGGTGCTTAAGGATTTGTCAGTGCCTCCTCTACTTCCTAGCCCTGATCATCCTGCTCTACCACATCTGGAACTATAGGATCGAGGCCACATCTCTCTCAAGTCTCAGGCACTGTAAGCAATCTATGCCGGCCTTCCTGCCCATCTATAGGCTCTACCATGCTTATAGTAATAGCCACCTATAGGTTTATGCATATACTCTTTGGGATAGGCTCTCGAAAATGGCTTTTGTCTAACCCAAGGGATAGCAGTAGTCTAATGATAACTCTTCCCACACATATCTATATCCTTGGTATAGTGCTCACCTTAGTTAAGGTCGCGATGACCTCGTAGGTGATGTCTATATGGTGGCCCTTTTGTATCCCTCATAAACTGGTAATAACTGCCAAATTAACATTACTTAGACTTCTAGTGCATTTGAGGTAGGAGGTAGATAAAACTCTACGCAGGTATTTATAGATCTAGAGAGCTAACATCATACTCTTTGCCTTGTCTGAGTCATAAACTGCTCCGAAAAATGTCATAGCCCTCCATTTACCCTATCCATCAGTATGGGTGGTGTGACTATACCTAGCCCACTAGGAAGCCCTATAGCCTCTGCGAATCTATGCCTGGTGATGCTATATGGTATCCCTAAGTCTCTAAATCGTACTGCCCCCTCTCGGGTGTCTGACCACTACTACACTCTGTACCATAAAGTATCCAGGACCTCCGACTAGGAGCCTCAGGGAGTGGAGTCAGATTTTGATTATGCCTTCGATATGCATAAAGTACACAAGGAGTTTTTGGAACACATGTAATTCTAACAATCATGTATGAAAAATGAGGCAAAAACACACATTACACGTTTTATGAGAAATTAAATTTCAGCAGCACTTCGGCTAAGAATGTGATTGCCCCCTATATAAGAGACATATTTAAACAACATAGGCTATCATAGCCACTAATACTATATTTTATTCTTTTCGAGAAATTTTTTCAAACTTTCAGCAACATTCTGGCTAGGAATGTGACTGTCCCCTGTACAAAAGACATATTCAAAATAACAACAACATGACACAGGCCCTTTAGACTGTCAAACAACATAGTTATCAATATTTTATGCTTTATAAGAACGATAAAAATAAGACAAAATTTGGCAGCATTCTGGCTAGGAATGATGCTTCCCCCTTGCACAAGAAATGCATTCAAAATCAAACAACAAGCCACAGGCCATTAAAGTTGCCAAACAACACAATTATCTCATTCATACTTGGTGTAAAAAGAATGCTCCTAGAAATTCAAAGGTCACATACATTGTTTCCTAAGAAAGAATCCTACAGATTTACGTGCTCATATATAAGACATTTTATTGTATATAGTGTCATGCAAAGAGAGTTCGATAATTCCACTACATTACTTAGACTATAAGGCATTATTTATTTTTAAACTAAGGAAACAAAAAAAAACACTAAATATAGATGCAACAATAAGTGTTTGCATCTATCGTGCCTAAAACTAAAGTTTTCTAGCCTAAGTTATATTCTAACATAAGAGAAGACTAAAAGAAAGAGAGAAAATATAAAATTATTAAACTATACTTACTTGAAGAAAGCAAACAAAAAAGAGACAAAAGGTAAAAAATCTATGCTTCCTGAAGTGTACCTCACTTATAGGAGTCCATAGGCATAAACATATCAAAAATCGAATGCCGAATGAGGGAGAAAAGTTAGAAAAACTATTAAAAGAATTTGTATGTTGGAAGTTATGGAGTTTGGATGGAAAATGAAGAAAATGGCTAGAATTACACAAGGTCTAGGAAGCTCGTCCTTCACCTGGAAACAGAATTGTCCATCCCTCCGGTCAAAATGACCATAATACCCCTTATTTTTAATTTTCTCCTATTTTTCACATTTTAACTTCGCTTTCTTTTTTTTTTACTATTTTCATTGATTTTTCATTCTCTATCCATCTAAAATTAATTTACAATATTATTAACATTCTTTTTATGAGTTACAGTATTATTTTTACAACATGTGCAAGTTTTAATTACATTTTACTATAACGGGTGTCCAAAAATCTTAAATATCCTATGAATTTAGTCATTTCTCTGTGGAATATTGATTTTTATGTTCCAAAAATTCTAGATATTCTAGGCTTGGATATTTTGGTCATCAAGCCTTTTAAATCACCTTCAAAATGTAAACAAAGGCAAATACTCTAATATGTACATGCAATATATAGGACATGCAAATGTGTAACTTTTAGTCTTCCAAAGGTGAAGGACGGGCAACTCATGGCTCGCTCTAGGTAAAGGATGGCCATCCCTCATCACTTTTCTATAAATAGTGCTTCATTTTCTTGGATTTTGTGCTTTTAACTTTTCATCTTCTAGAAAGCTTCCATTAGGTATTCTTCTCTCTCTTCTTTTCTTTTCCTTTCTTTCCTTTCTTGTATTTTTTTGTTATTTATTTTCTTTTATTATTCTTTCACTGTAGACTACTTAGAAATCTCGAAACCATGACTACTGGCCTTATGAAATTACACCAGTTACTAGATAACTCAAAAATATGGGAGGATCCCCTTTTGGCTTCTTATTCGAGTTGAAGGTTCCTGAGAAGAACTTTTCCAGATAAATAGCTCTTGATTGCTACCCTTCAATTTTGGGACCCATAATTTCATGTATTTCGATTCACTCATTAGGAGTTATGCCCTTTACCTGAAGAGTTTACTGCCATGGATGGTGTTAGATTCGATCTCGACGTTCGACCATACTTACCCTCTTCTATGGTTAATTATCCCAGAGAGGAGGTCCATGCTCTAGGTGTTATCCATTCCTAGGCCAAGGGTTTAGTACCTTATGGGAGAAATTTTCATTGGAGTGGCTGATTGATATCTTGAGTAACTTTAACAACGTACCCGCCTTCCGTTTTGGTGCGGTACTACTTTACTGCCTAGCTCAGTGTCTATTGATGCATGCTAGCAATCTTATAACCATAGATTATGGGTTGTTTAGAGTTGTTGATGGCATACATCGGGGGCACGATCCATTTCCTTTGACCGTGGTAGAGACTATCATTGGCTTGGATTACTTTGATCATAGGTCTTTTCTTCAGCATGGCTCTTCTTCCTTCTTAATAGGTAGTCCTATGCTCCTTTAGGTACATCTTTATTTTTGAAGGTAGCATGCCTCTTGTGGGTTTTTATACTAGTTTTTCTTGTTGAATGCGCATCCTTTCAAATTTTCACACATTTTATGCCTTGTTTTTGCCTGAGATGAACCTAACTCACCCTAGCGGATTTTTTTTCAAATATGGCTTCGCAAGAAGTTATAGCTATTGTCTGAGCCTTTTCTTTGAGTTAGAGTTACATGGACCTACCCCATGAGATATTTCATGACTAGGCATCTTCAACGCAAGTTTTAGTCAATTCGAGATGCAGTTGATTAGCTCGATTGCTCAACAGATGCTGACATCAGATTCAAGTGTCCTTAGTTGCCTGTTACCTCATGGTCGGGGATGGAGAGTCAAGATGCATTGCTCTCTGTGGACTTCATTGAGCCACCTTTTATGTTTTTGCCTATTGTGTTTGCTAGTTTAGGGGTAGACAGGATATTGTTAGGCATCCCCTTGGCTTTCCTAGAGGCATTCTCACTGCTCGCTTTGTGACGAAATATTACTAGAGGATTTGGACTCAGCTTTTAGTGAGGACTACTATTTTTGATATGGGTGTTTATGATTTCACTACCTCTAACTCGTACAAGTAATGGGTCATTAGTCCAGTTGTTGACAACAAACTTTCTCATCCGAGGCACCTGGATGGAGAGAGATATATGATATTGATATATTAGATTAGACATTTTCATAGATGGTGTTTTTGCTTTTATTCAACATATGATAGAAAACTGTTATTTCCAGATACTTAGATGACATTTATAAATACATGCATGACATTTATTTCTAATTTCGGTACACATGATCGGTATTTAACCTTATCTCAATGGCACATATTATTCAATCTCGAAATGAAACTTTACAAGCATCATAACTCTTATCATCGAACAACCCTCTCGGATTTTCTTGATTGATTATTTTCTCTCAGCTTCTAATTTTTTCCTAGGATGCCTTTTTTCGGTTTTCACCCTAGTGAGGTGCCCAATTTTAGCATGGTCATCATTTTTTTGATTTTTGACCTGCGGGGCATTTATTCTCTTCTTTTTCTCTTTTAGTCTTTAGCAACAGAACCTTTTCAATCTGTTGACATTCATAGGTTCTTAAAACTCATTGCCGTCATTGTCAAACAAAATAATAGTGCCTTTGGATAAAAGCTTCTTAAGTGCAAAAGGTCTTTTCCACGTGGGTCTGAATTTGCCTTGGATATTTGGAATCCCTGGCCTCATCTATTTGAACACTAATTCTCCTTCTTTAAAAGGGTACTTCGAAACTTTCTTCCCAAATGAATGGGCCAACCTCTTATGATAAACTTAATTATGATAATATGCCCTCATTTTTTCCCCATCAAGCTAATTAAGCTATGATAGTCTTTGCCTAGCCCACTCTATTTTTTGTATCTCAACCTTTAGAACTACTCTTAAAGACTGATGCTCAATTTCCACCGGCAATATAGCTTATGTTCTATAGACTAGAGAGAATGGAGCGGCTCTTGTTAAAGTCTTGGCTGCGGTCTTATAACCCCATAGTGCAAAGGGTAGCTTATCGACCCAATCCTTGTAAGTCCATATCATTTTGGCCAGAATTCTTTTACATTCCTATTGCTTGCTTCAAATACTCCGTTTGCCTAAGATCTGTAAAGAGAAGACTTGTGATGTTGAACCCCATACCTAATAAGTATTTTTTTGGTTTTGCTTTAAAGTTGCAACCCATTGTTTGAGACCACATGATGAGGCAAACCATATTTGTATATCAAGTTCTTGATACTCTTGGCCATATCCCGTGCATCTATCATTTTGAAAGATTGGCTTCTACCCACTTAGTGAAATAATCAATGGCCACTATGATGAATCTATGTCCATTTAAGGTAGGTGGATGGATCATTCCCATAATGTCTATTCCCCATATAGCAAATGGCCATGGCGACGTGTGGTTACACAACTCAGAGATGGATAAATGTCTCAGATCTACATACTGTTGGCACAATTGGCACTCTTAGGCATACTTAGAACAATTAGTGTCCATTGTGAGCCAAAATAAGCCTTGCCTTATAATCTTCTTTGCCAAAGCTAATCCATTCATATGTGCTCCACATACTGTCGCATGTACTTCCTCTATTACTTTCTTGGCTTTCTTTGCATCCAAACATCTCAGTTGGATTCCATCGGGTTGTCTTTTGTAAAGCACTCCCTCTACAGTAATAAACTGAGTTGACATCTTACAAATCATTCTCTAGTCCTTTTCAGTTGCTTCCTTAGAGAACATTGACCTTTTTAGGTAATTCTGGATATCATAATACCAAGGTTTTCTTCATCCACCTCAATATCCATGATTTATTCCTTTTTAAAGCATGGCCTATTGGAACTCGAGATTAACACAAGCTTTATAATTATTCCCTTTGGATTGTTCCACATGGACACCAAGGTAGCCAAGACATTTTCCAACTAATTTTCTTCTCTAGGCATATATCCAAAAGTGCAAACCTTAAACTGGCTACCCAAAACCTTTAGCTATTTAAGATAAGGCAACAAGCATTCTTCTTTCATTGACCATTTGCCCTTTACTTTGTAAATCACTAGAGATGAATCTCTAATTACTTCTGCAGATTTTGCCCCTACAGCTAGTAAAGCTTCTAACCCAAAAATGCAAGCTTTATACTTTGCTTCATTATTTGTGGCTTTGTATCTCAACTTTTTAGCTAATGGCATCCTTTCTCCTTTTGGGATAAACAAGATCACTTCTGCTCCTGCTCCCTTATTATTCACAGCTCCATTAAAGTACATCTGCCAGCCTTGAATTGTTATGGTTGCTATGTTCTCATCAGGGAATTCATAGGTCATTTTTTGCCTCCTAAAGGCTGATCAGTGATCGATGTCTAGTAAGTGTACTAGATCGGCTATTAATATAGGGAAATATAGATTAAGACCCCAAATATCGTACCTAAGGGAACATGGATTGCTAAGAATAATATCTATGTATGAATTAAATTAATCCGAGATTGTTTCCCAAATATTTTTGATTTAAAAGCAAAAATTAAATAAAATAAACAATGAAACAAAACAAAAGCTAAAATTAAATTAACATGAATTAAAAACAAAACAATGACTGAAATTCTCTTGCTAAAGGAACTATCCACCTTAACTTTCATTGTAATGACTTAAATTCAATAGAAACACCAGTGATTATGGAAAAACTAGTAATAAAGCAAGACATCTTTATTCAAGTATATCATTTCTAGTATTAAACTCATAGACAAATCTAATACTTAGCATAAAAATCTAGTTTTAACTTCCTAAATATTCATTGAAGCCTTTCTCAAGTAATTCAACTCCAATTTATTCTTAGTTCTTCCTCTCTTAGTATTAATCAATAAAATTAATACATAATTATCTCATATTTCAGATAATAATCATGCATAAACATTAAAAGGTTAACCTAAGAACATGCAAATCAATAACTATATCAAAATCAATTTTCAGTTATTTATTTAATTAACCAACAATTAATCTTAACACAATCAAAGATAAGAATATGCTTAAAATCAAGAAACAATCAACCGATATTGAAAGTAAGCTCAAAATAAAGTCATAACAATGAAAATATAAGTTTTCAAGAATCCATTAGCAAAAGAAGAAAAACTATTTACTAAACATATTTAAAAACTAAAACAAAGTTGAAAAGAAAAATAAAAATAGAAAAACAAAGTAAAACTAAAACTAAGGAACTCTATTAGTTCTTCTAATTGATTCCTCTAATTTCCTAATTGATGCCTACTAATTTATGATCTCATTCTTTGATGTTAGAGTTGTCTATTTATAGGCCAAATCAGTGGTAGAATCCTTCTTAAACTCCAAAAATAAAACAGGAAGCAAATCCTCCTTAAATTGGAAAAATAAAAAAATCCTTCGTTAAATGGGAGAAGCCTGTGCGTGGCCATGTCTCTTTCTTTGTTATTCTACACGTGCGCTCGAGTAATTCATCATAAAGGGACACACGGCCACGCCTATTTCCTACTTCTTCTTCACGTGGCTATGTGTTGCTCTTTGGTTTTCTTCACGTGGCCATACACATTTTACTTCATAATCTTCACGTGGCCATGGGTAGTTTTCTTCTTTGAAACACATGGCCATGTGTTCTTTTAAGCTTTTTCTCACATGGCCATGGGTCTTCTCTTCATATACTTTCACATGGCCATGTATAATTTTGTTCTTTGAGACACACGGCCATGCATGAGTATTATGGACTTTACAATCACTAAATAATATGAATTTTCCAAATTCACAATTTTGGCCCAAATCTTCTTGCTTTTTTGCAATTAAATCCTTTTTCTTGCAAATTAACCCTGAAAAACACCAAAATTTACAATTAACACCAAAAACATAAAATTCACCAATTAAACTCAAATTCAACCTAATTAACACAAAATTAACTCAATTAAATACCTAGAAATATACTAAAAATATCATATAAATCACCATTATCAATCAGCTAGGAACTTTACCACTACTCTTCCTTTAATGATTTTCCTCGTGATGTATTCTATGTTGAATTCTCATAGGAGAACCAACCAAGTTCCTATATTTCCTAATAATGAGGGAGCTTCCTATAAGTATCTAAGGGGATTTCGTGTATCCATAACTTGTATCTTATAAGAATAAAAGTAATGTCTCAATTTCTTGGATGCCCATATGACTGCCAGATAAATCTTTTCAACTTTTACGTACTTTGCCTTATAAGGGAATAATTTTTTACTAAGGTAGTATATTGCGTACTTAATCCTAAAATCATCCTCTTGTGCCATCATAGCTCCCACTAAACTATCTTTTATTTTCGGGTACAAAATTAGAGGTTTACTTGTCTAAGGCAGTCTCAACACTGGCAGATGTAGCAGGTGTTCCCTGATGGTATCAAATGCTTTCTAACAATCCTCATTCCAAACTACAGGTTGGTCTTTCCTGAGCAACTTGAAGATCAGTTCGCAGATGTAAGTTAACTTGGCAATAAACTTACTTATGTACTGGATCTTGTCCAAAAACCCTCTGACCTCCTTTTACTTTTGGGATACTAGCATTTCTTTAATGGACTTTACCTTGTCAGGATCTACTTCTATACCTCTCTGTCTCACGACATGACCTAAAAGCTTACCTAAAGTGACCCCAAATATGCACTTCTTTAGGCTGAGATGGATATTGTACTTGCTAATCTTCTAAAAAAAACTTTTATAATGCCTCAAAGTGATCTTCCATAATAACTAACTTGATCATTATGTCATCTACATACACCTCTACTTCCTTATGGATCAAATCATTTAAAATCTTAGTGGCCATTCTCTAATAGGTAGCACCTATATTTTTAAGTCCAAAAGGCATGACCTGGTAGGCATATGTCCCTCACTCGGTTATGAAAGCTATTTTGATCCTATCCACTATTTTGTTTAGAATCTGATTGTACCCAGCATATCTATCCACAAAACTGTACATGGCATAAGCGGTTGCACTATCAACCAAAACATCTATGGAAGGCAAAGGAAAGTCATCCTTGGGATAGGCTTTGTTCAGGTCTCTGTAATCTACATAGACTCTTACCCTTCCATCTTTCTTTGTTACAGGAACTACGTTTGCTAACCACGTGGGGTATTGGACTTCCACCAAGAACTTAGCCTCTATTTGCTTCCTGACTTCATTTTTAACCTTTTCAGCCCATTTTGACCTAAGTCTTCTAAGCTTCTATTTAGCTAGTTTATACCCTAAATACATCATAATGGCATGTTCAATAATTTCCTAATCTATTCCTGGCATGTCTTCATAGGTCCAGGCAAAGACTTGTTCATATTTCTTCAATATTCTCTCAAATTTTTCTCTGTTCAAGAGTTATATCTGATGCCAATAAAATTTCCTTTATATTTTCTTTAGTTCTGAGATTAAATAAACATGTATTTGTTGAGTTAATATCAAATATAAATACTTTATGATCATGATCATGCATATTGAAAATAGAAGAAACATCACACAAGTAAGCAAAATTATTCATCTCATCTATGTAATCAAAAGAGCAAACATTATTCTCATAAAAAAAGTTTAGGAACATAAACAACATCAATAAAAGTGTCTTCTTCAATCTTGTTAGCATCAGACATCCCTCCAGCCTTTGGATCAGGCTTTGGTGATTTTTTAGCTTTTGTCTTCTCTTTGCCTTTCAGCTGAGTAGCAACTAACTTTTCTATCATGACTTCCTCTAGCATTTCTTTATCCCAAACTAAATGGTACAACATAATCTCCTCATCCTAGAAACACTCAACTGGTTTGATGATTCCTTATTCCAAATCAAGGACATCATTGAATAGCTCAAATCCCGGGACTAGCTCACTCCCTATCATCTGATGCTTATTCTCCCCACAATAAAGACACAGGCCTAAAGCTGGTGTATAATTATGAGAAATATAAGGAATTCCTTTCATTGCTTCCTTCTTCTTAACCTTTTTGCTAGAGCTTACAAAGCCTAACCCCTTCTTATCTTTCTGACCCTTTACAGTTACGACGGTCTGTAGTTCTTGAGAATTCTTGCCTAAACCAGCACCAGGTAAGAAATTCATCTTTTTAAGCATATTAGTCACCTGAGGATTGTTAGGAAGGCTACCCTCATTTTCTTCATCATTAATAACTACCATATGAAACCTGCTAAATGACTGTTTGGCTATTTCAAGCATAGATACCTAGTTCTCCCTCATTTCCTTAACAGTGACCACTTGACCGTTATAGGAAATTTTAATTATCTGGTGCAATGTGGATGGTACTCCTCCTAACTTATGAAACCATGGTCTCCCGATGAGTATAGAGGAATTTACTAAGATAGGTAGAACCATAAACTCGGCTTCAGTCTCAATGGGCTTTGTCTTTACCATAACCTTAAATGGCCCAGAAGCTTGCCTTTTAGAGTTTTCATATGCAGAAATGGTCAGATCAGACTTGCTTAGTATATTTTCATTCAACCCAAAAGCTGAAATTGCCACCAAAGGGCAGACATTAATGGAGGACTCGTCATCTATCATCACACAAGTCGTGTGCTTTCCATTAACCCGAGCCTCGATGTATGGGGGATAATTATGACTTCTTCCTTTCACAGGCAAGTCAACATTAGAGTATACGACATTCTCATCGGTTCCTCCCCTAACCAAATCCAGTAACTTAAAGAGCGAGATAGTGGTAGCAATAATAGCTTTGCTTAAGGCCTCCACCAATTTTTGTTTGTGTGAAGGAGATTGCCTCAACAAATCCCAAATACATATCTGAGCTTGTGTCTTTTTCAACTACTTGATTATCTAATCATCCTCAATCTCTTTCTTTGTTGGCTTTCTAGCAGGAGCTGACTGCCTTTCAATCTCTAGGGCCACTCTCCCACTCCTTGTGATTACTTTAACTTTCTTCTCTTCCTCTGATTCCTTTTCTTCCTCATTGGCTAAACTTTATATATCAGTGGGCACTAAAACCCTTATTTCCTTACTCTCTGTGGGACTATCCCAATAGTGAATCATAAAAATTGGTTGATCATCCTCAACTTGCTTTCTTACTTTTGGAGTAGAGCGAGTAATGGCCAAGTACTCATCCCTATATAGATCTTTTATCATATACCACTTAGGTAAGCTGGACCTTATCATATACACTAGAGACAGTACAACATTGTATCCTCCCTTCTTCTTCTTCTTCTTATTATTATTATTATTATTATTATTATTATTATTATTATTATTATTATTATTATTATCCCTCTTCTCAGGGTTTGAAATCTGCTTGCTATCTATCAAATCCTAAATCTTATTCCTCAGAGTGCGACAATAATTTGTCAAATGCCTTATACGCTATGGTATGCACAATACTAATCTTTTATATGATATGGGAGCCCTTGACTCTTTACAGGCATTGATGGTAATGGCTAAAACTTTCCTTCTATAGCCAACCTATTTAATACCTAAGATAGCAATTTTTCCAAGTCAAAATAATGCCTATGCTGGCTAGCCTCTGTAGCAAACACCTTTAAGGTCTTTCTAATTCTGTTTTACCCACTGCTATTCCCAATTGCCTTGTTACTGCCAAAATTCCTTCTTGTATTCTCGCTACTTGCCCTTCTGGCTAAGTACTCTATTTTAGCTTCTATAGCTATATCCTTCAAAGATTCTTAGTCTTTTAGACCCTTCATCTTTAAACCATCTCTTAGATATGGACCCGTATTTTGGATAAACGACCTGATCTGATCAGTCGTGTTAGATTTAATTTTAATTTCCATCACCTTATTCCTCTTTCTGGTGAGATATTCATGGAAAGACTCATCATGCTTCTGTTAGAGTAACTCAAGATCTTTCAGGGTGACTTCCATCCATGTACTATGGTTGTACTAGTTAAGAAATTCCTCAGTCAGCAAGTCCCAATCTTCCTTAGTTCGCCTATCTAAACCATGATACCAGTTTATTGTAGGTCCAGTCAAACTCAAGCAAAAATATTCCACTTTATATTTTTTGGGTAGGGTGGTCCCCTTCATGATCAACATGTATTGCTTGATATGTATTGAAGGGTATGAGGTACCATCAAACCTTGGTAGATTTGGCATTTTGAACCTTTGGGGTAATGGCTCATCCCTATCTAAATCCCTATCTTTAGGGTTCATCCCCCTATCGACAGATAACGGGCTAAACATGGCTTTGGTCTTCTCCTCTATCTTCTTAAAAGCTGGATCCTCAACACTAGGACCTTTTATTATCATGTTCATTATTGGAGGGATATAGTCTTTGTCTTCCTCCTCTATAAAATCATCCTCAGGATCATGCCTCATCTCCCTCCTAGGTGGATACTAAGTATAATAGTATTAGCTATGACAACATTCCTAACATATGTTGGCTCTACTATCTCATGAGTGGGTGCTACAGGCTGAGTTCTAGTGTTAGGTGCTAGAAAAGCCACCATTCCACCAATCATAGCTAACATCATCTCCTCAAATTCCTATAGGCATCTATCCAATCTTCGGTCTAAGTTATCCCTCACCGTTGAAGGCCCAATAGGAGTGACATTTGCCTTTTCCCTAAAAAATGGAAACCTTATAATGGTATCATCAACAACCCTCGCAATCTCATTTCCCCATTTGGTCTCATTCATTTCACCGTTTGCCATTCCTGATGTTATTTCCTAACTACTTTTCGATAACTGATTGGAACCCAACTCAAAATTAACTTCTAAACCCAAATCTAATCTCAGTAGATTGGATATAGACCTTTGATCCAAGTGTCCATTCGACCCTCTGAACCACCTAGATGAGTTTATGATGGCTACAAAAATCAAAGATTAGGAATGATGCATGGTAAATGATGTATGGGTAAGGTATATACATGATGTGTGAATGTAATGCATGGTTTTGTTAGATGTCAATCATAGACACACACAAGCATAGATAAAGCCTTCCAACCTCATTACTCCTCCACAGGAGGTCATGCAGTCTCTTTCCTAGGTGGGCTTAGCCTATGGGTCAATAGAGTACCCAATGGACGTGCATGGTGTACGGTAGAAAATTGACAGCATAACCTTTCTAATTGAAAGCACAAGCATATGAGTTTTGACCATTATGTATTTTGACTAACTCATATAGATCGAACAGGGCTCGTCGAGGCATGGTAGCCTTTAACTGGTACCCTACTAACTTGTTTGAGTTTTGCCCATACATAAAGGTCCATATAGCAAGCAAAAATTATTATGGTTATACAACCTAGGGGAAGTTACTATTGTTATTTACATAGGCTTGAGTCAAGGGTGATGAAACTTTAGGGCTACCTAAGCATAGTCCTTGCCAATAGGTTTAGATCATCATGAGTATAGAGACTAATAGGTCACCATTTTATATACCATTAGGTACTAGACTTAGGCTGGTGGGTCTCCTTGACACCTCCCTACATTGAGTGAACATAGGGCATGTTTCAGGATAGCACCGGGGCTAAAAAAGGATTCCTAACTTAATGTTAGTGGTTATGCCCTAGGCCAAACAATTGTTCCTTTATTTAATGTTGCATTTCATTTTATAAAATTGGGTTTTTCTTCATGTTATTATATTGTTGGCATGTTACATTATAATAATATTTGTAAATAAGAATCTAATGTTATTTTGACTATCCCTAGTCATTTATCATTAAAGGAATAATGATAAATAAAGACTAGTATGAGTTTGACTAATAATCATGCAATGATTATATATTGTGATATGAATTAAACTTATAGGTACTTGTTAAAGAATAGAGTACTGGATAGACCCGCTATGAGATACTATATGGGTTAATGTCATTAGTGATCTCATAATAGTTATGTTATCGATCCTTAGACCTGAGATTATCATAGTATCCTACATGACAAACATTATGTTTTGACATAATGAAACATTATCTTTAATCGAATAATCATAAATGTTATGATTGGACATAATGAGAATCATGTAGATGATAGTGAATAGTTAAGAAGGAATTTTTTGCTCTCTTATGAAAGAGATATCTATTGGGTCCCTTGATAAGTAGGACTAAGAAATGCATGGCCATGCTCAAATGAATTGACGGAGTGATCAATATCATTCGATATTATTAGTCTACTTAGTGATCAATAAATTATATGTTTGGACTATATAAGTTTGACATGGACCATGACTTATGTTCAAACAAGATATCGTGTGACAAAAGGATTATAACATGTTCTATTAGGTTAAAATTAAATTATCGATATTCATATTATTTGGGTAGTCATAATGTCTTACTAGAGGCCGCTTATGACTTATGGGCCCATGATGGGATTGAAGCCACTGCCAATATAATATGAACCAATTGGGTCACACACATAAAATATGATGAATGGACTAAGTGTTAGCTCAAACATTTCAAATTTTATTTTATGATAAATTAAAATTCAAAATAAATATAAAAAATTAATTAAGATTAATATTATAATTCTTATTTTCAATAAGAAATAAAGTATTTTTTTATTTTAATATGAAAAGTGGGCTCTAGATATTCTCTCTCTAAATTAGGATTAGATTAACTATATATATAGTGATATGTATATTTTAAACCCTAATTAATCTTATAAAAAGAGAGTGGCAGCCATCACTTGGTGTGGAGAGAATATTCATTTTCTTTAACTTTGATAAAGAAGAGAAAATTATTTACGCAACCCCAGCAAGTGTACTGAATCAGCAAGTAATATATGGTGCTTAATTTAAGACCCACGAATATCGTACCCAAGGAATTATAGATGCAAGCAATGAAACTTAGGTGTATGCTAAAGAATTCCCAAAATTTTGTTGTGTTTTATGTTGTGGCTAATTAAAATGCAGAAAAATCAAATGTATAAAATAATGGTAAAATTTTAGGGATTTGCCATAAATCAAGTAATCAAAATATTAACTAGTTGGAAATTTTATATATAAAAAATGTTATTCAGGTTCGCCCATCCTCTCCATACCTAAATATGAACTTAATTAATCAAATATTTATATAAATTAAGTTTGGATAATCCTCTCTACCCAAACGTCCCATTCCGGAGCAAGCTAGTCTAATCACGAGATGTCCCATTTCAGAGCAAGTCCTATGATTAACCTAAGCATGGGTCTAACATCCTAGGTTTGGTTTGCATTCCCATTCTGGAGCCAAACAACCCAAAACCCATTAATTTTTACTCCAAACTCTAGTTCTAAAATCACCAAATCTGTAACTCATTAAGTCCCATTCTGGAGTAGTCTCAAAATCACAACATTCATGATAAAAGATAAGAGATAGAACATCTATGGCATTCAAACTTTCAAGTAAACCATCAACAAGATAAAATGATAAACTTATCCATCAAAATCTGAAAATTTACTTAAAATAACAAAAACCCATAAAATTTTAATGAAGGAACAATAAAATGAACTTTTCATCCAAAAGATAAACTAAGAAATATTCAGTATTCACATAAAGGATAGGGGATTCAAAGATCCCCTAAACAACTAATTAACTACTCACTACCCATTACAAAGTAAGAAAATAAAAGGATAGAAAAAACCCAAAAATTCGTATGAGGAAGATCTCTCAGCCGGAACCTAAGCTTCTTTAGTCTTCTTCTCCAAATCTCTAATGAAAGCGAGTTTCAAATGGAAGAAACTGAATATCTAACTTGTAAATCTATGTATTTTGATCCAAATCTAACCTATTTGTAAGTATAAATCTATAAACTAAATGGAAAAAATGAAGAAATGAAAAAGCAAAGAAATGGAGAAAACCTAGATCTAGAAAATTGCAGATCTATACCAAGCAGAAAATTATGGTATATATAGGCCCGACGTGGGTCACGATCAGTAGGTAATTTTTACTGACCATGAAATACTAAATTTTTGTCTCTGTATTGAGATAGGTGACGATCAGTAGGTCATTTCTGTTGACCGTGACATACTCTTTGATTTGCTTCTGTATTGAATAATGCATAACTCTCGATCAACACCAAAAATTTGTTGATCGTGACATATTATCCCTTTACATTTTGGAATAAAGTCTACATAGCTCACAGTTAGTAGGTAATTACTGCTGACTGTGAGGTCTTCTCTTCTTGGTTCTAGACTAAAATTTGGCTAAGTCATGATGAGCACCCAAAACTTGCTGACCGTGACACAATTGAAATTGTGCATTTTGACATAAAGCACTAGGTCACGATTAACACTAAAACTTATTGACTGTGAGGTACCTGTATAATCTACATTTAAACACAGAAACCCATCAAAAGTCCTAAAAAACATATAAAAGATAAGATTTACTGTATTTGGACGGAAGTTATTGAATTCAAACAAAACAAAGCAAATGACATTTAAAACTAAACTGAAATTAACCAAAAATTGGACATTGAATTGAAGTTATCACTTGAACCTTAAAGGTCATCTCTAATAAACAAGTTAGAGTAAAAATATGATCACTATCACTTACATTAAGATTGTAATGAAAGGTTGGGGTATTGGCTCTAAAGAAGAGATAAAGTTAGCAAAACAGAATCAACCACACTACCAACATTACCACCTAACTTTCTGAAAATAAAAAACTCTTTCCACTCTTCTGCCCTTGCTATCAAAACTGAAGGATGAAACTCAAGGGACATGATTAAACTCAAATATGCAAAGGAGCTGAGAGCTGAAATTGCTGTCTCTTAAACTAGCTTAATCATTAGAATTCCCTCATAAATGCTAGGTACCTCACACTTATTTTCTGCAGTACTAGAATAAATAAAATTTTTGCAGCATAACCTTTATTCTACTATATCACGACCCAAAATCGGTCATGACCAATGCATAAACTACCTAAATAATAGTTCATGCAAGCCTAATTGAACTAACAAACTATAAGAATTATCCAATCCCTTAAAAGCCTTCAGTGAGCATGAATGCTAAAGTTCAAAGTCCAAACTTAAAGTTCTGAATACATTCCAAAAGTTAAACTATAGAGTCTTCGCAAAATATAAAGAAATCAATTTGAGATTTTGAAGTTTGACTAATATTCTAACTAAAACATAATATTTTCTAATTGGAAATCAATACCAAAAGGAACTAAGATGCTTGCCAACTGAAGGATAAAAGCTGCACTAGCTGAATTGAACTACTAATCTATAAAACAAAGAGAGTAGAGCGGACGTGGTTTGAGTGCAATGACTCAATGAATGATAACTATAGCACATAACAGACTAAGAATAGACAAAGGTTCAGAGTAATTGAATAAAATAAATTCATCAAATAAAAACAAAAATAATAACACACAAATAAATCATTTAGTAAGTAGAAATTTTTTTAAATAAATAACTAACAGTTTAAAATCACATATCAAAATCATGGTACAGTTCAACAGGGTGATGATACTCCACACCACCAAAGGCCAGATAATTGATGTCGCCACCACAGATATCATGCAATGCTTCTAATGCAGATGTCAATGGAATATGATACATGACAACAAGTTATGCGATTTCCTATTATGTGATATTTGTGGCAGAACCAGATGCAAATTTGGATAACAGATTGCTCAAATAGAGCCAAATACAGATACATATAATAACTGATCACATGTACCGATTTAAAAATAAATTTTCACCAGTGTAACATATAACTGATATTTAGTAGAAATCGAACATAATTTCAAATCAGAAAACAGATATAATTTCAAAGCAAAAAACAAATAAATCCAAATAAACTGTAATGCAAATAAATTCGATACAAGTTCAAATAAATTCATATAGGTAAATTAATCATTTATTGAAACGGATAATAAATGAAGAATAATTTAGAAGCCTGTTCCCAGAATCTAAAGCTCTAAAATGGATATATTCGATTTAAGTAAGAATTAAATGAATAAATATACTAGTTAAATCAACATAATAAATAACAACTGAAATTTGCATAAAAACTAATACAATAAAAATTCATAAAAACTTGTACAAAATTAGCATAAAGGTAAATTACATAAATTCACTAGATAAAAATATTGAAAGCAAATAAACAAAATTAAGTAAACTAAAATATTTTGAATAAAAATTTAAAAGGCAGTTTTAGAAAACAATTGTGTACTATAACTACCACTCACCTGAAATTTCAATTAAGTGAGATCCAAAACTCAAAAGCAAGCTACTCACTCTATCGAAAGGCGTATTGGAGTTTCCTAATCATAGAAAAAATATATATCGATCACTCTAACTATTTTAATGACTGAGCAATATTTTATAGCACTATAACATAGAATATTTGAGTATTTATTCTGATAAAGATAAACTAAATATTTAGAGCAATAATGAGACTTAATTTATATGTTCATTGGACAATTTTGTGCGAAATTGTACTTTTATTTAAAAGATATTTGTTAACATATATTTATATATTTAAGCTAAAAATTTACCCATGATATAAAACATACATTTTTTTCACACTTAAAAGAGATGGTCCATAATTTTAGAATTACTTAACACTATTTAAAACCATGAAAAGTCATGACTAATACATAAGGAAATAATATATTCATACATATATACAATGGAAAACATATTGCATTGTACAAGCAATAGTTAAATAAGAAAACTAATAAATTACATAAAATAATCATTACTAAAACATTTAATTAATTATATATATACTAATTTCAAATTGATAGGAAGAGAATCATGAAAATAGATTAACTTAAAGAAAGGGCAAAAACTTTAAAAGACATTCTTTATTTGATTAAAAGAAATGTATGCAAATTATATAAATTGATTTTCTAAGTTTTCAAAGAGTATATTCTGTAAGAAGAAAATAAATAAATAAATAGAAGTAAAATCTTAATGCAAAGTATTAAAGTGTCGAAGGAAACCAATGCCAGAGAAAACAAAGTGAAAAAATGCTGAAGAAACAAAACATCAAAAATGTCCAAGGAAACAAAATCAAAGCATCTCGAAGAAAAGAAAAAAATAATGATAGTAATAATAACAAAAAAAATTAATTAATTAGTTTAATTTAACTAACCTGAAAATAATGAATTGCAACACTAAAATCCTAATGGTGTAGAGTTGAAGATGGTGAAGCAATGGAGTCCAAAAAGTTTTGTATTTTGGATTGGCAATATTCTGTACTTAGGTTTTTAGAGGAGGAGTTATATTAGAAGAGGGGGACTAAAAATTAGGGAAGTGGGGAAAAAAAGATTTTTAGTTATTATTTATCTATTTAATATTTTTTAATTATTAAAAGATTTATTAGATTTAAAAAAATTATAAAATGAATAATTAAAAAAAATCGGGTTATAACATATTGATTATTTCTTTTTTTCTTTTTCTTTTTCATTTTTTTCTTTTTTCAATGATGAAAATGAACTTTTCATCTGAACTAATAGGGCACTAATACTCTTAATTTTCAAAGTTATTAATGTCTTAAGATTTTCAAAGTTTAGCTCACTAAACCCAAGAATTTCATAACTTCTCAATTTTCTTGACCAATAGCAAAGCTCAAATCCAAACTTATCATGCAATTTTTCTTTTATTACCAAACCTAGAGTGGTTGATTTTAAATTAGGGAAGATAAAAAGGCATTTAAGTTATATAGTCAATTAACAGTGTAATCAAGAAAAATTTTAAGTAGTACGCCTTTAGCATACCAATTTGGCTTAAAGGGGCTAATAATGGTATAATTTTATCACAGGGTGGGATAAAAGTCATTTTAAGTGTGACTACCAAAGAAATGCTACCTAGGTCATTTCCTAATTCCTGCCTGAGTTGAATATTTATTTTGAAGGGTGATGAGGAAGGTTCTGACTATTCTAACTTTCTTCACCCAATTGCTCTCACTCACTGGTTTTTTGATAATTTTCACAAAATGGCCTAATTGTACACATGTAAATAGAAATTGAGTAGTATACCAATAATTGAGACTAATCGCACAAAAATTTCTCGCTAAGGCATACAACTACTCTTTTGCTACCTTAACTCTTTAAAAAATCAGTTCTCAATCCTTCGTTCGAAGTGATTCAATCAAGCATAAATAAGGCAAACTTAGACTAAATTGCAATTGACAAAAACAACTCAGCATATTGATCACAATTAATATTAAAATCTATTGACCGTGAGGTACCTGTAAATTATTCAACTTTAAAGACTAAAGACAAAACTACTAAAAATGATAATAAAAGTAAAGAAATAAAGTAGTAAGAAGATTGAAATACCAAAAAATAATTAAAATAATCTAAAATTGAAATTTAACTAAACATTTCACTTAATAAACTAAAAACATCAAACTACTTAAATTGTAAACCAAACAACTGTAAAACTAAAAAAAACAAAAGAGTTTTGGTTTAAAGACTTCCCAAAACAAGCACTATACCCAGTCTTCAACTTCTACGAAATCTGTATAAAAGAAAATCTTTACACTTTTCATAAAATCAGTATCAACCTATTATATTTCCAACATTCACAAAAAAAATGTTCTGTACTCTAAAAATGTACTCTCCTACTCGAAACTTTAGAAATTTGCTGTCCTCAACAAATTTAAAAGAGGAATATAAAAATTAAATGAGGTAGAGGACTCCCTGTAATTAATTCTGGGAGGGAGATGGTGGTAGAAAGGGAACTGGAGTTGAGGGAAAATGGACATCCATTCTGGAAATCAATGTGCCTAAAGCAACCAAGATTTAATGCTGCTTTTTCTTAAGCTCATTTTGCTTAGCATCCAAGGTATCAAATCTCATAATAATTTCAACACATTACATAGAAGTGAGGGTGACTGCTCCCTGGTCTGAAGCACAAGGGGGATTGCTTACGCTTCTTGTCATTTTATCAATAAACTCCTCCCTGTTAGTTAGCCTAATTCCATGCTCTATTGTGGCATCCTCAACCAGCACTTTTATATTCTTCAACAACTTTTGGTCTAAATAGGCCAGAATAGGAAGAGCTTTGTCTTCATTCAAGGGATGGTCCACTGCCCTAGCTAACATGGTCACCCAACCTTTTAAAGAGATCCTTTTCATTTTGGTACCCTCAAAACATTGCAGCCATAAAGAGAGCTTCTGAAAGGTTAACCTACCCTGCTGATTTAACATGGCATATTGGTGATAGAGAAAAAAACCTGTAGAGAATTTTGAGAGAATGATCTATTAAATGGTGGGATTTTCTGGTCCCTGATTGGTATCTTACATCTGATAGAGGATCCTCTATCACTTCCTAAACTGTATTCTTGTTGTAGTTAGGAAAGGCATCCGATGCATAAATTAGAAATCCCAATGCATCAGAGAAATCAACAAAATTCATGGTATAGGGAGTGCCCTCTAATATGAAATCAACCTTATCTGGTTCTTCTATTGTATTTTCTCCAAATGTACACTTCATAATGGTCATAAAATCTCTAGTGAGGTCAGGGTATACAAGCTCCTTGCATGTAAAAAATCTCTTATAGCCAATAGTAGCAATGAGCCTATCCATATTCTCCTTAATTCCCAATTTCTCTAACAAAGATATGTCCAAATAAGTAGAGGAAAGATATTCACAGTTGGATAGAATGACAAATCTGGTCTTGAGTTCTTCAGGCACCCAGCTAGGCACCTTAGGACCCTTAGCCTTTTTCTGCTTCCTTTTGGCAAGAGGTTGACTTGTCTCAAATGGTGGATTAGTGGAGAGAGGCTGACTGGACAAAAGTTGGCTTGATAAAGGTTGTATTGATTGAGCCAGATACCTTTAGGTGCCACTGTAGTCAATAAAACAAATCACAAATAAGTTCCCTAATTGGCAACATTAGCAACTAAATGAGAACAATAGGTTCATGCTTTGGGAAAGAAAAGTGAAGCACAATATAGTAATACAACATGCAAAAATAGCATGGATGCGATCATAGTGTAGTAAAGTTAGTTCATCCAAGAAAAATTTTAAGCATTAGAATCATCAAAGTCAAGTAAGGGAGTTAAGACTTGTAGACACGGCTAAAGTGTGTGAAACTCAATAATCTTGAAGGATAGAGACAATAACTAGGGAATGCACCATAGTTACAGAAATCTCAGGCATCTTACACTGTCAATGGAGTGCCAAGAAAAGCAAGTATGAAGATTTATGTTGGAAAATGCGAAATGAATGTCCTACAGCTTGGATTCTAACAATGCAATAGGTAGACACACTATTGACAGGGCAATCTTAGCAAATAAAAGTAGCACAAACCAGTCATCCTATGCAAACATCAGCATCCTAAAATAACATGTGCCCTCAATAATCAAATATGAACATGTTTAAGCATGGGATACACAAGGCAATAAGCTAACAAACAAGTTCATCTCCTATAAATGAACAGAGTATGATACTAATGTGAATGCACAATACAAATCAAAATTCAAGGTACGTGGCCCTCAACCATGATAACTAAGTTATCCTTTGGAAACCAGTACCCTGTAGGTCGAATAATTTCAGTCGATATACCTTGAATTAAGCAAAATACAATAGCACTCGAATGCATAAACTAACAACTATTCGAACAACATTGCCATCAATACATCTATAAATATGCATTGGCCAAATAGAAAAACTTAAAGGGCATCTAAGAATAACAAAGTATTCAAAACGCAATAGGCCATTTTAAATTTCTACATACATGAGTATACTATAAATGCTAAAAAATGCATAGATTCCAATAAAGGATAAGAGCAACATTAGGTGCAATACTCAATGGGAGCTGTCCTAACTATGCTGACTCACTCAACAAGCAAAACTTGGAAAATGGTAAGTGTGGGAGAAGTGGTGTGTTCAAAGCAAACTTGAAACAAATAACAAGTAACTTGGAAAATTATTAAAGAAAAGGTTTTAGTTAGCAAGCAAGGTGAGATCAACACATGTCAAATCACATAAGACAATCCAGGGGAAATGCCAACTATATATGTGCAAACTATAGCCAAAATAGTACACAAGAAATTGTAGAAAAAAGTAATCCATTTTGAGCAAGTGAGAACATAGAAGGTAACTAGAAGTAAGAATGGAGAATTAAGTTGCCAACTGTGACTCCCAAGTAGCATGCATTTACAAGTTAATTGTCCCGTGAAATAAATCAAACCTCAAATGTAGCCTAAGAATTCAATTGGTGTGACATGCACAGTTAATAAGATGAAAAAGCCAAAATGTAAGGTTCACACAACTAGACGCCATCCAAAAGTAAAAGAGAAAAAGCAATGTTTGGAAAAGTTTTAATAACCCTAAACACTATCTCTTGCATAAGTCAACACCGTAGGGAGTAAGCAATGCACTATTCAGGATTTTCTAAATCTGCTGCTAAATTAACAAACACAAGAAAATGATCAAGTTCCCAATGTGAAATATACAAGTATCGATTGTCAAAAAGAGTTCCAAAGAGTTAAGAATGGCACAAAATTTCCTTAGACCACATGCCATAGAAATAGTAAGTAAATGCCATAAAAACAATAATCACACGCCTATGTTTGCTCAATTTGCTAAATCAAAGGGAGTATGAGGGCAAGAGATCACAGTTAATAGGTTGGAACTAATGATAGTCACAAATTATGTAAGGCAATTATAGGAATCTTAAAAAAATGAACAAGAGGCACAAATAGTATTTCCTAAGTTCCAAAATAGTGGCTAAAAGAGAGAAAATTCTCACACAAGCAATTAATCGAACATGTGGTAGGCAAGATTTTAACAAAGCCAAACTTGATGTGATCACATATAAAGACCAATCCAACAACAAATTATGAAGAAAAATGGAGAAAACACTTTATTAATTCATCAATAATTATAAAAAGAATAATTTAGCCTTATGAACTCATAAATTGAAGATGAAAAGATAGGAAACATACCTGGAACCGAGCCTCCCCATGAGAAGTTGCACCCATGAGAAGTTGCACAAAAATTATCATAATAAAGAGTTTGAACAAGAAGACATTTAAGCGCAATTAGAAAAAACCCAAAAATTTATATATTTGAAAATTAGGGTTTTGTAAATTTGTCCAAAAGTGTGAAGAGTGTGCAAGTAAAACAAAACAAAAGAAATTTTTTTCGAAGAAAAGAAAGGAAAAAATGAAAAACTAGGATTCACAAAATAAAGAACAAATAGAAGAAAAAATGAAAAACTAGGATTCACAAAATAAAGAACAAATAGAAATAGTAAAGAAATCAAGGAAGAAAGAAAAAAGAAAAAACCCAACCAAAAATGGAAAAATAACAAAGAAAAGCAACAACACACAAATCGCAAGATGAAGAACAAACACTAAAAGAGAAAGAAAAATGAAAAAGAACAAGAGATAGAGTGACTTACTTTGTTGGAGATAGAGGATACTAGAGATCTAAGAAAGAGAAGAAAAATAAGAAGAAACTAAACACAAGAACAAAAATGAGAAGAAAAAGTAAAGTAAAAATTAGTAAAAGAACATGGAAAACAAAAGAAGAACACAAACAAAGTAAAAAAAATGGTTCGAAACCATGAAAAAGAAGAACAAAAATTAAATAAATGAAAGAAAAATTGAAGTTTGCAAGAGAATTGCGATCCAAACAAAAAAAAAGAGGAAGAAATAAAGAAGAACAATGGAGGAATTTAAAGAAATGAGAGAGGAAATGAGAGAGAGAAAAGAAGAATGGTCGACGGTTTTAAAAGTGGGATTTTTAAATTAGGGTTTTTGGGGGGTCACAATCAACAGTGCAAACCTACTGATTATGAGGTAAGTTAAATTTGGTTATTGGACTGAAAATGTATAGTCACAGTTATCAAGAAAATCCCACTCACTGTGATGTAATAAAAAGTTGATACAGAATTGAATGTGCATATGTGTCACGGTCAGCAGGAAAAGTATACTTATCGTGACCTATGGCTCTTTAAGATCTAGAAGCTGAAGTGATCTTATGTCATGATCAGCAGTAAAAACCTATTGATCGTGACCTATAGATTTTTTAGGTATAGAAGAAAAACATGCAATTATGTCACAATCATCATGTAAAAAATACTCACCATGACCTATGACTTCTCTCTGATCCAAAAGTGAAAATACCCTTATGTCACGGTCAGCAGAAATAACCTACTAACCATGACCCTTGAAAATCACCAAAAATGTTCCATCCTTTAAATTATTGGGGTCAAAACAAAGCACTTCAAACTATTTCAACGGGCAAAAACTTAAAATTGAAGACCTCTAAACCAAAATCTCTTAAACCACAAACAAACCTAAACAACTTATAAAACAATAGAAAAGCTAATAAAAAAAGAGGAATAAGCAGTAGTTCTATATTTATCAAGTCCGTAGTTGGACTTTTAACTATCGTCAAGGATTCATGAGGGTAATGATCACTGAAGTGCCATCCAATGTTGATTCAAAATAGGGATTCACACAATGTCTATTTACCTTGAACTCCCTTTTATCTCTTAGGTGTTTCAAAGTCACTACTCCAAATTTGTCTGCCTTTATGACTTCAAAAGGTCCTTTCCACCTTAATTTCAACTTCTTGGGAAATAATCTCAACCTACTATCATATAGGAGCACCTTTATACCTGGTACAAACTCTTTCCTCATTAGCTTCCTATCATGCTATTTCTTGGTGTTCCCTTTATTTGTGGCAGCATGATTATAAGCCTAAAACCTGACTTCCTCTAACTCATTCATCTGTAATGACCTAAATTTTCCTGCACTTACAAGATCAAAGTTCATGAATTTGGTGGCCCAATAAGCTTTATGTTCCAATTCTACCAGAAGGTGATAAGACTTGCCAAAAACTAACCTAAAGGGTGACATCCATATAGGAGTCTTAAATACTATCTTGTATGCCCACAACACTTCATCTAACTTAAGGTACCAATCCTTTCTAGAGGCATTGATCGTTTCTCTAAAATAGCCTTAAGTTGCCGGTTTGACACCTCAATTTGACCATTGGCTTAGGCATGGTATGGGATAGTGACCTTATGCCTGACTCTAAACTTTTTCAATAAAGCCTTAAATTGGTGGTTAATAAAATATTTACAACCATTATTGATGATGGCTCTGAGAGCTTTATATTAGGTAAAAATAATTTTTCTTAGAAATTCCAGGACTACTTTTGCATCATAAGTCCTAGTGGCTATGGCTTCTATCCATTTGCTCAGATAGTCTACCGCAACTAAGATATATTCAAACCCGTAGGACACTAAAAAAGATCCCATGAAATCTATACCCCATAAATCAAATAGCTCTACTTCAAGCATATTGGTCAATGGCATCTCCTATCTCCTAGATACACTCCCTACCCTTTGACAATGATCACAAGATTAAATATACATTTTTACATAATTAAATAAGGCAGGCCAATAAAAATCCGAAGAGAGAATTTTTGATACCGTTGTGTTTGGTTCATGATGTCCATCAACCTCGCTGCTATGACACGCTTTAATGATCTCTCCTTGCTCCTCTTAGGGAATGCACCTCCTTAAAACTTGATCAGTACATAACTTAAACAGATAGGGGTCATCCTAAATGTAGTGCTTCACATCAACTTTTAATTTCTTTCATTGTTGCCATGTATAATCCCTTGGTATATACCCACCTGTAAGAAAATTGGCCAAATCAGTAAACCAAGGACCAATAATTTCACACATGAATAAAGCACATATACGTTCATAAGGGAATAAATCTAAAATCTCCCCTTTCTCAATGTGTTTGTGCTCAAGTCGAGATAAGTGGTCCATTACAAAGTTTTTCACCCTTTTTTGTCTTTGATTTCTAGGTAAAACTATTGTCAAAGGAGTACCCATCTAATTAACCTCAGTTTTGACTCCTTTTTGGAGAAGAGATGACTCAATGCTACATTGTCAGACCATACCACAATTTTTGCACCCAGCAAATATAGTATGAACTTCTCAAAAGGAAAAACTATCGCTAGCAACTCCTTCTCTGTTGTGGTATAATTAACTTAAGCTTTAGTTAAGGTATAGCTCACATAGTAAATTGCACAAAAAACCTTTTCCTTTCTTTGTCCCAGCACTGCTCTTACTGCGAAATCGCTTGCATCACACATTAACACAAATGGCAAATCCCAATTAGGAGAGATAATCACTAAAGTTGAAATAAGCTTCTATTTCAATGTCTCAAATTCCTGTAAACACTCATTAGGGAAATCAAAAGGAGCATCTTTCATCAGTAAATTTGATAAAGGTTTGGCAATTTTTGAAAAATCTTTGATAAATCTACGGTAAAAACCCGTATGCCTTAGAAAACTCCTAACTCCCTTGACACTGGTTGGAGGTTGGAGTTTTTCTATGACCTCTACCTTGGCTCTATCCATCTTTATTCCCTTTTCTAAAATTGTGTCCCAAGATAATGCCTTCCTTCACCATAAAGTGGCATTTCTCCCAATTTAATACTAGACTGATTTTCTCACACCTCCTTAACACTAAATCAAGATGCTTCAAATAGCTCTCAAAATATTTTCCATATATGGTAAAGTCATCCATAAACACTTCCATAATTTTTTCTATGAAATTATGGAAAATTGCCATCATACACCGCTGAAACATAGCCAGTGCATTGCACAAACCCGAAGGGCATTCTACTATAGGAAAAAGTACCATAGGGGCAAGTGAATATGGTTTTCTCTTGGTCCTTAGGTGATATGGGGATTTTTGAATATCTTGAATACCAATCTAAAAAATAATAGAACCTATTCCCTACTAGCCTCTCTAACATTTGATCAATAAATGGCAATGGGAAGTGATCTTTCCTAGTGGCACTATTTAGCCCCTTATAATCTATACAGACTCTCTAACCCATAACTGTATGAGTTGAAATGAGTTCATCAAGCTTATTTTTAACCACTATCATTCCCTCTTTCTTTAGGATGCACTTCACAGGACTCACCCACTTACTATTTGAGATGGGATAGATAATACCTGAATCAAGGAGCTTGAGTACCTCTTTCTTAACTACTTCCTACATTGTTAGGTTTAAGCTGCCTTTGGGGTTGAGCAACTGGTTTGCATTCTTCCTCCATCAAAATTTGGTGAGTGCAATAGCTCGAATCGATCCCCTTCAAGTCCAATGTTTTCCATTCGATTGCTTCTTTGTGCCTTTTCAACACTTCACTCAACATCTCCTCTTTAAAACCTATCAACATATAGGAGATAATCACTAGTTTTGTGTCATTTTCTAAAAAAACATATTTCAAGTGAGGGGGAAGAGGTTTAAGTTCAACTTTTAAATCTCCCTTTTTTGATGTAAACTCTTCCTCACTAGCTTCATCCTTTTTCACATTCTTGCTCAATATCTTGCATAGATTTTCCACACTTATTTTCTACTGTAGCTACCATCTCTCTTCCTACCTCATCTAGCTCTTTATTCTCGAAGGAATGCATCAAACTCAGCTTCAATAGGTCATCTGTCAATAACTTCTCCTGAGTTTTTTCAACACATTCTTGCACCTTGTCTACAAAGTAAATAGACTCCTCCAAATCACTTGATGGATATTTTTGGGCCTTGTTTATGTCCACTACCAGCTCGTTATTGTTGAACCTAAGAGTGACCTTTTGACCATGCACATAGATCAAGGATTTTGTCATGTTAAAAACGGTCTCCCTACAATTAATGGCACTCTCCTGTCCTCTTCCATCTCCATCACCATGAAATCTATAAGAAAAATAAATTTCTCTATCTTCACCAATAAGTCCTCTCTCACTCCCTTTGGTTTCCTTACCAGCCTATCCGCTAACTGGAGCCTTATACCTATCTCCTTGAGATCCCCTAGGTTCAGTTTCTTGCATAAAAAATATGGCATCAAATTAATACTAGCAGTTAGGTCACACAAAGCATTTCTAACAAAGTTTTCACCAATCTCACAGGGTAAAGTAAAGCTACCTGGATCTTCCAATTTCTTAGGGACCTTGTTTATAATGATAGCACTACAATTCTTTGTTAGTTATACAGTTGCACATCTTTCTAATTTCTTTTTGTTAGAACAAAGTTCTTTCATAAATTTTGCATAGTTAGGAATGTGATCTAAAGCTTCAGCAAAAGGAAAGTTGATATGAAATTTCTCAAACATCTCCAGGAACCTAGCCAATTGCTCATTTTTCTTTTCTTTCCTAGTGATAATAGGAAAAGGCAACCTATTTATGTCAAGATCCTCTATATTAGAATTCACTATATTCTTACCATTATCAACACTAGGAGTATCTACATGCTGCTCTACCCTGGGGTTAGAGTCACTTACCTACTATGTCGGCTCCTTCATATTTGACGATGATGGGAAAGATGACTTACCTTTGTCTTCTCCTTGTTTTACCTCTTTGCAACTCCTTAGTGTAATTACATTGGCTTCCTTCTTTGGGTTACTGTCAACATTTGATGAAAAAGCCCCAGCTGGTCCTATGAAAAAAGAATTCGCCAGTTATCCAATCTGTGTATCCAGGTTCCTTATAGAGGAATCTTGATTTCTATTCCATTGTTCTCGAGATTTCCACTTTGTCTCTTGCTCCGACATGAATTGTTGCTGGCTATTCATGAAGTTGGCAAACATATCTTCCAAATTTAATTTCTTCTCTTGAATATGTGGACTTGGTTGGAATCCTGGTGGGTGGTATGCTTGATTATAGTTTGAGTGTTGGCCTTAATTTGAACTTTGGTTTTGATGATGGTGTGATGGATATGGTGCTTGGTAATGGGTGGCCACTTGTGGTTGATATGATTGGTTATGGTTATGATTGATATTTTGGTTGAAGAGAGCTCTTGCTTGGGGTTGAGATGATGAAGCATTTTGATCTCCCTTTTTCAAGCAAAATTTGGGTGGTTTCTTCAACCTGGATTGTATGTACTACTATAGGGGTCATTTCTTCTATAATCTCCTAATGCATTAACATCTCCTACAACTCCACTATCTTGTTCACATGGTCCATTCTCATAAGCTACACGGTCTTGAGAAATAATAGCCATATTTCGTACCTTTAATCTGCTCAATTCCTTCCTCATCAACTCTAATTGTGCCTTTAACATCACAACCTTATCAATATTGTGTACAACTTGCCTTTTTGGAACTACTTTTAGGGTTACCCATTGCAAATCATTTGCGGCCATCTCATCTAACAATTGAAAGGCTTCTTTCGATAACTTGTTTATGAACGAACCACAAGATGCCACATCTAGGAGTGACCTTGTAGGTGGATTCACCCCTGCATAGAAAATGGCCATCAACTGATAAATTGCTACTTTATGATGCAGATAGCTCCTCAATAGCCTCCTGAACCTCTCTCAAGCCTTATGGAAGGGCTTTTCATTCATTTGGTGAAAACTCATAATATTGTTGCGAATACTTGTTGTCTTAGTTCGAGCGAAGAATCTCATTAGAAATTTCTCTTTTAATTGTTCATATGTCCAAATTGACTAACTCGATAACATTTGAAGTTGTTCCCTACCTTTTCCAATCAATGTGAAAGGAAACAACTTCAATCGAATTGCATCGGTTGTAATGCCTGGAATCTAAACAGTGTTGTTGACCTCAAGAAATAGATCAAGATGTTGAGAAGGATCTTCTAATTCTTACCCAGAAAACTGATTTTTTTGCACCATGGTAATGGTTACTGGTTTAAGCTCAAATTGCACACCTTTAGGCGATATAATTATCATATGGTCTTCATTCCATCAAGGCATAACATAATTTCTGATAGTCCTCTGCATAGGTATCCCCTCTCTTCGTCTACTAGGGATTTCATCTTATGCCTTTGGCACTTCTTTCTCCTCAGGAGAAACTTCACAAATGGAAAATCTGGATTCATGTTGTTTTCTCTATTGGCTCTCCTTTTTTGATGTAAAGTCCTCTCGATTTTAGGATCATAAGGTACAAGCTGTTCTCATCTTAGTATGTCCATACATTATAAAACATCTGAAAAGAATTAAAAGAATAAAATAAGAAAAAGAAAACACATACAAATGACATTCAAAACTCACAAACACACCAATCCCTGAAAACGGCACCAAAAACTTAACGCGACCTCAACAAGTGTACTGAATCGGCAAGTAATATAGGGTGCTGAATTTAAGACCCACGAATATCATACCTAAGGGATTATAGATGCAAGCAATGAAAATCAGGCATATGCTAAAAAATTCCCAAAATTTTATTGTGTTTTATATTGTCATTAATTAAAATGCAGAAAAATGCAATATATAAAATAATGGTAAAATTTCAGGGATTTTCCAGAAATGAAGTAATCAAAATATTAACTAGTTAGAAAATTTATATATCAAAAATTTTGTTCAGGTTCACTCATCCTCCCTATACCTAAATATGAATTTAGTTAATCAAATATTTATATAGATGAAGTTAGGATAACCCTCTCTACCTAAGCGTCTCATTTCGGAGGAAGCTAATCTAATCACAAGATATCCCATTCCAGAACAAGTCCTACGATTAACCTAAGCACGGGTCTGACATCTTAGGTTTGGTTTGCATTCCTATTTTTGAGCCAAACAACCCAAAACCCATTCATTTTTACTCCAAACTCTAGTTGTAAAATCACAAAATCTATAACTCATTAAGTCCCATTCTAAAGCAGTCTCAACATCACAATATTTATAATAAAAGATAAGAGATAGAACATCTATGGCATTTAAGCATTTAAGTAAAACATCCAACAAGATAAAATGATAAACTCATCCATCAAAATTTGGAAATTTACTAAAAATAACAAAAACCCATAAATTTTAATGAAGCAACAGTAAAATGAACTTTTCATCCATATAAAAACTAAAAAATATTCAATATTCACATAAAAGATAGGGGATTCAAAGATCCCCCAAATAACTAATTAACTACTCATTACCCATTACAAAATAAAAGAAGAAAAGCATAGAATAAAATCCTAGAAATTCGTATGAGGAAGATCTCTCAACTGGAACCCAAGCTTCTTTAGTTATTTTCTCCAAATCTCCAATGAAAGTGAGCTTCAAATGGAAGAAATTGATTATCTAACCTGTAAATCTGTCTTTAATCTATGTATTTTAATCCAAATCTAACCTATTTACAACTATAAATCTATATACTAAATGGAAGAAATAAAAGAACAAAGAAATAAAGAAAACCTAGATCTAAAAAATTATAGATCTGTGCCAAGCAGAAAATTCTGGTATATATAGGCCCGACATGGGAGATGGTCAATAGGCAATTTCTATTGATTGTGGCATATTGAAGTTCTATCTATAGATTGAGATGGGTCAAGGTCAGTAGCTCATTTCTGCCGACCGTGACATACTATTTGATTTGCTTTTGGATTTTAAAATGCAAAACTCACAGTTAACACCAAAAATCTGTTGATCATGAAATATTATCCCAATGTATTTTGGACTAAAGTTTACATACCTCATGATTAGTAGGTAATTGCTACTGACCATAAGGTCTTCTCTTCTTGGTTTCGGACAAAAATTTGGCTAAGTCACAATATGCACCCAAAACCTACTGATCGTGACACAATTGAAATGGTGCATTTTGACATGAAGCACTATGCCACGGTCAGCACTAAAACCTGTTAACCATGAGGTACCTGCAAAATCTGTATTTAAGCACGAAACCCATCAAAAGTCCTCCAAAACATATAAAAGATAAGATTTATGAAATTTGGATAGAATCTATTGAATTCAAACAAAACAAAGCAAAAGACACTTAAAACTAAACTGAAATTGACAAAAAATTGGACACTAAATTAAAGTTATCAATTATACCCTAGCCACTAAGGAAGGGAGCTAGCACCCCGAGCAATTCTTTTCAACCCACAAAGGCATCTTACTAGTGGGCTCAAAGAGGCAGGCGTTATGGAGCTGCCACCCAATAGGATGTTGGTAATTTAATCTCGACCTTATTTTGATGCACATATAGGGACTGGTGTTTAGAACATCCCGCTTATTAGGCATTTTAGTTAGGTGTTAACTTAAAATTGAGTTTTATAATTAATCTTCTCTCCTCTCTCACACAATGCATTTTATGATAAAATTAAGTAAACACCCTATTTAAGTAAATAAAGCAATACAAATAATAAAATAAAATAGACCTACTTAATTATTACAAAAGTAAATTATCCTAAAGAATAACTTAAGACAATATCAATGTATATACATAAAACAGGTTATTGATATGGGTTGGGAGCATTGATTTTCTCATGCATTTTTACAAAAAGGCATTTATTACATTATGTGGTTGTTGGGCTAAAAAAATGGACACTAGTCTATATTTTGTAAAAAAACCCAATTCATTTGCTAGAAAATGATTTAAGTGTCTTCATATTTTAATGTGCTCGAAAAATCCCTTTTTTACTAACTATTACAATCTCGAAAAAATAATACATCCAAAAATAAAATAGCCAATAATTGCAAAAATAAATAAACAAATAAATAACACCATAATAAATAAATTAAATAAAATAAATTATGAAATAATGATGTAACTAGAGGGTGGAGATAGTGACTGTTGTGGGAACATGACTTCCAATGCAAAAAAAAACCATAAGCCCTTCAAAGCCATAAATATACCAATTACTCGAAAAAATCACACAAAATAAATAAATTAGTATTTACGATAAAATAATTATATTCATATTTGTACAAATAGATTAATTACAGGTACAGGAATATAGGTACAATAGAAAAATACATCAAGTAATCCCTAAATATTGTAAGACACGAATAAGTGATTCAAAAAATACATAAAAGCCTAAAATACATGCAAAGATACTATAAAATACCCCCAGGGATAGCTAAAAGGAGTGAAGGATGGCCACCAAGGGAGCGAGTGACCAACAAAAAGATAGGACTAAGACATCCCATCCATTAGATGAGGGACGGCCATTCCTCAGCCTATCTTCCCATTTGTCACCTCTATATAGAACTAGAAAATGCAAAATTTCAAAAAATGTAGGAAAATCATACAAATCACATTTTTAGTTTTAAACATGCAATATTAAGCACTAAATCATACCAAAACACATTAAAAATACCTAAACATGTATTATACTATATTACAATCACAAAATTACAACATATACAAGAAGAAGAAATAGCTTTACATACACAACAATGGAGGAAGCTCAATAAATCTACCATACATCTAGCATATTTAGACAAATTAGAATGAATTGTAATAAATAAATCTACAATACATCTAACAATTAAAATGAATCAAATCAATGTTCAATAATCATGAAATCATATGAATGAATTATAGAGAGAGAAAGTAAGAATAAGCCTAGAATATTACCCTCAAGAGATATTCTTACTCTATAAATTTTGTAGTTTAGATCTCTGCTCTGAATCATGCTATTTGATTCTCCAAAAGAACTTATGAAACTCATTTTGTATGAGTGTGTATTTTAACAAGAATTGCTAGATAAAATACCATAGATAGAGAAAGAAATTGATTTTTTTCATCTCTAATGGTGGCTCTAAAATAATGATTCCTCTCCCTAAAAAACCTAGATTTTAGTTATTATACCTGAGGAAGAGTTTTAATCCAATTCAAACACAAAAATTGCCAAATCTGGAGCTAAAACACCCAAAATTTGGACCTAATCTTTTACATATAAACTTCCTCTTTTGAAAATCCAGGAAAATATGGAAAAATCTGGATTTCATGCCATTAAAGGATGCCCGTCCCTTATCAATAAACCCCGATTTTCCCAAAATACCCCTAGTTTACACTGTATAGGAGAGAGGGACTCACAAATGGGCACCCCTCAATCGTCTATCACCCTTGGAAGTCCAAATCAAGGTTTTTTTTAAATATATTTGTTTAAAACACTTGGAAATATTTGAGAATATTTAGAAAATCATAAAAATCTTTTATAGAAAATGATAAATTCACAATCGAAGCTTCGAGATCTGAACCTACAGTTAGCAATATACTATTTCCTCATCATTAAGTAATCCTGATCTAGGCTACCTCAAGTCATAGTATCTACACTTTCATTATAGCAAGACATGTAATAATAACATGCTTAAATTAAAAATCACACCAAAACTAATATTATTAATTAATTGGGATTTTTTTAATAAAGTTGTTGTAACACCCCAAAATTTCATCCAATATGCATAGCATATTGTAGAGCATGAATAGTAACCCTGGGATAATTTTTGGTATGATTACAGTAGTATAGTATAATAAAATTTACAAATGCTTAAGTTTTAAACATGCGCAGCCTAAAGTAATACTAGGATGGCTGACCTAGCAAGAAGTTGTACTTAACCACTAAATAAAAAAATTGCTGTTAAATGGAGTCCAGTGGTATAATTTGAGAAGAATTTGAGCTCAAATAGGTCCCCAGAATAAACAGTGAACAATTTCCTCAATACCATTATATGGTTAAACATAAGTTTGACCATGCTTTAAAATATTTCATAGAACTCTAAAAATTATTTTGATTTTATAAACCTATTAGAAATAGCATAAATGAGTTATTGAAAGTGAAAATTAGATTTTCTAATAGCTTCGGAATTTTGGATTTCGGACCTGTTGATTTTGCCTTAGGAGCTGAAAGCATATCAAAACGATGTCAGAATTACTTGAAATTTTAGAAACATATTCTGCATATGTTTTTGCATGTAGGAAAAAAATTTAAAGTATTTTGATAAGAGGAGCATTAGTTTCTAAAAAGAGGTAAAAAAGAGAGGTTAATATAATTAGAAGGCTTAAATATCATATTTAATTTGTTAAAGGGAATAAATTTCATAAGAAATTTGGCCAAAATCAATTGAAATCAGATATTGGGCTTCACATCGAAGCCGCCATTCATTTCCAGTTAGATTCTTGAAGGTCGGCTTTCAAGTCCAAGACTGGAGGAGGCTAGCTTTTAACCATAAAATGACCATTTTGCAATAAGAATGATTGAACCTTATTTATTGCTGAAGGTCAACCTATGAAGGCATCTACTAGTGGGCTCAAAGAAGTAGGTGTCATAGAGTTGCCACCCAACAAAAGTTGGGAATTGAATCTTGACCTTTTGATGCCTAAATAGAGACTGATGTTCGGGACATCCCTCTTATTAGGCATCTTGATTAGTTTTTAGTTTACAATTGGGTTTTAGAATTAATCCTCTCTCATCTTTTACATGATACAAGCGATAAAATCTAAATAAAGATCCCATTCAAACAAAAGGCAATAAATAAAAAGTCTTATTTAAATTATTACATAAGTAAATTGTCCCAAAAAGAGAATAATATTCAAGAGAAAGATAGACCAATATCATACATAAACAGACCATCCATTTCATTTGGAGACATTGGTTTCCTCATGCAAATTTTACAAAAAAGGGCCTTTATTAAATTGTGAACTTGGGCTAAAAACTGAACATTAGTCCGTATTTATTAAAGAAAATCCGATTAGTTAGTAAAAATAATTTAAGTGGAATTTTATTATTTAGCATGCAAAGAAAATCATTTATTACTACTTATTACATCCCAAAAGGTAATACATCCATAATAAATAAATAAATCAACAAAGAAAATAAACAAATAAAAAGGGCAAAATAATATGCTAAAGAAAAAAAAGTAACTCAAACGAGGAGGGTGACCAGAACGGGAGCATGACTTCCTATGCGAATTCCATACATCCTCCATAGCCATGAATAAACAAATTACTTAAAGAACAAATGAACAAATTAATTAGCATTAGTAAAATACCTATATAATTTACACTTGCAAAAGAAACAATTATAGATACAACAATGCATGTATAGTAACAAAACATGCAAAATATCATACAAATAGTATTAAAATAAAAGGCATGAAAGAACCCTAATATGCATAAAAAAACCCTAAAAAATACCTTAGGGATGGCCAAAAGAAGGCGGGGGATGCCCAGGAAAGAGGCGAGGGATGGCTAGGAAAGAAGCGAGGGACGTCCCGTCCTTCGCGTGAGGGATGACCATCCCTCACATCATCTTCCCATCCCTCACTTATAAAACATAGCAAAATTTATAGAATAAGAAGAAAAAAATAGGAAATTACACAAACAAATATTTTAGCCCTAGATATACGATAATTGATCACTAAATCTTGCTAAAACATATCAAAACACTAAAACTTACACAAAATTGAATTAAAATTATAGAATTACACAATGTTACATGTTAAAAGAGAAGATCTTCAAAACAACAAAAATGGAGGAAATCTTTGATAGCCATGTCTTCAATATGTCACATAAAATAGAAATGAATCACATTCCAATAAAGTAAGCATGTTATTCAATTCTCAAAATTAAAACAAATCTATTTAACATCCAAATAAACATGCATTTGAATGAATAAATGGTAGAGGGAGAAGACATAAACGAGCTAATAATATTACCCTCAAGAGTTATTCTAACTTTGTCATTTCTAAAGTCTAGATCTTTGCTCCAAATTGTGTTTATTAATGCTTAAAAGAAGTATCAAATTCATTTTGTGTTTTGTGTATTAAAGATTGCAAAAGGCATAAAGCTTTTAGAGAGAGAAAATAAAATTTTTTCTTCCTTCTTTAATGGCTTCTCTCTTTCCAAAGAATGATGATTCCTCCCCCCCTTTAAAAACCCTAATCTCTTTGTTTTTTTTCTTCTAAAGATAGAGTTTTTATTTGATTATATCTAAAAGGTCACTAGATTAGGAGATCAAAATCCCTAAAATTCAGGCTTGATATCTATCTCCAAACCTTCTCCTTTTGAAATTCCAAGAAAATGAGGGAAATTTTGGGTTTCGATTTAGGGATGGCCATCTATGAGTGAGGGATGATCGTCCCTCATCACTAAAACATAAATTTCCTAAAATGCCCTTATTTTACTCTATTCTAGAGGTTATGGCCCACAGAAGGCCACCCTTTAGGTGATAGACGGCCGTCTGTCACCATTGTTTGCCTAAAAAAAGGATTTTTTGCCTATTTTACTAAAACACCTGAAAATATTCAAAAGTTTTTAGAGAAATATACAAATATTTTTAAGAGAAAGTGATAAATCCATGATTGGAGCTTCGAGATCCAAACCCACTATCAGCGATATAATATTTTCTCATCATCGAGTAACCCTGATCTAGGTTGCCTCAGGTCACGATGTCTACACCTATTCCCAATTTTGGAAAACTGGTGCACTAGTGGCAAAGAGAGCCAAAATTTAGAGTAAAAGGAAAAAGATGCATACCTGAGGTAGCGAATCTCTGATTGTAACACGTACCTTAGGAGGTAGTGAGTCTCTTAATAGGATAGTTATCATCCTCTTGTCGATGTGTTAACCTTGAATTCAGCTATTTAAGATCAACTTGTCTATGTGTTAACCCTAAATTGGTTGTCCGACTAGCGCCCGGGGCATACAAAATTAGGTTATGTTGAATACGTCTGATAAGCTCTTGGGGCATGCAGAATCGAGATGAATTAAGACTAACTCCATTAAAGGTGATAAGTCTCCACTTGTTCAATTAGTGCTTAGGCATGCAGAATTGAGACTAGAAAAAAGTTCTTCCTTGATTAGTTCTTGGGGCATGCAGAATCAGGTTGGCTTGATTGCATTTGATTAGAGCCTAAGGCATGTAGAATCAAATTGCTGAAGACATGTCATGACTAGTGCTTGAGGCATGCAGAGTCAAGACAATTCATCGTATTTGAATACTAGAGTTATCCTATTGATTGCTCATTCTGAGAGACTTGGTTATTCTGTTTGATTTGATGTTCCACTAAGGATGTTCCTAATAGATGTGTATTGGTCCACTAAAGAAATCATTTGGACTGTCTAGATTTAAATTCACCTAAAATATATATTTTTTATTATTTTTTTTTCTTTTGAGATATCATTGGGGTGATGTAATCCATCATGGCCATCTTTTGCTCTATGATCCTTTGCTCCTAATATCAACCTCATTTATATATTAAAGTTTTACCTCACTTTAAAAGATTGTTGTTGAAGAGGTAAATGTTTTGCCCCTTTATTAGTGGGGTCCTAAGCACCTAGTGTATAAGACACTGGATGTTAATATTTTGCTTATTAAATTTTAACTTCTTTTTATTGTAGTTGTTATTATCATTGTGTTGTTGTCATTGTGATTATTTGTTTATTACCTTTATTTTGTGTTGGTGTAGTTGTTCTAATTGCATGCCATTTACATTTATTCATCTTTTAATCAAACGAAAGTATAAATAATATAAGACATATGAATAATACATATGTAACCTAAATAAGTTATATACAATCCTATTTTATATACATCAAAAGCATAACTCCTTGAATACAATAAATGACCAATCAATATAAGGGCTCTAGCCCTAATGCTCGATGGTATGCTGTTCCTGATCGTAGTTTGAATGCTGATGGCCTAGAAGGTTGGGCTGAAGCCATAGCCAAACCGGAGGTGGCTGCTCACTTGACTGATCAAATACAAACTTGAATCCTGGCAGTGCTGAAGTTAATGGCTGGAGTATCTATGATATCACCTCAGTGAGCCTCTTTAATCCATGACCCACCTGTATGACTACTTGAGAGTGACCCTCCAAATGCCTCATCAAGTCCCCTTTAGGTACTCGATGTACCTCCTTAGCTGCTCATCGATCTTAGTTACCGTCTTCCTAGCCCCAAGGGCCTTTGCCTTGGTAGAAGTCCCCTGATCCCTGAGCTAAGTGAGAGAATCATCTACCACCTGTAAGGACTAATCAAACCTATGCCCTGCAACCTATATATCTATCTTGAGTTCCTGTACCACTATCTGTAGTGTCTGTAGGTCATTAATAGTGTTTATAAATACTGTATGGCTGTAAAAATGGTCTTCTACGCCTCCTCTATCGCAACCAGTCTCCTAGATATATCATCTAAAGCTGGAGGTACCTGAGCAGAGGGTGATGGAGCCTATGGCATAGGTACTGATGATGTGGATGCCCTTGGGTATCCATAAGGGGGAGGAGTAGTAAAGAACGAGGCTGCAGGATGCTTGTATGGAGAAAACCTCATAGCTGGGGACCTTTGATGCCTGAGTGGGGATCTGTCATGAGCTGGTGTTAGGGGTAAGCTACTTAGGAGGTCGTGCAAGTCAATCTGCACATCAAAAGTGTAGTCAAAATCTAACTCTGCCCCTTGTGAACTCTCTACCTCTCGAAGCTCATCCGCTCATACATCCTATCGAGGCAGCTACTCTTGATGCTTCATCAGAACCTCTTTAGCTATCCTACCTTGGGCATCCTATCCTGCCTCCTGATATGGCATAATAGGGTCATATCCGCATCTGTCCCAGATCTCAAGCACTATCATCAATCTGTATTGGCCCTCTCGGCCCTGTATAGGCTCTACCATACTTATAGTGATGGCTGCCTGTAGGTCAATATACATACTCTCCTGAATATGTTCCTCGAAGTGATTCTCTTTTAGCCTGAGTAATATGAGCATCCTCATAATGACACCGACTACACATACCTGTGTCCTTGGCATGGTACTGAGTCTAGTTAAAGGTGAAAGTATCTTATGAGATATGTCTATATGATGTCTCTCCTGCATCCCCAAAAGGTTGGTAACATCTGCTGAGTTGACATTACTCAGACTCCCAGTATGTGTAAGGTAAGAAGAAGATAATACCTTATGTAGATACCTATAAATTTGAAGAGCTAGCATCATGCTCTTCACCTTGTCTGAATCATATATAGCTCCAGGCATTGTGATTACTCTCCATCTATTTCTATCCATCAACTTAAGAGGTGTGACCATGTCTAGTCTAGAGGGAAGACTTATAGCCTCTACAAATCGACATATGGTGATACTAAATGGTATACCCAAAGCTTTGAACCGTACTACTCCCTCTCATTTGTTAGCCCACTAATATCCTTCGTACCATAGGGTGGCTAATACCTCTTGAGTCACACCTGCATACGTCCTGAATGCAAGAGCTCAGAAGTCAGTCCATCCAGCGCTGGCTAATAGTTTGTCAGCCTCCTCTAGGAAACCAAACTCCTTTAGGAATTACCTAGACATGTACCTACTAGCTATGAACTAAATGTGGCTCAAAGTTCTATATTTGGCAGCCTACTCATCTGTCATATATTCAAGCACTAGCTGTGAGGGCTGAAGACGTGCTGTCTTCTAAGGAATTTTGCAAAAAAGGGAATTTTAACACACATGCATAGAAAATGAGGCAAAATACATAAGTTGCATGCTTTTCTAGAAATAAATTTTGGTAGCATTTCGACTGTGGATATGACTGCCCCCTATACAAAAATATACATTTAAAGCAATGTACAAGTCATCATAGCTACCAATAAGATATTTCACATTATTCAAGAAATTTTAAGATTTTAGCAACATTTCAGATAGGAATGACATTGGCCCCTACACCAAAATATACGCTGAAAGCAATGGCAACACAACACAACATAGATCCTCAGGGCCATCAAACAATACTGATATTGGCATTTTACGTTTATCAGGAAATGAGACAAAAGATGAGCAGCATTCCAGCTAGGAATGACACTGCCTTCCTGTACAAATATCAATCAAAAAGGCAAACAACAACCCATAGACCATCAAGGTTGATAACTCCAATTTTATTGTTTAATTTTAGTATATTTTTGTTTGTGTCTATGTTTTATTTTGCATGATTTTCAGTGCTTTGTGTAATAACTTTCTCTTTTTATGTCAAATGAAATTATATTGATATTTACAATGTTTTGGTGTGTTTAATGGGATAAATTTGACTCTTGTGCAGAAAAATAGGCAAGAGCACAGCTGAGACAAAATGGTCCCAATTGTGCCCATTGAAGAATCCCCAATCCTCACCATTTTATTTTTTGGAATGATCTACAAACATCAGAATCCAATCTCTACCGTTGAACCGTAGACCAAGATGTTACAAAGCTATGGTTAAAATTTCAGCTCGATCCAATGGTGTAATATTCAGAAACTGATAAGTTAATGGGACTGGTTTTTCTTCTCTCAGGGGCCGCGGTCGAGACATTTTGTCCCGACTGTGGCCAATGTAGAAAATGTGCTGTTTTAGTCCAGAAGGTGGCCACGGCTGAGAAAAAAATGTCCCGTCTGTACCTAACCTAACTGGCCACGGTTGGGACACTTTTGTCTTAGGCCATCTACAGATCTATAAAAACTGCATTTTCTTTGGCTGAAAAGAAGGAGGAACGATGGGAGAGAGCCGCCACACTTAGATTTAGGGCTTTTTCCTCCATTTTTCTTATGTTTTTCCTTCATTTTATGTTGTAGGTTAGATTTAATTCAATGTAAACCTTAGATTAGATTTATTTTCTAATGTAAGTTAGGGTTAGATTCAATTTTCTGCATTTACTTTAAGTTGTGTTCTTCATTTTGCTTGGAGCTTTGAAGGAGGAGACTTGGATTCGGATTGGAGCTTCACAAGCTACAAATGGCTTCACGAGTTTCCTCTTTCCTCTCTTGTTTTACTTTATTTATGTTTAATTTGTAGTTTTGTTGCTTGGGGATCTTGAATCCCCTACCCACAATGTGGATCTTGAACTAAATTTGATTTTTACATGAATAATTGGTCTATTTCACTGTTACTTATTTGTATCTCATGGTTTTTTGATCTATTAAGTTATTTTCCATGCATGAATGAATGATTATTATCATATGTCTTGGATGGGTATTGAGTCTAATGGATTGGATTCTATGAATAATCTTGCTCAGTTTTTCTTTCATGAATATTGTATTATTTAGACGACTCCGGAATGGGATTCTAAATGTGCAGTAATTATGATTTTAGGACTAGAGTGTGGAGTGAAATGGATGAGAACATGGGTTGTTTGGCTCCGGAATGGGAAGGCAACCCAAACTTAGGATGTTAGACCCATGCATAGGCTAGTTGTTGGGTTGGCTCCGGAATGGGAAGCTTAGCAACTAGAATAGCTGGCTCCGGAATGGGAAGCTTGGATTAAGAGGGTTATCCCGAATTCGTTCATGTATGCTTTTAGGTAAAATTAATTCACATTGGATATGGGGTGGATGAGTGAACCTGAGCAATGTTTTAACTAATGTTTTAATCTCTAGTTTAATTAGCTTATCTTCTTTATTTATTTATTTTGTTAATTAGATTTAGGACGCTCTCTCAATCAAAAACTTGGAAATTTATCTCAAATTAACTCGCTCAACTCTAGATATCTAGCTTAAAACAATCCTTATCCTTTGGGTTCGATATTTGCGGGTCTTAAATATACCCCACTTTATTACTTGTCGATCTAGTGCACTTGCTAGGATCGCAACAAGTTTTTGGCGCTGTTGTCGGGGATAACGGTGTTGTTTGTTTTATATCTTTATTTGAGCTTAGTCTGAGATTTTATTTTATTTTTCTTTGTTTTTGATTTGGTGTTATTCTTTGCAGGAAGATTATGATGCACTTTCAAATGATGCATAGTTCTCTCCAAGATGATGAAATGGTTCTATTGAGAGCACAAATGGAAGAGTTGAGGAGGGAAATGCGAGAATTGCAGTACTCACATCAACCTTCAACATTCTACTCATTGCCATCTTTTAAAGATCTTGGTTCACAATGGATATCGCAAGAGTCATGTGCCTCCAAAGTTCAAGTCCTTGTTGAATTGCTTGAAAGTAAGGATAGGCAATTAAGAGCTGAAAGAGAAGAATGGATGGCCACAATTAATTCTCAAGAGAAAAAGATCAAAAATCAAGAGGCTTTATTACAAAATCAAGAGAATTTGTTGAAGACTCAAGAGCATCTACTGAGAGATCATGAATTGGGACTTAAAAGCCTAGAATCTAAGTTGGAATTCTTGAGCAATTCTATGGAGAATTGAGGTGATGGTGATAAGGAGAAATTGAGTCATGCACAACCAGTAGATAATGAAGAAATCAAGTGTGGGGTGCATGCATTGGAGAAGGGACCAATCATTGTTGAAGACAAGAGCTGTAGCTTAGAGAATGAATTCCAATCTCTTGTGAAGGATGTTTCACCAGAAGAGCAAGAATTGTTTAACTCTCAATTGGAAGCACTAAATTCAATCCACTTAAAGAGTTTATTAAGGCTAGAAGAGCCGGAGGAGTACATGTATGAACAACCCGAGGTGGAGGGGTACTTCATCGAAGACATGGTGTTGCCTACCTTGGTGAATTTCGATAGATTTCTCCTACTGATGGGAGAAAATGAGGAGCAGAGTCCGGAGAGACCAACATTTGGGTCACAAACTCGGCCGCCTGATAGTAACATGAGTCAAGCTGGGACTCATTAAACCAGAACTATTTCTCTCTCTACTTTTTAATTAGTTTGTTTATTTTGCTTGCTTTTATTTTAAGTTTCTAGTTTTTGTGTGTGTTTTTGTTTGCTGCTGTTATTGCATGCTTTTGCACCTTAGTTAGCTTACCCTCGTAGTTGTTCCTGTTGTGAACAATCTTGAACTTAGAATTAGAAAGCCTTATTTAGATTAGTTGGAATGGCAAGAGAGTGGTTGATTGTTGAACGAATTTTTTCTTTTTCGGTAGGTTTCAATTAGACCAATACCAATAAGTCTCTTAACAAATGTACACTTTGGCTATTTTTCTTAAAAAAATAAAAAAATAAAAACCAGTGCATGAAGTTGATTGAGTTGGAATTTTAGAGCGCTAGAACCTTCCTCATCACCCTTCAAAACAATAAAATGACTCAAAAATGAGATTAGAAATGACTTAGACAATATATTTTTTTAATCAAATTTTGAAAAGGCCTTTGACCAACCTTTGTTTTATAATATCCCTTGCAAGCCCCATTGAGCATGCTAAATGCGTGTTTATTTTATATTTGTTGCTTATACTTGCATTTTGATCCATTAAGCCTAAAAAGCCTTTGTCTTACCCTTTTTGAACTGGCCATTCTAGAAGTAGGTGAGATAAGTTTTTCTTGGGAAGTGCTAGTAAGTAAAGCGTTGTTCTTCAAATGTTAGATTCTAGTATTGGGGATACATTGCCAATATCAAGTGAGATTGAAAAATTTCATAATGTAGTTCCTCTTTAAGAAGAATTTTTGTGAGTCCCTACTTATCAATTGTAAAATCGATTGTTTTAGCTATTAAAAAAAAGGAAAAAAAAGAAAAAAAAGAGAAAAAAAAGAAGAAGAATAAAGCTAGCAATCTTGGTTTCATCTAAGCGTGGGGTACTCTATGTATAGAGGAGAAAGATTCTAATCTCTTTAAACGTCAATTGAGCTAAAATCTTGGTAAAATATTTAGAGAGGATTCTTCTTCTTCCTTATGCTATTTCCTTGAGAAATGTTCTACATTTTTTTGATACCTAAAGCTTGGAAATGATGATGAGTGAGTAAAGGTAGAGTTGAAGTTTATTTTTAAAAGAAAAAGGGTGAGTTGTGGTAGAAATGGCAGTTTAAACTTGTGTACCTTAATCTTTTTTGTTGATAGCCATACCTTAGCCACATTATAACCTCTTAAGTCCTAAGGATCTTTTCTTATTGAGAGTTATGTGTGGAGATGACCTTTGGGTTTCGGTGCTAAAGGAGACGCTTATGGCTTCTCTTGAGTTTCAAGAGCAAAATCGCGTGTGCAATCATTTGTACACAAATTCTTTTCTTAATTATTGGATTACACTGGAAACTTTCGGTTTTAAAAGTTGTTTTAATTGTTTTTATTTTGGCCTAGCACACACATACAAAGAGTTTTGCTAGTATGGTCTAGTTGAGTCTTTTCGATTTAAGACTTCGTTTAGTGACTTCTGCTAAAGTGTTGTTCTACTTTTTCTAAATTTGTGTTTTCTTTCTTTGAGTTTGAGTATATAGGAATGTGGTTTGTTCATTTGCTCGAGGGCGAGCAAAAGCTAAGTGTGGGGTATTTGATAACTCCAATTTTATTGTTTAATTTCAGTATATTTTTGTTTGTATCTATGTTTTATTTTGCATGATTTTTAGTGCTTTGTGTAATAACTTTTTCTTTTTATGCCAAATGAAATTATATTGATATTTACAATTTTTTGGTGTGTTTAATGGGATAAATTTGACTCTTGTGCAGAAAATAGGCAAGAACACGGCTGAGACCAAATGGTCCCAATTGTGCCCATTGAAGAATCCCCAATCCTCACCATTTTATTTTTTGGAATGATCTACAGACATCAGAATCCAATATCTACCATTGAAAATGTAGAACAAGATGTTACAAAGCTATGGTTAAAATTTTAGCTCGATCCAACGGTGAAATATTTAGAAATTGATAAATTAATGGGACTGGTTTTTCTTCTCTCAGGGGCCATGGCCGAGACATTTTGCCTCGGCCATGGCCAATGCAGAATTCGAGCTGTTTTAGTCCACAAGATGGCCATAGCTGAGACAAAAATGTCCCAGCTGTGCCTAACCTATCTGGCCACGGCTGGGACACTTTTGGCTCAGCCGTGGCCATCTGCAGATCCATAAAAATTGCGTTTTTTTGGCTGAAAAGAGAGAGGGACGATGGGGGAGAGCCACCATACTTAGATTTAGGGCTTTTTCCTCCATTTTTCTTATGTTTTCCCTTCATTTTATGTTGTAGGTTAGATTTAATTCAATGTAAACCTTAAAGTAGACTTATTTTCCAATGTAAGTTAGGGTTAGATTAAATTTTTTGCATTCCCTTTAAGTTGTGTTCTTCATTTTGCTTGGAGCTTTGAAGGAGGAGACTTGGATTCGGATTGGAGCTTCACAAGCTACAAATGGCTTCATGGGTTTCCTCTTTCCTCACTCTTTTTACTTTATTTATGTTTAATTTGTAGTTTTATTGCTTGGGGTTCTTTGAATCCCCTACCCACAATGTGGATCTTGAACTAAATTTGATTTTTACATGAATAATTGGCCTATTTTACTGTTACTTATTTATATCTCATGGTTTTTCGATCTATCAAGTTATTTTCCATACATGAATGAATGGTTTTTATCATATGTCTTGGATGGGTATTGAGCCTAGTGGATTGGATTCTATGAATGATTTTGCTCAGTTTTTCTTTCATGAATGTTGTATTATTTTAGACGGCTCCGGAATGGGATTCTAAATGTGCAATAATTGTGATTTTAGGACTAGAGTATGGAGTGAAATGGATGAGATTTTGGTTGTTTGGCTCCGAAATGGGAAGGCAAACCAACCTTAAGATGTTAGACCCATGCATAAGCTAGTTGTTGGGTTGGCTCCGGAATGGGAAGTTTAGCAACTAGAATAGCTAGCTCTGGAATGGGAAGCTTGGGTTAAAAGGGTTATCCCGAATTCGTTCATGTATGCTTTTAGGTAAAATTAATTCACATTGGGTATGGGGTGGATGAGTGAACCCGAGCAATGTTTTAACTAATGTTTTAATCTCTAGTTTAATTAGCTTATCTTCTTTATTTATTTATTTTGTTAATTAGATTTAGGACGCTCTCTCAATCAAAAACTTGAAAATTTATCTCAAATTAACTCGCTCAACTCTAGATATCTAGCTTAAAATAACCCTTATCCCTTGGGTTCGATATTTGCGGGTCTTAAATATACCCCACTTTATTACTTGTCGATCTAGTGCACTTGCTAGGATCGCAATAGCTATCACTGAAATAAACAAAGGGACAGGGAAGATTCAATTCCAAGTTCACTTAGTCTCATGTGGCACTTACATATATCCTTTCAATCATTCACTCATACATATATAATTACTCCGATCTTAGGACTGCTTAAACTGTTAGTGTAAGCCCTAGCCCCAATACATTGTAATAAAACACTTAGTTAATAAATGAGGCATTTATTTTATCTATTGTATTCTTGTGCATATCAATTGATAGAACTGTCCAAGAATGTTGTTTTAATTTAAGTTATCATGTGTGAGGCACATGGTTGTAAGACCTTGAAACAAATGAGACTTCATTCTAAATATCCCTAGTCAGTCATTATTATGGGAATAACAAATGAATTAAGACTAGTATGCTCTCTCTAATAAGTTGAGTTCTGTCTTATGGATCATAAGGACAAGAGTGTCAATCAGAGATCATAGATACATGTTTAGAACATGGTATCTGGATTAGGTCCGTTCATGAGAACACTACATGGTACAAGTCATAAGTGTTTCTCATATGCAAGTTTTATATCGGAGTTCTTAGACCTAAAATCTCTATGAAACTCTTTATGAATTACTATGTGCTTTGACATACACCTAATGTGCTCGTAAAAGAGTGACAAGTACGGGTATGCTTGAGTATACATTGATTCATGTTAGAGAGCATGAGAGAAGTGAAGGGATTACCCCTCTCTATAAGAGAGAAAATATCATCGGCCACTTGATCAGTGAATTGAGAAGTGTATTGCCATACCGAGATGAAATAATAAGTAATCATTATTTATCTGAGAGTTCAGTGTCACTGGAATATCAAGAAAGGATGACTAGTTTCATGCCTTATATTAATTCTGATATTTATGAGTAAGGGACTATGCAAAATTGCATTAGGTCACTAAATGCCATATGCATTTTCATTTAATTTGGAATGCTATAATATCTTTCTAGAGAATATATATAGCCATTGAATTAATTTATTAATTTATTGCCAACATTAAATGGACCTATAGGATCACACACAAAACATTGGGCTTAAAACATTTTGATAAATTATTGGGCATTAATTTGGGATTTTAATTAAAGTCAAATTAATGTATATAATGGGTATTAAAATTGCTATTGGACCTTGGTCCATGAGAGAGAAAAATTCAGCCCTCGAAGTTTAATTTCAATTAATTAATTATCTTGTATTAATTAAGTTAATTGAGTATTAAAGCCTATAAGAATGTAAATTAAATTAAATCATTTAAATAAAAGGTGAAGTGGCCTAAATTCCAAGATAAAAATCAAGGAATTTCGGCACATACACATTACTTATATTAAGTGATTTTATTTAATTAAATGTCTTGTGTTTTATTTCAAATTTGGATTTTAAATTCAAAAGAGATTGAACTAATATAAGTTACTTATTTTTAGGAAGTGATTGAGGTGGAATTAATTATCATGAGGTAGTAAAATTCAGATCAATCACTTGCCAAAAGAGAAGGACATATATTAGTAGAGAAAAATAAAACCCTAATTGGCGTGAAAGTGTCTCTCTCTCTCACACAATTTCATTTGGCCGAAACACACAAGGGGAAGAATTATTTCTTGCTTTCTTGTGTTCTTGGGCATTAATAGCACCTAAAAGAAGTACAAGATCAAGTCTTGTAGCTTCAATCTATTGCCATTACACAATACTTTAAAAGAGAGCTAGCAATCTCGATTTTTAAGCCATCTTTGCAAGTGTGTGTGTGAGAATAGAGAGGAGTGGCGTAAAGGCTATTCCTTTGCATTAGTGATCAAGATCTAAGGTGGATAAATTCATCTTAGTTTCTGGTCATCACCAAATTTAAGTTTTAAAAGGCATCTAAAGTTGTAAGTTTTTAAAAACCCTAAAATTGCATGTTTCGATTCTTGTTATGGAATTGTTTGGCATGTATGATCGATTTTATCATTTTTCTACTGCATGATTACCATGAACATATCATGTCATATTCCATCAGTGGTATCAGAGCCTAAACATGCTTATTTTAGTAGTTTAGATGCATGAAATAATTAATCAAAAATCGTTATTTTAAATACACGCAATGCTGAAATTTTTTGTATTGAGTTTTTTGCATTGTTTTGGTGTAAAAACGATTTTAAATGATTAGATAGGTATTATAATTAATATGACATGTTAATATACTGTGCTAAGATGTTCTAGGAGCTGTTAATGGTTGGATTTAATTGATAATACCTGATGGTACATGTTAATATTAAAACTAAGTGCTATTTTGCATGTTAATTGTTAGTTTAACAACTAGTTTTAAATATTAAATGTAAAAACGATTTTGGCATGTTTATAAGTGATTTTTAAAGATTAAATATCAGGTCTGGACATATTTTAAATTTTTTTTAATTCTGGTCCATGACAATTTAATTCATTAATTTTAAAATCACTTAAAACTATGACTAGTTTGTGTTTGTTACATGTTTAATCAACATTGTTTGTTTTGTTTTGATTAAAATGGTAAAAACACATTTATATCATATTGGTACAGAATATTAAATCAATATTTATGACCTTATTTAAATTATTAAATGACTCATAAAATTGATTTAAGTATTTGTGCATTTTTGTGGCATCACATAAGCATTAAACAACTAGTTTTGTTGTTTGTTTGTTTTTATATGCATGCTGTGTATCATATATATGTTCTTCATGATTTTATGTTTTAATTCATGTTGGTCCATATTATATATATTTTTAATGTTTATGGGCTATATGATATAAAATTAAAAATGGAAAAATTGGAAATTATACTAGAGTTGATTTATAGCACAAATCTAACTAGTTTGTGTTTTGGGCTTTTAAGAGAACTTATTCAATAAGAGGATTTAATCCATTGGACTTCAGCCCAGGCCCATCATAGGGTCATCTCTTAAAGGTTCAAGTACACAATTTTCATTAATGGGCTTGGCTAATTTAATTAAAATTGGACTTTGTTTGATCCATGAATGTTATGTATATTTATTTGCTTGTTTGGTGTGATGAATGGATATGCGTGGTGCATTCATGGGCCCTGGATTTTTGTAATTAAATATGGCCTACAAGCCATTATGTATTATTGTAAAAGTTTCATTTATTTCTTAGAATAGAATTTACTTGAAGACTTTGTAAATCAAGACGAAGCCCACCGGAGTGGAGAAGCCCGAAGATTCTTATGTAATAGTATAAAATCTTAGTTGTAGGTTTTTGGGCCAATGTTTGTCACGCTTTACTTTATGCAATTATTTATATATGCCTACTATGTATGGATGACAAAGTGTATGCCATGTAAGCTGTAATAAAATGAATCCCTAAAAATAGTAAGTCACAAAGTTGCCTTCCTAATTCGAAACATGTCAAGGCATCGATCATCGGTCACGTAGACTAGGAGTCCTAGATGCGCCCGATTATCTTTGTGAGGCATGGGTTGTGAATGTAGGTTGGACTTAACATGGAAAGGGATGCTCGGACCTAGGCAACTAATAAATGGGTTTGTGCTATAACATCTTAAGATGTTAGCCCATTTGATCCAAGAGTCATGTACAAGACATGATTGGAGTTTTCCTACCTAAGTAACTTAACTTGTTAGGTGTACAAGCTCAGCTTGACTAATAAGTTGTTGTGAAAAGTGGATCTTGGCCCACATTAAAATCACTAACGCGAATTATTTAAGGGGATATTAATTCAGTTTGTGGGATTATAATAAGACCTAATTTAATCTTGCTAAATTTTATTGTAGATTGAAAATGGCTTTTTCAAACAACAATTTCTCATTACGATCGGTCCTTGAAAAGGATAAATTGAATGGCACCAATTTCATAGACTGGTCTCAAAACTTAAGAATAGTTCTTAAGCAAGAGAAAAAGTAATATGTTTTGGATGCACCCTTGCTTGAAGAACCTGGTAGGAACGCCTCTACGGTTCAAAAGGAAACTTTTGAGACCAAGAAGAGCGACTCCAATGATGTGACCTGTCTGATGCTAGCCACTATGGTGCCTGACTTGCAAAAGTAATTTATGGACCAAGAGGCTTATGCGATCATGGTGCACCTCAAGGAGATGTTCCAAGAGCAAGCTCGTCACGAGAGGTTCGTGACAACAAATGCCTTAATTTCCTGTAAGATGGTTGTGGGTACTCCTGTTAGTACCCATGTACTCAAGATGAAAGGGTATCTTGATACTCTTGAGAAGCTTGAGGTACAAGTGCCAAAGGAATTGGCCACTGACTGGATCTTAGGATCATTGGCTGATGATTATAATCCGTTTGTGATGAATTATAACATGCATGCAATAAACAAGTCAGTCACTGAGCTTCATGGGATGCTTAAGAATGCTGAAGAGAACATTCGAAAAACCAATCCCATGCTGATGGTTCAAGGGGGCATTAAGAAGGGACCCGCTAAGGGAAAAGGAAAGGGAAAGGCAAAACCTAAGAATAAACTGGCTCGGTTCAAGTCAAGTGGGAGTGCACCTCAGGCCCAATCCAAGCCCAAGGCACAGAAGCTCAAAGAGAGTGAGAGCACTTGCTTCCATTGCAATAAAATAGGGCATTGGAGGAAGAATTGTGCTCTCTTCAAGGAAGAACAAAAAAAGAATGGAGCCAAGGCATCCAGTTCTGGTATTTTTGTTGTTGAAATTAACCTTTCTATTTCTACCACTTGGGTATTGGATACCGGTTGTGGTTCTCACATTTGTTCAAATGTGCAGGGGCTAAGAAATAGGCGGTTACTTGGGAAGAATGAAGTGGACCTCCATATGAGGAATGGAGCACGAGTTGCTACCATGGAGATAGGCGACTATCAACTCACTTTACCTTTCGGACTTTGTTTAGTTTTGAAAAATTGTTATTATGTGCCTGCTATAAGCAGAAACATTATTTTAGTTTCTTCTTTGGATTTGGATGAATTTGATTTTGTTATTAAAAATGGCAATGCTCATATTCATTGCCAAGGCATTTCTTATGGCAATGCCATGTTGCAAAATGGCCTTTATATCCTTGATCTACAAAACAAAGAGTCCATATACAACATTAATACAAAGAGGGTTAAATCAAACGAATTGAACCCTACTTACTTCTGGCATTGTTGTTTAGGGCATGCAAATGAAAAATGCATTTCAAGACTCCACAAAATTGGAGTGCTTGGGTCATTCGACTTAGAGTTTTATGATACATGCGAGCCATGTTTGCATGGAAAAATGACAAAGAGTCCTTTTAATAAGAAAGGTGAGAGGACTAATGGCTTATTGGAACTAATACATACCGATGTATGTGGACCATTAAGTATACAAGCTAGAGGTGGTTTTAGCTACTTCGTGACGTTCACAGATGACTTCAGTAGATATGGCTATGTCTATCTAATGAAGTACAAATCTGAAACTTTTGAGAAATTCAAAGAGTTTAAGAACGAAGTAGAAAAATAACTTGGCAAAAGTATAAAAGCCATTCGATCAGATTGAGGTGGCGAATACTTAAGCCAAGAGTTTGACAGTCATTTAAAAGAGTGTGGTATTATTTCACAGCTCACTCCTCCTAGAATACCACAATGGAATGGTGTGTCCGAAAGGAGAAATCGAACTCTGTTGGACATGGTTCGATCTATGATGAGTCAAGCAAATATTCCTATCTCTTTTTGGGGTTATGCATTAGAAATTGTTGCGTTTTTACTAAACCGTACTCGAACTGAAGCAGTTGAGAAGACACCATACGAGGTCTGGACTGGGAAAGAACCCAATATGTCATTTCTTAAGATTTGGGGCTGTGAAGCACATGTTAAGAAATTAACATCTGACAAACTAGAGTCCAAATCCACTGTCTGCTTGTTTGTGGGTTATCTCAAAGAAACAAAGGGATACTACTTTTACTCATAAGCCGAGAACAAAGTATTTGTTGCTCGCAAGGCTGTTTTCTTAGAAAAGGAGTTCCTTCTCAAGAAAGACAGTAGGATTAAAGTAGAACTTGGAGAAATTCAAGCGCCGCAAACTCCTATAGAGGATGATTTAGAAGTGGGATCAAGTTCACAACCAGTTGTGGAACAAAAACCCATTACACAAGTACCTAGAAGGTCCGATAGGGTACGTCAGGAGATTGAGAGATATGGATTTCTAATCACCGACAGTGACACTATTGAGTTAGCAGATCATGAGGATCCTACTACCTACCGAGAAGCTATTGAGAGCCCAGACTCAAAAAATTGGCTTGAAGCCATGAAATCTGAGATGCAATCAATGTACAATAACCAGGTTTGGACCTTGGTTGATCCACCGGAAGGTGCTAAGGTAATTGAATGCAAGTGGCTATTCAAACTCAAAGCTGATAAGACCTACAAAGGTAGACTAGTAGCAAAAGGTTTTCGACAAACTCATGGTGTAGACTATGATGAAACCTTTTTGCCTGTAGTCATGCTCAAGTCCATTAGGATCTTGCTTGCCATAGCTGCATATCATGATTATGAGATATGGCAAATGGATGTCAAAACTGCTTTCCTCAAAGGAAATTTACTTGAGGATGTGTATATGACACAGCCTGAGAGTTTTGTCAATCCCAAGCATCCTAAGAAGGTTTGCAAGCTTCAAAAATCCATTTATGGATTAAAGCAAGCATCCCAAAGTTAAAATCTTCATTTTGATAAGGCAATTAAAGAATTTGACTTCATCAAGAATGAAGATGAGCCTTGTGTGTACAAGAAGGTTAGTGGGAGCATAGTAGTATTTCTGGTCCTATATATGGATGACATCCTTCTCATTGGGAATGACATTCCAACATTAAAAAAGGTTAAGCAATGGTTAGGGAAATGTTTCCCAATGAAAGAATTAGGTGAAGTCGAGACAATACTTGGTATTCGAATCTATAGAGATAGATCGAATCGGCTGTTGGGACTAAGTCAAGAAAAGTACATAGACAAAGTATTAAAGCATTTTAGTATGGGAGACTCAAAGAAAGGGTACATACCTTTGGCTTTGGGAGTTCCTTTGACTAAAGAACAGTGCCCTAAAACCAAAGAGGAAAGGGACAACATGAGTAGAATCCCATATGCATCTGCTATTGGATCTATCATGTATGCTATGTTATGTACTAGGTTGGATGTTGCTCATGCACTGAGTATAACTAGTAGGTTTCAGCAAGACCCTGGTGAAAAGCACTGATCTGCTGTAAAGGGGATTCTGAAGTACCTATGAAGGATTAAGGATCACTTCTTGGTGTATGGTGGTCAAGAAGAGCTCGTCATACAAGGTTATGCTGATGCTGCTTTTTAGACCAGTACTCAGGATTCTAGATCACAATCTGGATTCATTTTAGTTTTAAATGGTGGTGCTGTCAGCTGGAGAATCTCGAAGCAAAAGACCGTTTCTGACTCAACTACAAAATCAGAGTATATTGCAGCGAGTGAGGTTGTAAAAGACTCTGTTTGGATTAAAAACTTCATTTCTGGATTAGGAGTGGTCCCAAGCATCTTAGATCCATTAGAAATTTTCTGTGACAACATCGGGGCCATCGCACAGGCCAAGGAGCCCCGGTCACACCAGAAATCCAAACACATACTCAGGAGGTACAACCTGATCAGAGAAATCATTGATCGTAGGGACGTCAAAGTGAATAAGATAGCAAGTGAAGATAATGTAGCAGATCCTTTGATGAAACAGTTGCATCCAAATCTGCACGAAGCTCATTTGAGAGCATTCGGTCATAGGGCTATGCCCAATTGGGACTAGTGCTAGTGGGAGATTGTTAGTGTAAGCCCTAGCCCCAATACATTATAATAAAATAATTTAGTTAATAAATGAGGCAATTATTTTATCTATTATATTCCTATGCATATCAATTGATAGAACTGTCCAAGAATGTTGTTTCAGTTAAAGTTATCATGTGTGAGGCACATGGTTGTAAGACCTTGAAACAAATGAGACTTCATTCTAAATATCCCTAGTCAATCATTGTTATGGGAATAAAAAATGAATTAAGACTAGTATACTCTCTCTGATAAGTTGAGTTCTATCTTACGGATCATAAAGACAAGACTGTCAATCAGAGATCATAGATACATGTTTAGAACATGGTATCTGGATTAGATTCGTTCATGAGAACACTACATGGTACAAGTCATAAGTGTTTCTCATATGCAAGTTTTGTATCGGAGTTCTTAGACCTAAAATCTCTATGAAACTCTTTATGAATTACTATGTGCTTTAACATACACCTAACGTGCTCGTAATAGAGTGACAAGTATGGGTATGCTTGGGTATACATTGATTCATGTTAGAGAGCATGAGAGAAGTGAAGGGTTTACCCCTCTCTATAAGAGAGAAAATATCATCGGCCACTTGATCAGTGAACTGAGAAGTGTATGGCCATACCGAGATGAAATAATGAGTAATCATTATTTATCTGAGAGTTCCGTGTCATTGGAATATCAAGGAAGGAATTAATATATATAAGGATGATTAGTTCCATGCCTTATATTAATTCTGATATTTATGGGTAAGGGACTATGCAAAATTGCATTAGGTCACTAAATGCCATATGCATTTTCATTTAATTTGGAATGCTATAATATCTTGCTAGAGAATATATATAGCCATTGAATTAATTTATTAATTCATTGCCAACATTAAATGGACCTATAGGATCGCACACAAAGCATTGGGCTTAAAACATTTAAATAAAGTATTGGGCATTAATTTGGGCTTTTAATTAAAGTCAAATTAATGTGTATAAAGGGTATTAAAATTGCTATTGGACCTTGGTCCATGAGAGAGAAAAATTCAGCCTACAAGGTTTAATTTCAATTAATTAATTATCTTGTATTAATTAAGTTAATTGAGTATTAAAGCCTGAAAGAATTTAAATTAAATTAAATCATTTAAATAAAAGGTGAAGTGGCCGAAATTTCAAGATAAAAATCAAGGAATTTCGGCACATACACATTACTTATATTAAGTGATTTTATTTAATTAAATGTCTTGTGTTTTATTTTAAATTTGAATTTTAAATTCAAAAGTGATTGAACTAATATAAGTTACTTATTTTTAGGAATTGATTGAGGTAGAATTAATTATCATGAGGTAGTAAAATTCAGATCAATCACTTGCAAAAAGAGAAGGACATATATTAGTAGAGAAAAATAAAACCCTAATTGGCGTGAAAGTCTCTCTCTCACACAATTTCATTTGGCCAAAACACACAAGGGGAAGAATTCTTTCTTGCTTTCTTGTGTTCATGGGCATCAATAGCACCTAAAAGAAGTACAAGATCAAGCCTTGTAGCTTCAATCTATTGCCATTACACAATACTTTAAAAGAGAGCTAGCAATCTCAATTTTTAAGCCATCTTTGCAAGTGTGTGTGTGAGAATAGAGAGGAGTGGCGTAAAGGCTGTTCCTTGGCATTGGTGATCAAGATCTAAGGTAGATAAATTCATCTTAGTTTATGGTCATCACCAAATTCAAGTTTTAAAAGGCATCTAAAGTTGTACGTTTTTAAAACCCCTAAAATTGCATGTTTCGATTCTTGTTATGGAATTGTTTGGCATGTATGATCGATTTTATCATTTTTTCGCTGCATGATTACCATGAACATATCATGTCATATTCCATCATAAACTCGCTCTGATACCATAAAATGTGATACCCTACATTCCATCATGTTACCATAAGTCTAGTGATATTATTATAGTTATCATGATGTTATAACAACACATTATTAAATCTAAGTGATGGGTCGGTAGTTTAATTTAGCATTTCGGTGCTTACATTTACTTAGTGTTGCTAGGTTACTATTTATTTTGTAGAATTTTCGGCAGCATAACGACTTATAATTCATGCTAGCCAAACCTGCAAATAATAAATTTTACACTTCCAAATAGTAATCTCCACCTCCAATACTCTAATTTCATACATGGCACTTCTATTATCAGTTACAATTCATTAATCCAATACAATGATCACATCACACATCTCATCACATCTACTAACATTTAAAATTCATTACATATCATATTCCATATATCAAGTTCCAAATACAAATATCTAGTTACATCGCATAACATATACGTATATATATTACATATCCAAAAGGTCATCATATGTACATGCCACTTGTACTCCTTCGCTACCTCTTTCCTTGACCTGTCCTTGCGCGTAGTAAAATAAACCATGCGCTAAGCAACTTTGTTGCCTAGTGGTGGATACAACTACACAAAATTTAATCTAACACAAGTTTAAGTAAAATTACTATTTTACCTTTAGTGTTTTCCTCACTTAATTAACTTTAAAATTTATTTACTAAATATGTTAAATTACTATTTAATTTTCTCTTTTATTTAATTCATTCATTTAAATTTATATAATTTCCTACATTTTGGAAAATTACCATTTAGTCCCTAAATCATTCTTTTTATCACATTTTACCTTATTTAACTCTAGTTTCTCATCCCTTTGTTACCTTTGACTTTTATATCACTTTAGATGGTAAATTTTCATTTTAGTCCCTATGTTAACTTATAAATGGCAAATTACATTTTAGTCCCTAAAATTTTCCTTAATTTAACTTCTCTAATCACTTTTTAAAGCCAAATTACCATTTTACCACTATTTTCCTATGTAATTACATTTTACCCTTTTAACTTGTTTACTCCCATTTTTCATCTTTTTCTTTATTTTATTACATCTTTAATATCTTTTGGGCATAATTTGCTATTTAGTCCTCAATTTTTCACCAAATTACGATTTTTCCCCTAAAGTGATTAGTGAAAATTCTCGAACTGAATATGCAAGACGAGGACCCCAATAGTTCAAATAGACTGGAGGGATCGTGTTTGATGCGATACTGTTGTTCCAGTGCTAGTGGAGGGACCATAACTTAATGCGATCTAGCTAACCCACCATGTGTCATATCATATGCCGACTAATCCTCAGTGTATGTAATAATTCAAATCTCATGGTAGCACCGCGATATATGTGTCCTTATGGCTAGCCATTATATCCTACGATCCCGAATTATCCATTGTACACTAAAGACAATTATATTTTATAATTTGTCACTTTTTACATGTTTTCCTTACTAATCATATTATTTTAAAATAACTACACGCATAATTAGTGCCCAATTAGGCTTAAACAATATGTAGTTATCATAAATATATACATTAGCATATAAAAGTGATAAGAACATAACATTTTCTCCACATTTACCATTCGGCCAAGTTGAGATCTCACATCTACCATGCCATTTCTTCTTCATTTACATACAAAATGTGTTTCAAATGTCATTCATATCATTTATATAATCATACATATTCGAATTGCCTTATAATTTCTACGTTTCCCTAACTTTCATCATTATGTTCACTTAAGTAGCATTATTTGTATTTATTATTTTTATGTTCCATCACTTCCATTACATTCTCTACCCATTATATTATCTAAGTCTCATTTAATACATCATTAATCATCAAATTCTCCTAACTTAGTCCTAGGTACATAATTTGGCCACTATAGTATCTACCATTTCCATGTTGTTTCTTCCATTTATTTGAATTCATATTAGGTTGTTTCATCAAGTTATCAAGTTATATGAATTTATTTCACCATTGTCCTCAATTTCGCATAGTTACATAATGTAAAATTTAGGTTAAATTGACTAACATAGATGAAATTAAATGTAGTTTGTATCCACTAACCTCTAGGTGGCTTGAAAAACACCTACTCCTCCTTCTCCTTGCCCTTTCCTTCCTTGTCCTTCTTTTTCCCTTGTTGTTCCTTTTTAAGCTGAAATTGGGAGAGAGAAAATCATGAGTTTCAGCCATGAATTCAAATAAATAAAAGCTACTAAACTTCTCTACTAACCATGCTCTACAAGCCCATAACAATTTTCCTAACCAAATCTAACAAAAACACAAAGTGTTACCTAATTGGGTTAATTCTCTCTCTCTATAAATTTTCCAAATCCAAGCCTTATCTTGATGCAATCCTACTTCTTAGGTTTATAGGATGATTTCTGGAGTATGTGGTAAAAATTTGGGGTTGAGATTTGGTGGGAGGAAGAAGAAATGGAGAAAATTGTGGAAAAATGGCCAAGATATGGGAGGTTCAGATTTGGTTGAATAAGAGGGGGAATTTGCTAACATTTTGGGGTTGTTTTTAGATATTCAACGGCTTTTATAAGGTGTCTTTAAGCTTATGAAAGGAAGGGCCAAGATTTACTTGTTAACTATTAAATCTAATGGCCTTAAGTTAAGCCATATGTCACAAAGTTAAGTACTTTCCTTTATCTAACTAACCTAAGATTTTACACATCATATTATAACAACTCCCACGTCTCCATATGGCCAAATTCTAGAATTTGACCCCACTTTTGACCCAATCTCAATTTTTCACCTCAAAAAATGAGCTTTTGATCCTGAATTCAGAATGCCCTAAATTTTTCCCAGAGTACACTAGCATATATAGAAGTATGCGTTTAAAATTTAAACTCATTCTTATCTCTTTTTGGCATATTTCTAGCTCCAAAGATAGATTTAGCAATTCGAAACCTGAAATTCTGAAACTGTTAGAAAATTTATTTTTCACTTCTAATAGCTTATTTATGCTATTTCAAATGGTTCTATATGATCCATTTCTAGAGCTCTGTAGAATTTTTCAAAGCTCAATCAAACTTTCGATCAACCCTTTTTATGGTAACTGAGAAAACGCTTCTGTACTTGATTCAAGAACCTATTTTGGCTCAATTTCTTCTCAAATTGTACCATTAGACTCCATTTAACTCATATTATCTCATCAAATACTTAACTCCACTTCCCATACCGATCACCTATCGCCTGATTGCTCAAGGGTGAGCATATTTAACCTATGAATTTTTATGGTTTTCTCTATATTATGGCAATGCAATCACTCTGATAACTATCCTAGGGCTATTGTACATGCTCTAAGACATATTATGCATGATGAATTAAATTTCAGGGTGTTACATGCAACCTCACATCACCATAGCCTTTTACTATATGTGGAATAGACATCACAGGAATGATCCACCCGCCTGCCTCAAATGGATGATAGTTTATCATAGTAGCCATCGATTACTTCACTAAATGAGTAGAAGTTAAATCCTTCAAAAAGGTGGATGCACAAGACATGGCCAAGTTTATAGAGAAGAACCTGATATGCAGGTATGGTTTACCTCATCATGTGGTTTCAAATAATGGGTTATAGTTCTCGGGTAAAACTAGACAAATGCTTATTAAATATGAGGTTCAAAATCACACGTCTTCTCCTTACAAACCCCAAGTAAATGAAGCGATCGAAGTAGCTAACAAGAATGTAAAGAGAATCTTGGCCAAAATGGTGCGAATCTATAAGGATTGGGCTGATAAGCTACCCTTTGCACTATAGGGCTAAAATACCACAGCCAGAACTTTAATAGGACTAACTCCGTTCTCTTTAGTTTATACAACAAAGCAGTATTGCCAGTAAAAATTGAGTATCAATCCTTAAGAGTAAATATAGAGGCTAAGATACCAAAAATAGAGTGGGCCAAATTGAGATTATCGCAGCTTAACTTGCTTGATGAGGAAAGAATGAAGGCATACTATCACAACCAAGTTTACCAGAAGAGGTTGGCTCATTTATTTGGGAAAAAAGTCAAGAAACGTCCATTGAAGGAAGGAGACTTGGTGGTCAAACAGATAAGGCCCAAGATTTCAGACGTCTGTAGGAAATTCAAACCCATATGGGAAGGACCTTTTGTGCTTAAGAAACTATTACGCAAAGGCATTATTATCCTATCAAATAGCGATGGCAATGAATTTTGAGAACCTGTGAATGTCGACAAATTGAAAAGATTCCATGGCTAAAAGACTAAAAAGAGAAAAAGAAGAGAATAAAATACCCTACGGGTCAAAAATCAAAAAATGGTGGCCTTGCTAAAATTAGGCACCTTGCCAGGGTGAAAATAGAAAAATGGCATCCTAGGCAAAAATTAAAGGCTGAGAGAAAATAGCCAATCAAAAAAACCTAAGAGCGCTGATTGGCGACAAGAGTCATGATGCTTGTAGAGTTTCATTTTTAGATTGAATAATATGTGTCATCATGATAAAGTCAAATATTGATCATGTGTGTCAAAATTAGAAAGGAAATGTCATGCATCTATTCATGAGTGTCATCCAAATGTCTAAAAGTAAAATTTTGTATCATATGTTCAATGAAAACAAAAGCAAAATCTATGAAAGTGTCTGATCTAATCTATCAATATCATATCTCTCTCTCCACCTAGATGCCTCAGGTGAGAAAGTATGTTATTAGCAGCTAGACTGGTGACCCATCACTTATAAGAGTCAGAGGAAATGAAATCCCAAGTGCTTATATCAAAAATGGTGGTACTAGGAGCTGAGCTCAGATCCTCTGATAATATTCAATCATAAAGTAAACAATCAGGATGTCTCCACAAAAATCCAAAGGTCGCTTGATAATATCCTGTCCACCTCCAAACTGACAAGCACACTGGGCGCTGACATAAAAAATGGCTCAGCAAAGTACACAAAGAGCTACACATCCCGACTTTCCATCCATGACCATAAAAACAATAGGTAGCCAGGGGTACCTAAACTTGATATCCACATCTATAAAATGGCAAGCCAACCAATGGCATCCTAGGCTGACTGAAACTTATGTTGAAGTTGCTTAGATGTGACAAGCCTCAGAGGATAAATCCACATAGCTTTGACTCGAAGAGGAGGTGCATACAGTAACTGTAACTTCTCATGAAGCCAGACCTAAAAAAAGGGCCACTGGTGTGAGTTGGTTTCATCTCAAGCAAAAATAAGGCATAAAGATGTGTGAAAATTTGAAAGGACACATATTTCAATGAGAAAAGATAACATGAAAAGCCACAAGGGGTATTTTAACTTCAAAAGATAAGAAAATACCTGAAGAAGTAAATTACTGCCTATCAAGAAGGAGGAAGAGCCACTCTGAGTAGAAAACCTGTGATGAAAGTCATCTAAGCCTGTGATGAAAGTCATCTAAGCCTATGGCAGTCTTAACTACAATCAAAGGAAAAGGATTATACCCCCAATGGATGCCAATAATGACATTGAACAATCCATATCTACAGTCATGGGATCGCCAGTATGCATCAAAAAATAGCGAGAAAGATAGCAAAGTAGCACCACACCAGAATGAAAAGTAGGAATGTCATCAAAATCAAGCAACACTTCTATAAGCCACTCTAGTGGAAAAGTATCTCCTTAAGGCACCAGACCTCTAGCCTCAGAAGGAAGGACCCTAGGGTATAAACCACCTCTCTATGATAAGTGACCACGGGAGAGGGTAAATATGGTCGAGCATCAAGATCAAAACTAATGCCCACCATGGCAGCAAACTCTTTAGGTAAGGGGCATGACTCTTGGTGAGTGAATCAGAACACGTGAAATCTAGGGTCCTAAAACTGAAGCACACAGACAAAAGGTGTTTATCTGGTGAGATTCTTCTTAGAAATCTCATACTTGAATAAGGGGCTAACAGAGGATTTTCCTAAGTTTTTGAGTTATCCAGTAAATGGTGTAGTTTTATAAGTCCAGTAATCATGATTATAGGGCTTTGAGTAGTCTAAAATACAGAAATGATGGGAGAAAATAAATAAATGAAGGAAAAGACAAGAAAAAAGAATAAAGAGAAAATTACCTAATAGAAGCTTCCCGAAAGATGAAAAGTCAATGGCATAAAATCTAAGAAAAGAGGCACTATTTATAGCAAGTGATGAGCCACAGCCATCCCTCACCTCAAAACGAGCCACGACCAGCCCGTCCCTCACTATTGGAATACCAAAAGCCATATTTTTGCATGTCCTATGCATAGCATATGCATATTAAATCCTTTGTCTTTGTTTGCATTTTACAGATAATGAAGGAAAGAATGATGACCTGAATGTCCAAATTTTGAGGATTTATGATGACTGGAGCATAAAAGCCAATATTCCATGGAGGAATAATTAACTTCAGGGAGTATTTCAAACCTCTGACACCTATGTATAGTAAAATGTAATTAAAATATGTAAATACTATAAAAATAATGTTAAAACCCATAAAAAAGTGTCAATAATATTGTAAATTTACTTTATACGGATAGAGAATGAAAAATCGAAAAAAACGGTTCAAAAATTGAAGAAAACAGAGTTAAAATGTGAAATATATGAGGAAAATAAAAATGGAGGCCAAAATGATCTTTTTGACTTGAGGGATGAGACAACCTATACATCCCATCTGTCATTAGGTGAGGGATGGGCTCACTCAATTTTAGTGATATAAATTGGTTTTTCTTTCATTTTCCGTTCAAAACTCTATTTTTTCCGTCGAACATTTCCTTTTAACTGTTTTTCAAGCATATCTTCTTCATCCGATGTCCGTTTTGTGAACCGTCTATGCCTACGAACTCCTGAAAGTGAGGTGCACTTTAGGAAGCCTAAATTTCCTACCTTTCTTTTTTTTGTCTACTCTTCTCAAGTAAATATAATTTACTATTTTTGCATTTTCTTACTTTTTCCTCAAGTTAGAGTAAAACTTAGGCTAGCAATTTTTAGTTCTAGGTGTGATGGGCACGAGCACTTGCTGTTGTATATATTTTTGATGTTATACATGTTTTTTAGTTAGAAATGAATAATATCTTGTAGGGTAAGTAATATGATGTATATGACCTTTCACATGCCACTTTAGGAGCACTTAGATATAGGACACTCTTAAAGGCATTTCTTTAATCTTTGCCATTACATCAAGTATGAATTTATATTGATTGGTGACCTTTGTTGTGATCCTAGCAAGTGCACTAGATCGACAAGTAATAAAGTGGGGTATATTTAAGACCCGCAAATATCAAACCCAAGGGATAAGGGTTGTTTTAAACTAGATATCTAGAGTTGAGCGAGTTAACTTGAGATAAATTTCCAAGTTTTTGATTGAGAGAGCATCCTAAATCTAATTAACAAAATAAATAAATAAAGAAGTTAAGCTAATTAAACTAGAGATTAAAACATTAGTTAAAACATTGCTCAGGTTCACTCATCCACCCCATACCCAATGTGAATTAATTTTACCAAAAAGCATACATGAACGAATTCGGGATAACCCTCTTAATCCAAGCTTTCCATTCCGGAGCCGGCTATTCTAGTTGCTAAGCTTCCCATTCCGGAGCCAACCCAACAACTAGCCTATGCACAGGTTTAACATCCTAAGTTTGGGTTACCTTCCCATTCCGGAGCCAAACAACCCATATACTCATCCATTTCACTCCACACTCTAGTCCTAAAATCATAATTACTGCACATTTAGAATCCCATTTCGGAGCCGTCTAAATAATACAGCATTCATGAAAGAAAAACTGAGCAAAATTATTCATAGAATCCAATCCATTAGGCTCAATACTCATCTAAGACATATGATAAAAATCATTCATTCATGCATGAAAAATAACTTAATAGATCAAAAAACCATGAGTTACAAATAAGTAACAGTGAAATAGACCAATTATTCATGTAAAAATCAAATTTAGTTCAAGATCCACATTGTGGGTTGGGGATTCAAAGATCCCCAAGCAACAAAACTACAAATTAAACATAAATAAAGTAAAAAGAGAGAGGAAAGAGGAAACCCATGAAGCCATTTGTAGCTTGTGAAGCTCCAATCCGAATCCAAGTCTCCTCCTTCAAAGCTCCAAGCAAAATGAAGAACACAACTTAAAGTAAATGCAGAAAATTGAATCTAACCCTAACTTACATTGGAAAATAAATCTAATCTAAGGTTTACGTTGAATTAAATCTAACCTACAACATAAAATGAAGGAAAAACATAAGAAAAATGGAGGAAAAAGCCCTAAATCTAAGTGTGGCGGCTCTCTCCCATCGTTCCTCCTTCTTTTCAGCCAAAGAAAACCCAGTTTTTATAAATCTGCAGATGGCCACGGCTGAGACAAAAGTGTCCCAGCCATGGCCAGTCAGGTTAGGCACGGCTGGGACATTTTTGTCTCAGCCGTGGCCACCTTCTGGACTAAAACAGCACGATTTCTGCATTGGCCACGGTCGGGACAAAATGTCTCGGCCGCGGCCCCTGAGAGAAGAAAAACTAGTCCCATTAACTTATCAGTTTCTAAATATTTCACCGTTGGATCGAGCTGAAATTTTAACCATAGCTTTGTAACATCTTGGTCTACATTTTCAACGGTGGAGACTTAATTCTGATGTCTGTAGATCATTCCGAAAAATAAAATGGTGAGGATTAGGGATTCTTCAATGGGCACAATTGGGACCATTTTGTCTCAGCCGTGCTCTTGCCTATTTTTCTGTACAAGAGTCAAATTTATCCCATTAAACACACCAAAAAATTGTAAATATCAATATAATTTCATTTGACATAAAAAGATAAAGTTATTACACAAAGCACTGAAAATCATGCAAAATAAAGCATAGACACAAACAAAAATATACTGAAATTAAACAATAAAATTGGAGTTATCAAATACCCCACACTTAGCTTTTGCTCGCCCTCGAGCAAATAAACAAACCACATTCCTATATACTCAAACTCAAAGAAAGAAAACACAAATTTAGAAAAAGTAGAACAACACTTTAGCAGAAGTCACTAAACGAAGTCTTAAATCGAAAAGACTCAACTAGACCATACTAGCAAATCTCTTTGTATATGTGTGCTAGGCCAAAATTAAAACAACTTTTAGAACCAAAAATTTCCAGTGCAATCCAATAATTAAGAAAAGAATTTGTGTACAAAAGATTGCACACACGGTTTCTCTCTCGAAACTCAAGAGACGCCATAAGCCTCTCCTTTAGCACCGAAACCCAAAGGTCATCTCCACACATAACTCTCAATAAGAAAAGATCCTTAAGACTTAAGAGGTTATAATGTGGCTAAGGTATGGCTATCAACAAAAAAGATTAAGGTACACAAGTTTGAACTGCCATTTCTACCTCAACTCACTCTTTTTCTTCTAAAAAATAAACTTCAACTCTACCTTTACTTACTCATCATCATTGCCAAGCTTTAGGTACCAAAAATGTAGAACATTTCTCAAGGAAATAGCATAAGGAAGAAGAAGAAGAATCCTCTCTAAATATTTTACCAAGATTTTAGCTCAATTAACGTTTAAAGAGCTTAAAATCCTTCTACTCTATACATAGAGTACCCCACACTTAGATGAAACCAAGATTGCTAGCTTTATTCTTCTTCTTTTTTTCTTTTTTTTCCTTTTTTTAATAGCTAAAACAATCAATTTTACAATTGATAAGTAGGGACTCACAAAAATTCTTCTTAAAGAGGAACTAAATTCTGAAATTTTTCAATCTCACTTGATATTGGCAATGTATCCCCGATACTAGAATCTAACATTTAAAGAACAACCCTTTACTTACTAGCACTTCCCAAGAAAAACTTATCTCACCTACTTCTAGAATGGCCAGTTCAAAAAGGGTAAGACAAAGGCTTTTTAGGCTTAATGGATCAAAATGCAAGTATAAGCAACAAATATAAAACAAACACGCATTTAGCATGCTCAAATAGGCTCAATGGGGCTTGCAAGGGATATTATAAAACAAAGGTTGGTCAAAGGCCTTTTCAAAATTCGATTAAAAAAATATATTGTCTAAGTCATTTCTAATCTCATTTTTGAGTCATTTTATTGTTTTGAAGGGTGATGAGGAAGGTTCTAGCGCTCTAAAATTCCAACTCAATCAACTTCATGCACTGATTTTTATTTTTTTATTTTTTTTAAGAAAAATGGCCAAAGTGTACATTTATTAAGAGACTTACTGGTATTGGTCTAATTGAAACCTACCAAAAAAGAAAAAATCCGTTCAACAATCAACCACTCTCTTGCTATTCCAACTAATCTAAATAAGGCTTTCTAATTCTAAGTTCAAGATTGTTCACAACAAGAACAACTACGAGGGTAAGCTAACTAAGGTGCAAAAGCATGCAATAACAGCAACAAACAAAAACACACACAAAAACTAGAAACTTAAAATAAAAGCAAGCAAAATAAACAAACTAATTAAAAAGTAGAGAGAGAAATAGTTCTGGTTTAATGAGTCCTAGCTTGACTCGTGTTACTATCAGGCAGCCGAGTTTGTGACCCAAATGTTGGTCTCTCCGAACTCTGCTCCTCATTTTCCCCCATCAGTAGGAGAAATCTATCGAAATTCACCAAGGTAGGCAACACCATGTCTTCGATGAAGTACCCCTCCACCTCAGGTTGTTCATACATGTACTCCTCCGGCTCTTCTAACCTTAATAACCTCTTTAAGTGGATTGAATTTAGTGCTTCCACTTGAGAGTTAAAAAATTCTTGCTCTTTTGGTGAAACATCCTTCACAAGAGATTGGAATTCATTCTCTAAGCTACAACTCTTGTCTTCAACAATGATTGGTCCCTTCTCCAATGCATGCACCCCACACTTGATTTCTTCATTATCTACTGGTTGTGCATGACTCAATTTCTCCTTATCGCCATCACCTCGATTCTCCATAGAATTCCTTAAGAATTCCAACTTAGATTTTAGGCTTTTAAGTCCCAATTCTTGATCTCTCAGTAGATGCTCTTGAGTCTTCAACAAATTCTCTTGATTTTGCAATAAAGCCTCTTGATTTTTGATCTTTTTCTCTTGAGAATTAATTGTGGCCATCCATTCTTCTCTTTCAGCTCTTAATTGCCTATCCTTACTTTCAAGCAATTCAACAAGGACTTGAACTTTGGAGGCACATGACTCTTGCGATATCCATTGTGAACCAAGATCTTCAAAAGATGGCAATGAGTAGAATGTTAAAGGTTGATGTGAGTACTGCAATTCCCGCATTTCCCTCCTCAACTCTTCCATTTGTGCTCTCCATAGAACCATTTCATCATCTTGGAGAGAACTATGCATCATTTGAAAGTGCATCATAATCTTCCTGCAAAGAATAACACCAAATCAAAAACAAAGAAAAATAAAATAAAATCTCGGACTAAGCTTAAATAAAGATATAAAACAAACAACACCGTTATCCCCGGCAATGGTGCCAAAAACTTGTTGCGATCCTAGCAAGTGCACTAGATCGACATGCAATAAAGTGGGGTATATTTAAGACCCGCAAATATCGAACCCAAGGGATAAGGGTTATTTTAAGCTAGATATCTAGAGTTGAGCGAGTTAATTTGAGATAAATTTTGAAGTTTTTGATTGAGAGAGCGTCCTAAATCTAATTAACAAAATAAGTAAATAAAGAAGATAAGCTAATTAAACTAGAGATTAAAACATTAGTTAAAACATTGCTCGGGTTCACTCATCCACCTCATACCCAATGTGAATTAATTTTATCTAAAAGCATACATGAACGAATTCGGGATAACCCTCTTAACCCAAGCTTCCCATTCTGGAGCCAGCTATTCTAGTTGCTAAACTTCCCATTCCGGAGCCAGCCCAACAACTAGCTTATGCACGGGTCTAACATCCTAAGTTTGGTTTGCCTTCCCATTCCGGAGCCAAACAACCCAAATCTCATCCATTTCACTCCACACTCTAGTCCTAAAATCACAATTATTGCACATTTAGAATCCCATTTTGGAGCCGTCTAAAATAATACAACATTCATGAAAGAAAAACTGAGCAAAATCATTCATAGAATCCAATCCACTAGGCTCAATACCCATCTAAGACATATGATAAAAACCATTCATTCATGCATGGAAAATAACTTGATAGATCGAAAAACCATGAGATACAAATAAGTAACAGTAAAATAGACCAATTATTCATGTAAAAATCAAATTTAGTTCAAGATCCACATTGTGGGTAGGGGATTCAAAGATCCCCGAGCAACAAAACTACAAATTAAACATAAATAAAGTAAAAAGAGAGAGGAAAGAGGAAACCCATGAAGCCATTTGTAGCTTGTGAAGCTCCAATCCAAATCCAAGTCTCCTCCTTCAAAGCTCCAAGCAAAATGAAGAACACAACTTAAAGGGAATGCAGAAAATTTAATCTAACCTTAACTTACATTGAATTAAATCTAACCTACAACATAAAATTAAGGGAAAACATAAGAAAAATGGAGTAAAAAGCCCTAAATCTAAGTATGGCGGCTCTCCCCCATCGTCCCTCTCTCTTTTCAGCCAAAAAACGCAGTTTTTATAGATCTGCAGATGGCCACGGCTGAGCCAAAAGTGTCCTAACCGTGGCCAGATAGGTTAGGCATGGCTGGGAAATTTTTGTCTTAACCGTGGCCACCTTCTAGACTAAAACATCTCGAATTCTACATTGGCCATGGCCGGGACAAAATGTCTCGGCCGCGGCCCCTGAGAGAAGAAAAACCAGTCCCATTAATTTATCAGTTCTGAATATTTCACCGTTGGATCGAGCTAAAATTTTAACCATAGCTTTGTAACATCTTGTTCTATAGTTTCAACGGTAGAGATTGGATTCTAATTCTATAGATCATTCCAAAAAATAAAATGGTGAGGATTGGGGATTCTTCAATGGGCACAATTGGGACCATTTTGTCTCAGCCGTGTTCTTGCCTATTTTTCTGCACAAGATTCAAATTTATCCCATTAAACACACCAAAACATTGTAAATATCAATATAATTTCATTTGGCATAAAAAGAGAAAGTTATTACACAAAGCACTAAAAATCATGCAAAATAAAACATAGATACAAACAAAAATATATTGAAATTAAACAATAAAATTGGAGTTATCAATAGCTATGGCTTCTGGATCTAGATAAGCACGTGAGTTGGCAAGCGAGACAGAGAGCGGGGCCTCAACCTCAGCCAAACTGACAATTAGCACTCCGAATGCTTAATCTCATATGCCCACTCAATAGACACCGCCACTAGCTCCCTCAGCTTCTCATCCAGCAGCACAAGCTCCCTCAGATTTTGCATAAATGGTGGCATACCTGTTATATAAATAGCTCCAGGCCCCAGCTCCCTCACAGCCACAGCCGCAGCCGCTAGCTCAACCATCCAGAAGACCCATTTTAGAACAATTAAAGAGGCTTGGAGCCAAAAATTTTTATGGTCAGGAGCAGGTGACAACCACAAAAGCAGAAGAATGGTTGGATCAGATAAAGAGACTTTTTAAAATCACCCACAGTCCTCTAAAAGAGAAGCTAGAAGGGGCAGTAGCTCTATTCCAGGGTCCAGCCTACACATGGTGGGACACAGTCAGATGTTATACCCCACCAGAACAATTGACTTGGGACTTCCTCCTTTAGAAGTTTAAGGATAAATATGTGTGTAAAGAATATCAGCGAGTTATGGAAGAAGCATTTTGGTGATTATGCCAAGGTACCCGCACTATCTAGGAGTATGACAGGGAGTTCAAGAGGTTAAGCACCTATATGGAAGATTATCATATACCACCAGCTAAGATGTGCCAGCTATTTCAGAGGGGACTGCATACTGAGATCAGGAAGGCATTAGCAACTCATGAGTACATAGATAGGAGAGCTTTAGTTGATGCAACCATGAGACTTAAAGCGATTAAAGTTGAGGAAGCCAATAGAAAGGTCAAATTCTAGCAGAGAAGGAAGCCATTCATAGGAATATCTAGTAGACCAAGCAAGAAGCCTAGAAGTTCAGTAGCTCCCCCACAGGATTCCCCAGCTACTCTAGCACCGAGATAGAAGTTAACAGCATGAGTGGCCCTACCTATAGCCTCCATTGCCAGTACACCTTGAGGCTCTAGTAGATTTGACACTCCTGCCTGTGAGCATTATGGACGCCACCATCCAGGTGAGTGTTGGAGATTGACTGGGGCTTGCTGGAGATGCGGGTCGAAGAAGCATAAGCAAAAAGATTGTCCTAAGGGTCAGATGACTTTACCAGCCACTTTTGCTGGCAGACCTACCACTATTGCATCTAAAGGCCATGGTAGATGTGGACCCAGTGGAGTAGCATCCACTAGAGTCAGTGCATAGTTGCTTCATACTTTAGATAGATGACCAGATGTTCAGGCATATGCAGTGAGAGCCAGAGAGGACCAGGGTGCACCTGATGTCATTGTAGGTAAATTATACTTACTTGATGCTCCAATTTATGCCTTGATAGATCATGGGTCCACACACTCATATCTTAGTATCAAAATTGCACATGGGAAGGGTTTAGTTAAATCATAATCAGAATAGGACATCTTAGTAAGCAACCCTTTAGGGCATGAGGTGAGGGTGAATACAATATATAGAGATTGCCCTATCCAAATTCAATAAATCATTTTCTCTACAAACCTGATTGAACTCCCCTTCCATGAGTTCGGCATCATTTTAGGGATGGATTGGCTCCATAAACATCAAGTAATAGTTGACTATCGATTGAAGAGAATCACACTGAAGGCTCCTAAAGGATAGGAAATCATAGTAGTGGGTGAGAAATTTAACTTCTTATCAAATATTATATTAGCTATAGTAGTGCGCAGGTGTATCAGAAAAGGGTGTAAGGCTTACTTGGCCTGTGTGAGAAACTAAAGAAGAAAAGCCAAAGATCAGTGATGTGCCTACTGTTCAAGACTTCCCCGATGTCTTCCCCGATGATTTACCAGGATTACCACCAGAAAGGGAGGTTTGATTTTACCATTGATGTGATGCTAGGCACTGCTCTAATTTATATTGATCTTTATTGCATGGCACCCACATAGTTGAAGGAACTAAAGATTTAGTTGTAGGAATTACTTGATAAAGGGTTCATTCGCCCGAGTGTGTCACCGTGGGGAGCACCAGTATTGTTTGTCAAAAAAAAAGATGGTTCTCTTCGGCTATGCATTGACTACAGGTAACTAAATAAAGTCACCATAAAGAACAAGTATCCCTTTCCTCGAATTGATGATTTTTTTGATCAACTAAAGTGTGCAACGGTTTTCTCAAAGATGGACTTGAAATCTGGCTATCACCAGCTTACGGTTAGGGAAGCAGAAGTGCCAAAAACTGCCTTCCACACCAGATATGGCCATTATGAGTTCTTGGTGATGCCATTTGGCCTTACTAATGCACTAGCAACATTTATGGATTTAATGAACCGTATCTTCCACCCATATTTAGATCAGTTTATGGTGGTATTCATTAACGGTATACTAGTATACTTTAGAACTCCAGAGGAGCATGACAAGCACTTAAGAATTGTTTTGTAAACTCTAAAGGATAAGAAGTTGTATGCAAAATTTAGCAAGTGTGAGTTCTGGTTGAATGCGGTTTCCTTCCATGGCCATGTGGTGTCAGCAGAGGGTATCAAAGTTGATCTTAAAAAGGTTGGAGACATCCTAGAATGGAAGCCACCTACAAATGTTGTAGAAGTCAAAAGTTTCCTTTAATTGGCTGGTTATTATAGACAGCTCGTCAAGAGATTTTCTATGATAGCTGCCCCACTCACTAGACTACTACAGAAGAATGCTAAATTTGAGTGGACGGATCGGTGCCAAGAAATCTTTGAAAAGCTATAAACTATGTTGACCAAAGCACCAATGCTTACACAACTCACATCGGGTAAGCCATATGTTGTTTACAATGATGCTTCCAAAAATGGGTTAGGATGTGTGCTTATACAAGAAGGCAAGGTGGTAGCCTATACTTCTAGGCAACTTAAAACGCATGAGAGGAATTATCCTATCCATGATTTGGAGCTAGCAGCTACTGTGTTCGTACTGAAGATCTGGAGACATTATTTATATGGGAAAAAAATGCTACATCTACACCAATCACAAAAGTTTAAAGTACTTGCCCACTCAGAAAGAACTCAACTTGAGGCAAAGGTATTGGTTGGAGCTTATTAAGGATTATGACTACTTAATCGACTATCATCCTGGTAAAGATAACGTAGTAGCTAATGCACTGAGCAGGAAGCACTTAGCATCATTAAGGGCAATGAAGGTTAAACTGAATGTAGCTTAAGACGGTGCACTAATAGCTAAAACTCAAGAAAAACCTAACTGGTTATAACAAATAAAAGCTGCCCAGAAACAAGATGAACAGTTGGCCCCCATCATCTCTGAAGTATAAGTGGGAAAGGATAGTGAATTCTCTCTTAGCCGTGATGATTGCTTATATTACAAAGGGAGGATATGCATACCAGATAATGCAAAAGTGAAGAAGGACATTTTAATAAAACCCCACAGTAGTAAATATGCTATGCATCCAAGAAGTAACAAGATGTATCAAGATTTGAAAGCAACCTATTGGTGGCTAGGAATCAAAAAGCAAATTGCAGATTTTGTAGTTAAATGCTTGACATGTCAACAAGTGAAGGCCGAGCATCAGGTTCCTTCATGATTACTGCAACCTATCACCATACCAGAATGGAAATAAGAACGTGTTACCATAGATTTTGTGTCTGGACTACCACTTACTAGGAAACAACATGATTTTATTTGGGTGATAGTTGATAAATTAACAAAGTTTTCTCACTTTATACCAATGAGAACTGATTTCTCATTAGCTAAGTTGGCGAAAATCTTCATCAATGAAGTAGTAAGACTACATGATGTTCCCGTCTCCATCATTTCAGATAGAGATCCTCAGTTTACATCTAGGTTTTGGCAAAAGCTTCAAGAAGCATTGGAAACTCACTTGGATTACAGTACAGCCTTCCCCCCATAGACAGATGGACAATCTGAGTGAGTCATCTAGATATTGTAAGATATGTTAAGGTGTTGCACACTCAAATTTGGTAGTAAATGGGAGAAGTATCTTCCACTAGCAGAAGTTGCATACCATAATAGTTTTCAGTCCAGCATCAAAATTGCACCATTTGAAGCACTATATGGGAGGAAATTCAGGGCACCTTTGTGTTGGATCGAGCTAAAAAAAAGTAAACTAGTGGGACCAGATTTGATCCAGAAAACCGAAGAGAAAGTGAAATTGATTTGACACAACCTGAAGGCAGCTATAAATAGACAAAAATCCTATGCTGATCTAAAGAGAAAGGATATAGAATTTAATGTAGGCAAAAAAGTGTTCTTAAAGGTTTCTCATTCATCAGCCCTTATGAGGTAATACAACGTGTGGGACTAATGGCTTATAGGTTGAAGCTACCTTCAGCATTAGAGAGGATCCATGATGTATTTCATGTTTCTATGTTACGAAGATACCGTTCAGACCGTTCCCACATCATTACACCAAGGGAGATTTAGTTGAGGCCTGATATGTCATATGATGAAGAACTAATAGAAATTTTAGCCCAAGAAATAAAAAAACTATGAAATAAGCAAATTCCCTTGGTCAAAGTGCTTTGGACATGCCACAATGTGGAAAAAACGACTTGGGAACCAAAAGAAGCGATGAGACGATAATACCCCCAACTCTTCAATTCAGGTAAATTTCGAGGATGAAATTTTCTTTTAGTGGGGGAGTAATTTAACACCCTAAAATTTCATTCATCATGTATAGTATGTCTTAGAGCATGCACAGTAGCCCTAGGACAGTTATCAGAGTGATTGCATTGGCATAATATAGAGAAAACCATAAAAACATAAAGGTTAAATGTGCTTACCCCTGAGCAATCAGGGGATGAGTGATCGGTCTATAAAGTAAAGTTAAGTATTTGATGCAATAATATGAGTTAAATGGAGCCCATTGGTACAATTTGAGAAGAAACTGAGCCTAAATAGGTTCTCGAATCAAGTAAAGAAGCGTTTTCTCTATTATCGCAAAAAGGGTTGATCGAAAGTTTAACTGGGCTCTTAAAAATTCTACAGAGCTTCAAAAATTATTTTGATCATATAGACCCATTATAAATATCATAATAAGCTATTGGAAGCAAAAAAAAAATTCTGATAGTTTCAAAATTTTAGGTTTTGGACTAGCTGAATCTACCTCTAGGGCTGGAAGTATGCCAAAAAGACATCAGAATGAGCTAAAATTTTAAAAACATGCTTTTTCATATGCTAGTACACTATGGAAAAAATTTCAGGGCATTATAACTTTGGGATCAAAAGCTCATTTTTCGAGGTGACCTAATTAGGTAACACTTTGTGTTTTTGTTAGATTTGGTTAGGAAAATTATTATGGACTTGTAGAGCATGGTTAGTAGAGTAGTTTGTTAGGGATTATCAGTTACATGCATCTCATACATAAGCTAAATTCAAAATTTTTAACCAATAGATCTGATCTTGCCATGAATTTACAATATACATATTAATGGGAATAAGAAAAATCACCTTTGATTTTTATTAAACAGTCTATTTTCCTACTCATCGGATTGTCGCAAACCACAATGTCCAAAATCGAACACCTCTAATGAGTAATCCACACTAGAGAAGGATTGAATGAACCAAATAAGGAAGAGAACAAGGGCTGGCCAAAATTCTCTAGATGCTAGCAAGGGGAGTGGCGGCTAGGGTTGAGAGAAAAGAGAGAAAAATGTTTTCTCTTAATTGTTCACCCTTAATCCTAAAACCCTATCACTTGGATTTTTATAGTTAGGATAAAAATCCAACTTTATAATAGGATTGGACTCTTTAAAATTGCTGGAGAAATATTAATTGGGCTTCTGGAATTATTAATCATTTATTTAGGTTCAATTAAATCCAATTTCAGCCCTTTCACACAAGACTATGCACAAAACCCACAAACTAGGCCCTTTGTGCATATACTTATATTTAATTACCCAAATGAATTCCAAATCTAACCAAATTAAATATGTAGGCTCCATAACACTTATGAAATATATTTTATTTGTTTTAGGCAAAGAATTAGGTCTCTAAGGCCTTCTATTTGTAGTTAGCATGTAACCCTTCCTCCATAGGGTTTCTGCGCCAACTTCACTTCTTTGGGCCTCTTTAATTCCTCCAATGGATCTATTAATTATTATATCATCCCTATAAAACTTATAGTCCAATAATAATTAATTATGAAATACATTATTTCAATTAGGTCCATTTTACATAACATTTCTAAAAAGTTCTGCGAATAATTTTACTTGATCATAATTAATTAAACTCTTTAATTAATTATTCTCTTATTCACATCTCTATCCCCATAATAATATCAAATATTATTATCCTTGTCATTTTACCATTTTATCCTTTTCTCTATATGTGTGTGACCTATTGGGTTCCTGTCCATATTGGCAGTATACTATGTAATTATGAGTTATATTCAAAAATAACATGATTTAAACTCCTTTAAATCATTTTATCAATCCCTACTGATATTTATGATACATTATTATGCAAGTCATGATTGGCCTCTAGTTAGGCATCATGACTACCCAAATGTAAGGAAAGTCAAGTGGTTTGACTATACCCTTCCATAGAACAGTTACCGTGCAATTACTCCTTTCACCACTCTTATCTCAATTACATTCTGAGTATGGATTTCTGTCAACTCATTTAAATCTAATTATGTATGTTATATTAATTTAACCATTGTTCCCAAAATTCCCTTCATGGATCTCTATCCATCTTAGCATATTACTCTAGCCAGAGATTCTCTGAATAAGGCAATTATAGAATCATGCGAGATAACTTCCCTTAATAAATCTGGGATGGTGAATCCTTTGTCAATTACTCAACTATCTTCAAGTAGGTCATGATATACCCAACCTCCTAACTATGTTCACCCCCAGTTGGAAGTAATCAGTTATGGAGTCAAAATATACCACTTGCTACTTAAGATAACTTTGGTGATCTCAAGTCTAAGGATACTTGCACAACCGCTATGAAGAGATTCCTCACTGACATAGATTTAATATCCATGTGAGGATTCTCTTTGCAAGTCTCCAATGAACTTGTTCTTCTAACAAGCATCCACATGTTAGTTTTGATTATCTTCCATAATAACAGTTATGAGAACCACTGCTTGAACCATTCAAGAAGCATAACATGTGCTAGTCTGTCCGAATTAACAGTGTCCTATCTTGTTAATTCTATGACTAGGGATATTTATATATTAACACATTTGCATGCAATAGACATCTCATATCATAAACACTTTCATGATTGCCTTTGCACTGTGTTTATAATATCTAGGACTTCATTTATTAATTTAAAATTTACAAACTCATGTATTTAAACATAGCATTAATAAATGAATGATGCCTTTTATTAAGAATAAGAATCCATACATATGAAAATCATCCCTTTTACATGGGCTCTAAGGAATACTCTCTAACAATCTCCCACTTGCACTAGACCAATCACTCATATGTCTTAGACCCATGCTATTTATATGGTGATCGTGCTTTATCTGGAAAAGTGCTTTAGTGAGGGGATCCGCCACATTATCATATGTGGGGACCCTTTCTATTTTCATTTCATTTCTAGCTACTATTTTCCTTTTGAGATGGTAGATTTTTAGAACATGCCTGGATTGCTGATGAGACCGTGGTTCCTTTGCTTGCTTAATGGCTCCATTGTTGTCACAAAATAAAAGAATCGTATCAACAATGCTAGGCACCACTCCTAGTTCAGATATGAACTTTTTGATCCAGACTGCTTTTTTGGCTGCTCCCAAAGCAGCAATGTACTCAGCTTCTATCGTGGAATCTGTAAGGCCCCTAACATGACCCTAATTTAATTTGCATATTTTTTAATGGAATTTTTATTTGATTAAGATTTAATTATATGGGAATTTCGTATAAGCATGAGTTAAGGGGGTAAATTATCATGTTGATATGTTAATTGCATAAAAATAAAATTCAATAGTATGGTTTAATATTAATTGAGGGTGTAATTGAAGTAAAAAGCATTGTTTTTGGGTAAATTTGTAATTTCCAAAATTTAGGGGTCAAATGTGGATAAAAGCATAAATTAAGAGGTTAATTTAAAAGAAAAATTTAATGGATAGGCCAATGTATGAAAAAGAAGAAAGATGGGGTCAAATGTATAACATACAAAAATTGGCTAGGTTAAAGTGTGACATGCAAAAAGGTTTAGGGACCAAAAGGGATATTTCCCTTGACATTATATAAGTCAAATTAAAAGAGTTGGGGGCCGAATTTCTTAGGGGAAACTCAAACTTCATCTCTCTCTCTCCATTCTAAATATCTTAAGCAATCCTTGAAGAGAATCATTGCATGTGTGAGATTTAATCAAGGTTTGGTCATCAAAATTAAGGTAATTGGTTTAGTAAATGTCATATTCTTCTTCTCCTTCATTTAAATTCAGTTGGGATAGTTATTGTTGAGTGATGGAAGTTTAAAATTGATAATGATGATGCTTGTGAAGGAGAAGAGGAAAGTGGAAGGAGAAAGGGGAAAGAAGTGGAAAGGACTAGGTCAAGGAGAGATAATCGGCCAAGGTATGGGAATTTTAGTGTAATTTGAGTTAGAGACCTCAAAATGAATCAATTAAAAATTCTATAGTTAAACGAGACATAAAAATATAGAATTGTAGGAGGGACAAGGCCTTGATTCTGCCTCTAACCATTTTCTATTATTTAATGAAAAATCATGTGAACTATAAAAATAGGCTCTAGAACAGCTTGTGATTAAATGGTGATAACTTTGTGTACAATGATCATAATTATATAAAGTTAATTTATATTCAAAATAGACTCATAAGGACACATTTTATATGAAGGAAGTGTGACCTAAAAATGTATACAAGCATGTAAAATATTGACTTGAAAATTTGTAGGGATTGAATGTACTATTAGGGAACAGACCTTAGTAATTTGGGCATAACTTTTGGTAGAGATGTTAAAATGCTACAAAGTAAAATTTTAGTTAAATTAGAGGCATGAAAGTATAACTTTGATGAAGAAATTTTGACCTAAATCCCTCTAAATTTTATGTTATGAATTTTTCTAAGTGACAGCACACACTATTTTGGTTCTATGAATAGTATATAGTATTTTTCAAATATCTCGAGCTATAGTTAAGATATTAAGGTGAATTTTGATGCTTTAGAAACTAGACACATAGGGGAATAAGATTGTAGAAGATAATTTAGCCTAAAAATGACTTATTCAAATTCATAAATGGCTTATAATTTGAGTCCAGAATGCTACCCTGTGCAGATTTTTACTATACTTTATCTTATGACTTTTAATTAATTGAGTTAAATAGGTGTTTATGTGATTGCAAAATGAATTGGATAGGGCATGTAATATGACTATCAATAAAGGATCATATGCATACATATACCTTCATATGTGTATATAAGTAAAGATTAGTGATGAAAATATTTAACATATATATGTAATTAGATTTGTACATGATTGTCATATGCAAAATTTATGTATACATATGTAATCCTATGATGAGAAAGTGCATATTTTAACATGTACCTATGCTATGAAATAGGGAATATAATAGTATGACTATGTCATATGTATTTGCCTATATGGAAACAAGTCGATATATATATATATATATATAGCATATAATTTGAATAATGATAAAGGTATACATATTGATAAACATGCTTAAAAGAATAAGCTTACTATATGCGAATGTACCTCAGGTATGTACATTTATGATTATGTATATGAGTATATGAGCATGTAATTGCCTTATGAGATAGAAAATGTTTAGCATGACTATGAACATGTGAGATTCTTAATGAGAACATGTTCAAGTATATGTTGTGATGATTATATGTCATTCCTATATGCCATTATGCAAATTTTATAGTCACAAGGATAGTATGACCTAGATGTATAACTTGTTATATGAAATGTGCATATATTTGTTTATGCACTAGAGAATTTATAGTTTTAAAAGACTATGTACATGTGTAAATTGTATACTATGAATACAGTCTCGATGTTTGAATTGAACATGAACATAGTACTGCCTACAATAAAGTTCAGATGTGGATAGATAGGCACCTATAGGAAAAATTGTAGCTGCCATAGTTTGGCCCAATTGGGTCTAAAGTATGTTTAATTCCATTTGGATCATGAACAACCTCATTTTGGTTGTTAGGCAACCCCGTTTGGGTCTGCTTGACCAATCTAAAGTATAATTTGGCCCCATTTGGGTTTATAGATCCGATATCTTAGTATATCCCTCATTTTAATACCAAAGTGTATCGATAGTTCCCTTTATCCACTAATAGAACTAAGGCAGGCTAAACTTTATTTATAGTAATGATCATAATTAATCAGTTAAAGTTTATCTTACTAAAAATCGTTACTGTGGATCATATTGTTGGTCTGTCCATAGAAATTTTGCTTCATTTGAATATGTTCACATAGGAAATTTCCATCTATATGAATTATGAAAATGGGAATATTTGTTACTCTCTTGGGTGAAATGTTTATATACATGATGATATGCTTTAAGCTTTAAAGTATTTGTTATTATTGACATGTTATGTTGTGTGTGTGTATATATATATATTGTATGTGTATTTTGATGACCGCTGTGAGTGGTCATCCATCTTTAGATATTCCCCACTAAGCTTTATCACTTAGCATGGGTTATTTATCCGTGTAGGTTCAGTTATCAAGACTTTTACTGAGGGACGATCTTTGCATCAGGAAGGGCCAACTACCGACTGTTAAATCTTGATGTAGGATGTTTTTGTATTACTATTATCATAAGTTTTGCATTATGGCAAGTTATCTTATAAAAATGTATCTAACATATGTTAAGTGTTGTAACTCACCAGTAGTAAAGCTAAGAAAGAGTATGTGTGCATGTGATACATGAAGTAGTTTTATATAGTACAGTATGTATGATACTAAGTATGAAATGAAAAATAGGAATAGACTTGTAGCATGCACGTAGGTATATGAAACAATATGACATGATTAATGGTAATATGATGGTTAAGCGAATATTTTGTATAAGCATGATTAATATGATTTAATTTATGAGAATAATAGGGTAACTATATAGGGGGTGCTACAATTTATGGTATCAGAGCCTAGGTTTAGCCTTTTCTGAGTAAAAATGAACCTAGAATTCTATAGTATGATATAGTGTTTTGTTGGCCTGATGCAGAAGTCCCTATTTTCTTATAGGTAAAAGATGGAGAGCTCTAGAGATGCTATTGAGGAATCGGCTGAAAGTAACAGGCCGGCTAGAACTAATCCTTTCAATCTTGGATCTTCATCATCAATCCAAATGAGGTCCTGGCAGCCATTTCTGCAGAAGTATTATTAAAGATATCACAGGATATGGCTTAAATTCTTTAAAGGATGACAGCACCTAAAGCTCCAATATCTGAAATTAGGAAGCATGGTGTCGAAGAGTTTTTAAGCACTAATCTAGAATAGTCTGAGGAAGCTGAATTTTGGCTGGAAAGGCTATTGAGAATTTTTGATGAAATTCACTGTCTAGTAGGTCATAAGGCATCCTATCCTGTGTCCTTACTTTAGGGAGCAGCCTATGATTGGTGAAAGTTTGTGTTAAAGCAACCCCAGTTACCAGATCCCCTTACATAGGAATTTTTCATAGCTAAATTCAGGAAAAAGTATGTTACTTAGGCATAAAAGCAAGAGAAGCTAAAGCAATTTCTCAACTTGAAGCAGAGAGTTATGTCTGTGGCTGAGTATGAGAAAGAATTCAGTCACCTGTGCAAATATATTCCTGATGAGATGTTAACTGATGCTTTTAAATGTAGACAATTTGAAGATGGGTTAAATGATCGTATCAAAGAGAAGTTAATTAGATCTACATCTTTGCATATGGTTAACTTCACTCAACTGGTTACAATAGCCTTACGAGTTGAAAAGAATGAAATAGTAAAAAAGAAGAGAGAATAGAGAAGGAGTGGGTCCAAGGGTGGATCTTCCACTGGGAAGGGAGCTAGAGGAGCTCAAGAAAATCAGCCAGCTGAGTATGGCTATAGTTTTGCAACAAAAAGGGATAGGAGACAAGAATCTTCTGCAGTGTCTAAGCAGGGAAAGGATGTTAGTGTAAGCCCTAGCCCCAATGCATTGTAACGAAACACTTGAAATTAATAAAATGAGGCATTAGTTTTATCTTTTGTATTCCTGTGCATATCAATTGATAAAACTATCCAAGAATGTCGTTTCGGTTTAAGTTATCATGTGTGAGGCACATGGATTGTAAGACCTTGAAACAAATGAGACATCATTCTAAATATCCCTAGTCAGTCATTGTTATGGGAATAACAAATGAATTAAGACTAGTATGCTCTCTCTGATCTTATGAGTTCTGTCTTACGGATCATTAGGACAAGAGTGTCAATCAGAGATCATAGATACATGTTAAAGAACATGGTATCTGGATTCGATCCGCTCATGAGAACACTACATGGTACAAGTCATAAGTGTTTCTCATATGCAAGTTTTGTATCGGAGTTCTTAGACCTGAAATCTCTATGAAACTCTTTATGAATTACTGTGTACTTTGACATACACCTAACGTGCTCGTAACATAGTGACAAGTACGGGTATGATTGGGTATTCACTGATTCATGTTAGAGAGCATGAGAGAAGTGAAGGGATTACCCCTCTCGATAAGAGAGAAAAATATCACCGGCCACTTGATCAGTGAACTGAGAAGTGTATGGCCATACCGAGATGAAATAATGAGTAATCATTATTTATCTGAGAGTTCAGTGTCACTGGAATATCAAGAAATGAATTAATGTATATAAGGATGACTAGTTCCATGCCTTATATTAATTCTAATATTTATGGGTAAGGGACTATGCGAAATTGCATTAGGTCACCAAATGCCATATGCATTTTCATTTAATTTGGAATGCTATAATATCTTGCTAGAGAATATATATAGCCTTTGAATTAATTTATTAATTCATTGCCAACATTAAATGGACCTATAGGATCGCACACAAAGCATTGGGCTTAAAATATTTAAATTAAGTATTGGACATTAATTTAGGCTTTTAATTAAAGTCAAATTAATGTATGTAATGGGTTATAATATTGCTATTGGGCTTTGGTCCATGAGAGAGAGAAATTCAGCCCATAAGGTTTAATTTCAATTAATTAATTATCTTGTGTTAATTAAGTTAATTGAATATTAAAGCCTAAAGGAATTTAAATTAAATTAAATCACTTATATATTTAATTAAGTGATTTCATTTATTTAAATGTCTTATGTTTTATTTCAAATTTGAATTTAAATTCAAAGGAGTTTAATTCAAAATATATTACTTATCTTTAGGAAGTGATAGAGTTTGAATTAATTATCTTAGGATAGTTGAATTCAGATTAATGACTTGCCAAAGGATAAGCATATATATTAAAAGAAATAAAACCCTAAACCTAATTTTTGTGTGGCATGAATAGTAACTCGTGAATAGTGACTCTCTCTCTCTTAATTCTTTTGTTCAATTTTTCACAAGGAGAAAGGATTGTTCCTCATTCTCTTGTGTTATTGAGCAGTAATAGCAATCTAAAGAAGTACAAAATCAAGTTTTGTAGCTTCAAACTATAACCCTTACACAATACCGAAAAAGAGATCTAGCAATCTCGTTTTTAAGCCAACGGTGCAATTGTGTGTGTGAGAATAGAGGGAGTGGCACAAAAGACTGTTCCTTGGCATTGGTGATCGAGAACTAAGGTGGATAAAGGCATCTTGGTTGCTGGACATCACAAAATCAAAGAATAAAAGGCATCATCTATTGTAAGTTTCAAAACCCTAAAATTGCATGTTTTCGTTCCTATCTTTGGATATGTATGGTATGTATGATAAAATTTTTGTTTTTCCGCTGTGCTATCATGATTATCATACCATGTCATATTCCATCAGTGGTATCAGAGCCTAGACATGCTTATTTTAGTGCTTTAGATGCATGAAAAAATTAATTAAAAATCGTTATTTTGAAAACATGCAAATCTGAAATTTTCTGTTTTGAGTTTTTTGCATTGTTTTGGTGTAAAAACGATTTTAATTGATTAGATAGGTATTATAATTAATATGACATGTTAATATACTGTCCTAAGATGTTATTAGGGCTGGTAATGGTCGGATTTAATTATTTATAGCTGATGGTACATGTTAATTATGAAACTAGGTGCTAGTTGGCATTTAAATTGCTATTTTAACAACTAGTTTTCAAAATTAAATGTAAAAACGTTTTTGGGATGTTTGTAAGTGATTTTTAAAGATTAAATATCCGGTCTGGACATGTTTTAAATTTGGTTTTAATTCTGGTCCATGACAATTTAATTGATTAATTTTAAAATCACTTAAAACTATGTCTAGTTTGTGTTTGTTACATGTTTAATCAACATTGTTTGTTATGTTTTGATTAAAATGGTAAAAACACATTTAGATTAAAATGGTACAGAATATTAAATCAATGTTTATGGAATTATTTAGATTATTAAATGACTCATAAAATTGATTTAAATGTTTGTGCATTTTATGGCATTACATAAGCATTAAACAACTAGTTTTTGTTGTTTGTTTGTTTTTGCATGAATGCCGTGTACTATATATGTGTTCTTCATGATTTTATTTTTAATTCATGTTAGCACATATTATATGCATTTTTAATGTTTATGGGCTGTATGACATAAAATTAAAAATGGCTAAATTGGAAATTATGCTAGAGTTGATTTATAGCACAAATCTAACTAGTTTGTGTTTTGGGCTTTTAAGAGAACTTATTCAATAAGAGGATTTAGTCCATTGGGCTTCGGCCCAGGCCCATCACGGGGTCATCTCTTAAAGCTTCAAGTACACAATTTCCATTAATGGGCTTGGCTAAATCTAATTAAAATTGGACTTTGTTTGATCCATGAATGCTATGTATATTTATTTGCTTGTTTGGTGTGATGAATGGATATGCATGGTGCATTCATGGGCCCTGGGTTTTTGTAATTAAATATGGCCTGCGAGCCATTATATTTTATTGTAAAAGTTTCATTTATTTCTTAGAATAGAATTTATTTGAAGACTTTGTAAATCAAGACGAAGCCCATCGGAGTGGAGAAGCCCAACTCGAAGATTCTTATGTAATAGTATAGAATCTTAGTTGTAAGTTTTTGGGCCCATGTTTGTCACGCTTTACTTTATGCAATTATATATATATGCATGCTATGTATGGATGACAAAGCGTATGCCATATAAGCCGTAATAAAATGAATCCCTAAAAAATAGTAAGTCACAAAGTTGCCTTCCTAATTCGAAACATGTCAAGGTATCGATCATCGGTCACGTAGACTAGGAGTCCTAGATGCGCCCGATTATCTTTGTGAGGCATGGGTTGTGAATGTAGGTTGGACTTATCATGGAAAGGGATGCCCGGACCTAGGCAACTAATAAATGGGTTGTGCTATAACATCCTAAGATGTTAGCCCATTTGATCCAAGAGTCATGTACGAGACATGATTGGAGTTTTTCTACCTAAGTAACTTAACTTGTTAGGTGTACAAGCTCAGCTTGACTAATAAGTTGTTGAGAAAAATGGATCTTGGCCCACATTGAATCACTAACGCGAATTATTTAAAGGGATATTAATTCGGTTTGTGGGATCATTAATAAGACCTCATTTAATCTTGCTAAATTTTATTGTAGATTGAAAATGGCATCTTCAAACAACAATTTCTCATTGCGATCGGTCCTTGAAAAGGACAAATTGAATGGCACCAATTTCATAGACTGGTCTCGAAACTTAAGAATAGTTCTTAAGCAAGAGAAGAAGTCGTATGTTTTGGATGCACCCTTGCCTGATGAACCAGGAAGGAACGCCTCTGCGGTTCAAAAGGAAACTTTTGAGACCAAGAAGAGCGACTCCAATGATGTGACCTGTCTGATGCTGGCCACTATGGTGCCTGAATTGCAAAAGCAATTTATGGACCAAGAGGCTTATGCGATCATGGTGCACCTCAAGGAGATGTTCCAAGAGCAAGCTCGTCACGAGAGGTTCGTGACAACAAAGGCATTAATTTCTTGCAAGATGGCTGAGGGTACACCTGTTAGTACCCATGTACTCAAGATGAAAGGGTATCTTGATACTCTTGAGAAGCTTGAGGTACTAGTGCCAGAGGAATTGGCCACTGACTTGATCTTAGGATCATTGCCTGCTGCTTATGATCCATTTATGATGAATTATAACATGCATGCAATGAACAAGTCAGTCACTGAGCTTCATGGGATGCTTAAGAATGCTGAAGAAAACATTCGAAAGACCAATCCCGTACTAATGGTTCAAAAGGGAATTAAGAAGGGACAAGCTAAGGGAAAGGGAAAGGGAAAGGCAAAACCCAAGTCAAGTAGGAGTGCACCTCAGGCCCAATCCAAGCCCAAGGCGCCAAAACTCAAAGAGAGTGAGAGCACTTGCTTCCATTGCAACAAGATAGGGCATTGGAGGAAGAATTGCGCTCTCTTTAAGGAAGAACAAAAGAAGAATGGAGCCAAGGCGTCCAGTTCTGGTATTTTTGTTGTTGAAGTTAACCTTTCTATTTCTACCACTTGGGTATTGGATACCGGTTGTGGTTCTCACATTTGTTCAAATGTGCAGGGGTTAAGAAATAGGCGGTTACTTGGGAAGAATGAAGTGGACCTCTGTGTGGGGAATGGAGCACGAGTTGCTGCCATGGAGATAGGTGACTATCACCTCACTTTACCTTCCGGACTTTGTATTGTTTTGAATAATTGTTATTATGTGCCTGCTATGAGCAGAAACATTATTTCAGTTTCATGTTTGGATAATGATGAATTTGATTTTGTTATTAAAAATGGCAATGCTCATATTCATCGCCAAGGCATTTCTTATGGCAATGCCATGTTGCAAAATGGCCTTTATATCCTTGATTTACAAAACAAAGAGTCCATATACAACATTAATACAAAGAGGGTTAAATCAAACGAATTGAACCCTACTTACTTCTGGCATTATCGCTTAGGACATGCAAACGAAAAACGCATTTCAAGACTCCACAAAACTGGAGTGCTTGGGTCATTCGACTTAGAGTCTTATGATACATGCGAGCCATGTTTGCATGGAAAAATGACAAAGAGTCCTTTTAATAAAAATGGCGAGAGGACTAATGGCTTATTGGAACTAATACATTCCGATGTATGTGGACCTTTAAGTACACATGCTAGAGGTGGTTTTAGCTACTTCGTGACATTCATAGATGACTTCAGTAGATATGGCTATGTCTATCTGATGAAGTACAAGTCTGAAACTTTTGAGAAATTCAAAGAGTTTAAGAATGAAGTAGAAAACCAACTTGGCAAAAGTATAAAAGCCATTCGATCAGATCGAGGTGGCGAATACTTAAGCCAAGAGTTTGACAATCATCTAAAGGAGTGTGGTATTATTTCACAGCTCACTCCTCCTGGAACACCTCAATGGAATGGTGTGTCCAAAAGGAGAAATCGAACTCTGTTGGACATGGTTCGATCTATGATGAGTCAAGCTAATCTTCCTATCTCTTTTTGGGGTTATGCATTAGAAACTGCTGCGTTTCTATTGAACCGTACTCCAACTAAAGAAGTTGAGAAGACACCATACGAGGTATGGACTGGGAAAGAACCCAATATGTCTTTTCTCAGGATTTGGGGCTGTGAAGCACATGTTAAGAAATTAACATCTGAAAAACTAGAGTCCAAATCCACTGTCTGCTTGTTTGTGGGTTATCCTAAAGAAACAAAGGGATACTAATTTTACTCACAAGCCGAGAACAAAGTATTTGTTGCTCGCAAGGCTATTTTCTTGGAAAAGGAGTTCCTTCTCAAGAAAGACAGTGGGAGTAAAGTAGAACTTGGAGAAATTCAAGCACCACAAACTCCTATAGAGGATGGTTTGGAAATGGGATCAAGTTCACAACCAGTTGTGGAACAAGAACCCATTACACAAGAACCTAGAAGGTCCGGTAGGGTACGTCAGGAGATTGAGAGATATGGATTTCTAATCACTGACAGTGACACTATTGAGTTAGTAGATCGTGAGGATCCTACTACCTACCGAGAAGCTATTGAAAGCCCAGACTCGAATAATTGGCTTGAAGCCATGAAATCCGAGATGCAATCAATGTACGATAACCAGGTTTGGACCTTGGTTGATCCACCAGAAGGTGCTAAGGTAATTGAATGCAAGTGGTTATTCAAACTAAAAGCTGATGAGACCTACAAAGGTAGACTAGTAGCAAAAGGTTTTCGACAAACTCATGGTATAGACTATGACGAGACCTTTTCGCCTGTAGTCATGCTCAAGTCCATTAGGATCTTGCTTGCCATAGCTGCATATCATGATTATGAGATATGGCAAATGGATGTCAAAACTGCTTTCCTTAACAGAAATTTACTTGAGGATGTGTATATGACACAGCCTGAAGGTTTTGTCAATCCCAAGCATCCTAAGAAGGTATGCAAGCTTCAAAAATCCATTTATGGATTAAAGCAAGCATCCCAAAGTTGGAATCTTCGCTTTGATGAGGCAGTCAAAGAATTTGACTTCATCAAGAATGAAGATGAGCCTTGTGTGTACAAGAAGGTTAGTGGGAGCATAGTAGTGTTTCTGGTCCTATATGTGGACGACATCCTTCTCATTGGGAATGATATTCCAACATTGCAAAAGGTTAAGCAATGGTTGGGAAAATGTTTCTCAATGAAAGACTTAGGTGAAGCCGAGACAATACTTGGTATTCGAATCTATAGAGATAGATCGAATCGGCTTTTGGGACTAAGTCAAGAAAAGTACATAGACAAAGTACTAAAGCGTTTTAGTATGGGAGACTCAAAGAAAGGATACATACCTTTGGCTTTAGGAGTTCCTTTGACTAAAGAACAGTGCCCTAAAACCAAAGAGGAAAGGGACAACATGAGTAGAATCCCATATGCATCTGCTATTGGATCTATCATGTACGCTATGTTATGTACTAGGTTGGATGTTGCTCATGCACTGAGTATAACCAGTAGGTTTCAGCAAGACCCTGGTGAGAAGCACTGGTCTGCTGTAAAAGGGATCCTGAAGTACCTGCGAAGGACTAAGGATCACTTCTTGGTGTATGGTGGTCAAGAAGAGCTCGTCATACAAGGTTATGCCGATGCTGCTTTTCAGACCAGCACTCAGGATTCTAGATCGCAATCTGGGTTTGTTTTTGTTTTGAACGGTGGTGCTGTCAGCTGGAGAAGCTCGAAGCAAGAAACCGTTGCCGACTCAACTACAGAATCTGAGTATATTGCAGCAAGTGAGGCTGCAAAAGAGGCTGTTTGGATTAAAAATTTCATTAATGGATTAGGAGTGGTCCCAAGCGTCCTAGATCCATTAGAAATTTTCTGTGACAATAACGGGGCCATTGCACAGGCCAAGGAGCCCCGGTCACACCAGAAATCCAAACACATACTCAGAAGGTACCACTTGATCAGAGAAATCATTGATCGTGGGGACGTCAAGGTTAGCAAGATATCAAGTGAAGACAATGTAGCAGATCCTTTGACGAAACAGTTACGTCCAAATCTGCACGAAGCTCATTTGAGAGCGTTCGGTCTTAGGGCTATGCCCAATTGGGACTAGTGCTAGTGGGAGATTGTTAGTGTAAGCCCTAACCCCAATGCATTGTAACGAAACACTTGAAATTAATAAAATGAGGCATTAGTTTTATCTTTTGTATTCCTGTGCATATCAATTGATAAAACTATCCAAGAATGTCGTTTCGGTTTAAGTTATCATGTGTGAGGCACGTGGATTGTAAGACCTTGAAACAAATGAGACATCATTCTAAATATCCCTAGTCAGTCATTGTTATGGGAATAACAAATGAATTAAGACTAGTATGCTCTCTCTGATCTTATGAGTTCTGTCTTACGGATCATTAGGACAAGAGTGTCAATCAGAGATCATAGATACATGTTAAAGAACATGGTATCTGGATTCGATCCGCTCATGAGAACACTACATGGTACAAGTCATAAGTGTTTCTCATATGCAAGTTTTGTATCGGAGTTCTTAGACCTGAAATCTCTATGAAACTCTTTATGAATTACTGTGTACTTTGACATACACCTAACGTGCTCGTAACATAGTGACAAGTACGGGTATGATTGGGTATGCACTGATTCATGTTAGAGAGCATGAGAGAAGTGAAGGGATTACCCCTCTCGATAAGAGAGAAAAATATCACCGGCCACTTGATCAGTGAACTGAGAAGTGTATGGCCATACCGAGATGAAATAATGAGTAATCATTATTTATCTGAGAGTTCAGTGTCACTGGAATATCAAGAAATGAATTAATGTATATAAGGATGACTAGTTCCATGCCTTATATTAATTCTGATATTTATGGGTAAGGGACTATGCGAAATTGCATTAGGTCACCAAATGCCATATGCATTTTCATTTAATTTGGAATGCTATAATATCTTGCTAGAGAATATATATAGCCTTTGAATTAATTTATTAATTCATTGCCAACATTAAATGGACCTATAGGATCGCACACAAAGCATTAGGCTTAAAATATTTAAATTAAGTATTGGACATTAATTTGGGCTTTTAATTAAAGTCAAATTAATGTATGTAATGGGTTATAATATTGCTATTGGGCTTTGGTCCATGAGAGAGAGAAATTCAGCCCATAAGGTTTAATTTCAATTAATTAATTATCTTGTGTTAATTAAGTTAATTGAATATTAAAGCCTAAAGGAATTTAAATTAAATTAAATCACTTATATATTTAATTAAGTGATTTCATTTATTTAAATGTCTTATGTTTTATTTCAAATTTGAATTTAAATTCAAAGGAGTTTAATTCAAAATATATTACTTATCTTTAGGAAGTGATAGAGTTTGAATTAATTATCTTAGGATAGTTGAATTCAGATTAATGACTTGCCAAAGGATAAGCATATATATTAAAAGAAATAAAACCCTAAACCTAATTTTTGTGTGGCATGAATAGTAACTCGTGAATAGTGACTCTCTCTCTCTTAATTCTTTTGTTCAATTTTTCACAAGGAGAAAGGATTGTTCCTCATTCTCTTGTGTTATTGAGCAGTAATAGCAATCTAAAGAAGTACAAAATCAAGTTTTGTAGCTTCAAACTATAACCCTTACACAATACCGAAAAAGAGATCTAGCAATCTCGTTTTTAAGCCAACGGTGTAATTGTGTGTGTGAGAATAGAGGGAGTGGCGCAAAAGGCTGTTCCTTGGCATTGGTGATCGAGAACTAAGGTGGATAAAGACATCTTGGTTGCTGGACATCACAAAATCAAAGAATAAAAGGCATCATCTATTGTAAGTTTCAAAACCCTAAAATTGCATGTTTTCGTTCCTATCTTTGGATATGTATGGTATGTATGATAAAATTTTTGTTTTTCCGCTGTGCTATCATGATTATCACACCATGTCATATTCCATCAAAGGAAGCTTCAGGGAAACAGAGTGGGGGTAACCTCTAGTGTGTAACCATTGTACTAGGAAACATTGAGGTAGTTGCAGGAATTGACTGGAGAGTGTTTCAAGTGTGGTGGTACTGATCACTTCATGGCAAACTGTCCTTCAAAGAGGGAGCAGGGTGTTGGGCAGCAGGGCAGTAGAGGAACTTTTAATACACCATCTTCGAGTAGAGGCAAAGGAAGGGGACGTGGGGGATTGAATCATCAAAGATCCCAGTCCAGAAACATTTTTGAATCAGTTGATAGACCCACAGCTCCAGTTGTTCCTAGTCGGGCTTATGCAATGAAAGCTCGAGAGGATCAGAATGCTCCAGAAGTCATAGCTGGTATTTTCTCTCTTTGATTCTGACATGCATGCACCGATTGATCCTGGTTCCAATCATTCTTATGTTTGCACTGGGGATATGGGTAGAAATGAGTCTACTGTACATGAACTGGAATATGACATATGTGTAACCAACCCTTTGGGTCACAGTGTTGTTGTTAATAGAGTGTATAAACAGTATCCTATTGTAATTCAAGGGAAAGAATTCCATGATGATCTTATTGAATTACCTTTTCGGGAGTTTGATATTATACTGGGTATGGATTGGTTGTCTAGACATCATGCAGTGATTAATTGTGAAGCTAAAACTGTAACTCTTATTGGTGCTGATGGTAAAGAAACTATAGTTCAGGGCATTCGATCTAAACCATTAGCTAATGTAATAACGGCTATGCAAGTTAAGTGATTTCTTAGAAAAGGGTGTGAAGCTTTCTTAGCACTTGTGCTTGATTCAAGAAAAGAGAAAGTGAATCTCCAAGAGATTCTAGTGGTGAAATAATTTTCTGATGTGTTTCTTGAAGACTTACCTAATCTTCCACCTGAAAGGGATGTTGAGTTGTCTATAGAAATTCTACTTGGTACAACTCCTATTTCGAAGGCACCATATAGGATGGCTCCTTTGGAATTGAAGGAACTAAAGGTTCAGTTACTGGAGTTGCTTGACAAAGGCTTCATTAGGCCTAGTGCATCACCTTGGGGTGCACTAGTTTTCTTTGTAAAGAAAAAGGATGGGTTTATGAGAATGTGCATAGATTACAGACAGTTAAATAGGGTAACAGTGAAAAATAAGTACCCTTTACCTAGAATTGAAGATTTATTTGATCAGTTGAAGGGTGCTGGAGTGTTTTTCAAGTTTGATTTGCGATCGGGTTATTATCAACTTCAGGTTAAAGATGTGGATGTTCCCAAAATAGCCTTTAGAACCCGATATAGGCATTATAAGTTTTTGGTGATGCCATTTGGGTTAACCAATGCACCGGCTACATTTATGGATCTTATGAATAGGGTATTTAGACCCTACTTGGACCAATTTGTTGTTGGGTTCATAGATGACATTTTGGTGTATTCGAGAAATGAAGCGTAACATGCTGAGCATTTCAAAATTATTTTACAGACTCTGAGGGAGAATAAGTTGTATGCTAAGCTGAGCAAATGTGATTTTTGGCTTAAGGAAATTTCTTTCCTTGGTCATGTAGTATCTTTTGAAGGCATTAGAGTGGATCCAGCTAAAATAGAGGCTATAGTGAATTGGAAGCCGCCTCAAAATGTAATAGAAATGAGAAGTTTTCTGGGCGTAGAGGGATATTATCGTCATTTTGTGAAAGGCTTTTCAGTTATAGCTGCACCACTCACTAAACTGATGAGAAAGGGTATAAAGTTTGAGTGGATTGATTGGTGTCAGGCAAGTTTTGATCAGTTGAAGAAATTATTAACAAAGGCTCCAGTTTTGACACAACCAGTTACAGGAAAGGAGTATGCTATGTATAGTGATGCTTCTAGAGTTGGCTTGGGTTGTGTGTTAATGCAAGATGGTAAAGTAATTGCCTATTCATCTAGACAGTTAAAGCCACATGAGCAAAACTATCTAACCCATGACCTAGAGTTAGCAGCAGTAGTGTTTGCCTTAAAAATTTGGTGACAATATTTGTATGGGGAAAGGTGTAGAATCTATATAGATCGCAAGAGTCTCAAGTATTTGCTCACTCAAAAGGAACTTAACTTGAGGCAGCGAAGATGGTTAGAACTGTTTAAAGATTATGATTGTATAGTGGATTACCATCCAGGCAAAGCTAATGTTGTAGCAAACGCCTTAAGCCGTAAGATGATGGCTGCTATGATTGCACATCACTATAGATGGAAATTTGCATATGATGGTACTTTAATAGCACAGTTGAAGGCTAGACCTTGTTTGAGGAAAATAGTGATCGATGCTCAAAAACATGATGAAAAGTTGCAACAGATTTTGAAGTTTTCACATGAAGGGACCCAGTCTGAGTATTCAGTGAAAGAGGATGGGGGTGTGATCAAAATAGATTATATGTTCCAAATGACAAAGAATTAAAAAGGACAGTATTGAATGAGGCTCACAATACAGTATTTACTATGCATCCTAGTGGGAATAAGATGTACCAGGATTTAAAACAATGTTATTGGTGGCCTGGTATGAATAAAGATGTAGTAGCATATGTCTCTAAATGTTTGACTTGTCAGCAAGTGAAAGCAGAGCACCAGTTGCCCTCTGGTTTGTTGAACCCCATCCCAATTCCACAGTGGAAATGAGAGAATATTACCATGGACTTTGTAACAGGATTGCCCCTTACACAGAAAAGCGTGATGCAGTTTGGGTTATAGTTGATAAGCTAACTAAATCGGCTCATTTCATACCAGTTCGGATGGATTACTTTATGGATAAATTGGCAAAACATTATGTAAATGAGATTGTTAGACTACATGACATTCTGATGTCAATAATTTCTGATCGAGATCCAAGATTCACATCAAGATTCTGGCAAAGTTTGCAAACAAGCACTTAGAACTCAGCTTCGTTAAAGTACAACATTCCACCCTCAAACAGATGGGCAATTTGAACGGGTTATCCAAATTCTAGAGGATATGATTAGAGGATATGCTTTGGACTTTGCAAGAAGTTGGGATAGATATTTAGCTTTAATGGAGTTTGACTACAATAATAGTTATCAAAGGAGCATCGAGATGGCACCATATGAGGCCTTGTATGGCCGAAAATGTAGGACTCCTGTTTACTGGACTGAATTGTTCGAGCATAAAATTATTGGTCCAAATATTTTTAAAGATACAGAATAAAAGGTACAAGTTATCAAGCAGAGATTAAAGGAAGCTAGTGATAGATAGAAGTCGTATGCTAACTTAAAAAGAAAAGATATTGAATATCAGGTGGGTGACAAAGTGTTATTAAAAGTGTCCCCTCGGAGAAAGGTATTGAGATTTGGGAAAAAGGGTAAATTGAGCCCCAGGTATATTAGCCCATATGAGATTCTTCAAAGAGTTAGGCCAGTGGCATATAGGTTGGCTCTCCCAATGGAACTAGCCAAACTCCATGATGTATTTCATGTTTCTATGCTTCGAAGATATCGTTAAGATGAATCTCATGTAATATTAGTTCAAGATGTACAAGTTTAGCCAGATTTCGCATATGATGAAGAGCCTATAGCAATTCTAGCTAAAGAAGTTTGACAGCTAAGGAGTAAGCAAATTCCACTAGTTAAAGTACTCTAGCAACATCATGATTTACAAGAAGTTACTTGGGAGCCAGAAACAGCTATGAAGGAACAACATCATCACTTGTTCAAAACAGGTATGAATTTCGAGGACGAAATTCTTTAAGGGAGAGAGAATTGTAAGGGCCCTAACACGACCCTAATTTAATTTGCATATTTTTGAATGGGAATTTTATTTGATTAAGATTTAATTATATGGGAATTTCGTATAAGCATGAGTTAAGGGCGTAAATTATCATGTTGATATGTTAATTACATAAAAATAAAATTCAATAGAATGGTTTAATATTAATTGAGGGTGTAATTGAAGTTAAAAGTATTATTTTGGGGTAAATTTATAATTTTGAAAATTTAGGGGTCAAATGTGGATAAAAGCATAAATTGAGAGGTTAATTTAAAAGAAAAATTTAATGGATAGGCCAATGTATGAAAAAGAAGAAAAGTGGGGTCAAAGTATAACATACAAAAATTGGCTAGGTTAAAGTGTGACATGTAAAAAGGTTTAGGGACCAAAAGGGATATTTCCCTTGACATTATATAAGCCAAATTAAAGGAGTTGGGGGCTGAATTTCTTAGAGGAAACTCATACTTCATCTTTCTCTCTCCATTCTAAATATCTTAAGCAATCCTTAAAGAGAATCCTTGCATATGTGAGATTTAATCAAGGTTTGGTCATCAAAATTAAGGTAAGTGGTTTAGTAAATGTCATCTTCTTCTTCTCCTTCTTTTACATATAGTTGGTATAGTTATTGTTGAGTGCTGGATGTTTAAAATTGATAATGATGATGCTTGGTAGAGATGTTAAAATGCTACAAAGTAAAATTCTGGTTAAATTAGAGGCATGAAAATATAACTTTGATGAAGAAATGTTAGTCTAAATCCCTCTAAATTTTATGTTATGAATTTTTCTAAGTGACAGCACACACTGTTTCAGTTCTATGAACAGTCTATAGTATTTTTCAAATATCTTAAGCTATAGGTCAGATATTAAGGTGATTTTAATGCTATGGAAACTAGACACATAGGGGAATAAGATTGCATAATATCATTTAGCTTAAAAATGACATCTTCAAATTCATATATAGCTCATAAGTTGAGTCTAGAATGCTGCCCTGTGCAGATTTTTACTATACTTTATCTTATGACTTTTAATTAATTGAGTTAAATAGGTGTTTATGTGATTGCAAAATGAATTGGATAGGGCATGTAATATGACTATCAATAAAGGATCATATGCATACATATACCTTCATATGTGTACATAAGTAAAGATTAGTGATGAAAATATTTAACATATATATGTAATTAGATTTGTACATGATTGTCATATGCAAAATTTATGTATACATATGTAATCCTATGATGAGAAAATGCATATTTTAACATGTACCTATGCTATGAAATAGGGAATATAATAGTATGACCATGTCATATGTATATGCCTATATGGAAACATGTCGATATATATATATATATATATATATATATATATATATATATATATATATATATATATATATATAGCATATAATTTGAATAATGATAAAGGTATACATATTGATAAACATGCTTAAAAGAATAAGCTTACTATATGCAAATGTACCTACAGGTATGTACATTTATGATTATGTATATGAGTGTATGAGCATGTAATTGCCCTATGAGATAGAAAATGTTTAGCATGACTATGAACATGTGAGATTCTTAATGAGAACATGTTCAAGTATATGTTGTGATGATTATATGTCATGCCTATATGCCGTTATGCAAATTTTATAGTCACAAGGATAGTATCGGCTAGATGTATAACTTGTTATATGAAATGTGCATATATTTGTCTATGCACTAGAGAACTTATAGTTTTACAAGACTATGTACATATGCAAATGGTATACTATGAATACAGTCTCGATGTGTGAATTGAACATGAACATAGTACTGCCTACAATAGAGTTCAGATGTGGATAGATAGGCGCCTATAGGGAAAATTGTAGCTGCCATAGTTTGGCCCAATTGGGTCTAAAGTATGTTTGATTCCATTTGGATCATGAACAGCCCCATTTAAGTTGTTAGGCAACCCCGTTTGGGTTTGCTTGACCGGTCTAAAGTATCATTTTGCCTCGTTTGGGTCTATAGATCTGATATCTTAGGATATACCCCATTTTGATACCGAAGTCTATCAATAGTTCTCGTTATCCACTGATAGAACTAAGGCAGGCTAAACTTTATTTATAGTAATGATCATAATTAGTCAGTTAAAGTTTATCCTACTAAAAATCGTTATTGTGGATCATATTGTTGGTATGTCCATAGAAATTGTGCTTCATTTGAATATGTTCACATGGGAAATTGCCATCTATATGAATTATGAAAATGGGAATATTTGTTACTCTCTTGGGTGAAATGTTTATATACATGATTATATGCTTTAAGCTTTAAAGTATTTGTTATTATTGACATGTTATCATGTGTATATATATATATATATATATATAGTATGTGTATTTTGATGACCGCTGTGAGTGGTCATCCATCTTTAGATATTCCCCACTAAGCTTTATAGCTTAGCACGGGTTATTTATCCGTGTAGGTTCAGTTATCAAGACTTTTGCTGAGGGATAATCTTTGCATCAGGAAGGGCCAACTACCGACTGTTAAATCTTGATGTAGGATGTTTTTGTATTACTATTATCATAAGTTTTGTATTATGGCAAGTTATCTTATAATAATGTATATAACATATGTTAAGTGTTGTAACTCACTAGTAGTAAAGCTAAGAAAGAGTATGTGTGCATGTGATACATGAAGTAGTTTTATATAGTACAGTATGCATGATACTAAGTATGAAATGAAAAACAGGAATAGACTTGTAGCACGCACGTAGGTATATGAAACAATATGACATGATTAATGGTAATATGATGGTTAAGCGAACATTTTGTATAAGCATGATTAATATGATTTTATTTATGAGAATAATAAGCTAACTGTATAGGGGGTGCTACAGAATCAGTAGTTGTTTCTTGTTTGGAACTCTTTCAACTAACTGCCCCTCCTCCCATTATGAACACATAACCAGACTGTGATTTACAATCATCTTTGTCAGATTGAAAGCTGGCATCTGTGTACCCGCTTACTTCCAAACTGCCCTCTCCATATACCAAGAATATATCCTTAGTCCTTCTCAAGTTCTTAAGGACATTCTTGACAGCTGCCCAGTGTTCCTCTCCAAAATTGCATTGGAATCTGCTTGTGATACTCAAAGCAAAAGCTATATCCGGACGTGTAAATAATGTAGCATACATGATAGAACTAATTGCAGATACATATGGTATTCTATTCATGCTCTCTCTATCCTCTAGTGTCTGCAAACACGTAGACTTAGAAAGGTATTTCCCATGCACCATGGGTATGAACCCTTTCTTAGAGAGATCCACATTGAACCTCTTCAATACTTTATCTATATATGTAAGACCTAGCAACCTATTGGATCTATCTCTATAGATCCTTACTCCCTGAATATAGGATGCTTCTCCAAGGTCTTTCATGGAGAATTTCTTGGATAACCATATTTTAACAGATTGGAGAAGAGAAATGTTGTTTCCCATGATCAATATGTCATCCACATATAGAACTAGGAAGACAATTGCACTCCCACTAACCCTTTTATATACACAAGGTTCATCTTCATTCAGTGAGAAACCAAACTCTTTGATTGTCTCATTGAATCATATGTTCCAGCTCCTAGAGGCTTGCTTTAATCCATAAATGGATCTTTGAAGCTTACATACCTTTTCACCATTTCCTGATGTGAACCCTTCTGGTTGTGTCATATAGACATCCTCAGTCAGATTTCCATTTAGGAAAGCTGTCTTCACATCCATTTTCCAAATCTCATAATCATAATGAGCTGTAGTGGCTAAAAGTATTCTTATAGACTTAAGCATCACTATAGGAGAAAAGGTTTCATTGTAGTCAATACCTTCTTTTTGACGATAGCCGTTTGCTACTAAGTGAGCTTTATAGGTAATTATATTACCTTCCATGTCGGTCTTCTTTTTGAAGACCCATTGCACCCTATGGGTTTTATCCCTTCAGGTGGTTGAGTTAAAGTCCATACTTTATTCTCATACATGGAGTCCATTTCAGACTACATAGCCTTAAGCTATAAATCACGTTCTGAACTGTTCAAAACTTCTTAATAGCTTGTAGGCTCATTGTCCTTTACTATAGTTATGCCTCTATCCATATCAATGTGAAATCCATATCTCATAGGGATAGAATGCATCCTAGTAGATCTTCTAGGATTTTGTGTATAATCAGGTTCAACTGTAATCTCATCATTATGAAATTCAGTCTCGAGTTCAATCGGTTGATCTACTTCTATTTGTAGGTCTTGAACTTCACCAAGTTCAATTTTACTCCCACTATCCTCTCGTAGGAGAAATTATCTTTCCAAGAAGACAACATGCCTTGAAATAAATACCTTTTGTTCTAAGGGATGATAGAAATAATATCCAAACATTTCTTTTGAGTATCCCACAAATAAACATTTGTCAGAATTAACATCCAGTTTGTCTGACACTGTCCTCTTCACATAAGCAGGATAACCCCATACTTTCATATGAGAAAATGTGGGTTTCTTGTTATTCCACATCTCATGTGGAGTAACATCAACCGATTTACTAGGAACTCTATTTAACACATAACTAGCAGTTTCTAGTGCATATCCCCAAAAGGACTTAGGCAAGTTTGCTCGGCTCATCATGGATCGAACCATATCTAATAGTGTTTGATTTTTCCTCTCAGATACACCATTGTGTTGTGGTGTATATGGTGGAGTCCATTGAGATAAAATCCCATTATCTCTAAGATAATCTTGAAATTCTTGGCTTAAGTATTCTCCACCTAGATCTGATCTAAGTGTTTCAAATGCTTCTTATTTATATTTCATTAGATAAATGTATCCAAACCTGGAATAATCATCTATGAAAGTAATTAAGTTAGAGTAACCTCCTCTGGCATGTGTAGTTATTGGACCACATACATCTGAATGTATTAAGTCCAAAATCATTTTAGCTCATGCTCCTTTACAATAAAGGGAGATTTTGTCATTTTTCCCAATAAATAAGATTCGCATGTATCAAATGATTCATAATCAAATGATCCCAAATCACCTGACTTGTGTAATTTGGTCATGCATTTCTCATTTATATGGCCTAAACGATAATGCCATAAATATGAGGTATTTAGATTATCTTGTTTCATTCTCTTGGTATCCACATTATGCACTTTTTTAATTAAATCAAGAAAAAATATACCATTCTCATTGATAGCTTTTGCATAAAACATATTGTTCTTAAAAAATGTAACAACACTTGTCCTTTAAAGAAATGTCATAATCGTTCAATAAACTACTGAAAGAAATAATACTTTTGGATAAAGCTAGAACATAATAACAATTATTCAATTCCAGTATTAATCCACTTGAATGAGGCAAATGGTAATCCCCACAACCATTGTAGAGATGTTTTGTCCAGTAGCTGACTGTAGACATATTTTTGCCTTTCCAACTTTTCTAATGCTTTTAAGCCCCTATAGATCATTACACAAATGAGATCCATATCCAGTATCTTATACCCAAGATTGTTTAGAAGCAATAAAATAAGTATTAATTTCAATCATATGAATACCTAAAGTAGAAGCATCAACTTGCTTCTTCTCTTTGAGAGAATCTAGATAAGCCTTACAGTTACGCTTCCAATGACCATCTTTTCCACAATGGAAGCAAGATCCTTTGGGATTCTCTTTCTTGGCAACCATCTTCTTAAAGCTCCCACCATTCTTTGGCTGTGCCTTGATAATCTTCTTCTTCTTCTGCTTCTTGCCTCTAGCAAAAGTGCAACCATGACACTTTTTAGATCCTTCTTAAAGGATCCATAGGCTGTTTTGAGCATGTTGATTAACTCAGGAATGGATACTTGGATCTTTTTCATGTTGAAGTTAAGCACGAAAGGTGCATAACTTGGAGCCAACGAGTACAAGATTAAATCTATGTATAGATCATTATCCATCATGTAGCCAAGTGTACTCAAATGCTCAATATACTGATACATCTTCAATGCATGAGTAGCAGCCGAAGTGCCTTCCACCATTTTGCAACTAAATAGAGCTCAAGCAATCTCATATTGCTCAGTTCTAGCCTGAGAAGAATAAAGCTCCTCTAAATGCAAAATGATGGTTCTACCTTCCATTATCTCATATTGCTTCTAAAGCTCCGAGGACATAGCACCCAGCATCAAACATGCTGCTGCTTCACTATCCTCCATGTATTTACGATAAATGCCCTTGATCTCATCAATGGCATCATCTAATGGAAGTGGTGGTGGATCTTTATCCAAGACATAATGGATCTTTTTAGGTCAGAGAATAATTCTCACTTGCCCGATCCAGTCAGAATAGTTGTTACCAACCAGCTTGTTATCCAAAATTTATCGTATATTAATGTTTGATGTGCTCATGATGATGACCTAGATGTGAAAAAGAAAAAATATGGGAGTATGTTCATATATATGTATGCATTAATTAGGTCTTTAATTAATCCATTTCCTCCCACTATTTTATTGCGAATCAATAGCCCTCACTATATAATCCGAGAAAACCTGATGGTTTTCTTAGTGGGCTAATATTCAATCCTTGATATGTAATTTGACCTTGACTGTGGTCAACAAGCCAAACTCCATACCCTTGAAAGGTAGGTATCTCTATACCAATTGTGTCTCTACACAACTATTGGATCATTAGGTTATCAACTCTTGATACATGCATATCATATATACATTCCCTAATATTGCCTCTAGAACCATTAGCCTTGACTGTGGTCAACAAGCTAATGGGCTAGCTAAAATGACCCATTTAATTGAATTCAAACATATTCAATATAATGTGAGCTTGACTATGGTTCTTTTCAAATTAATGGAAGGCTTATATACCTTAGTATTAGTATGAGGGATTTTAGTTAATTAAGTCTCATCATACATGGTTGGCATATATTGGTATGCATCCTATATCTATCACATGAATATAAGCATACAAATATGGCATAGTTATGGACTTTACTACATTGATTTCCCTGAGCCAAAAGGAAAATCAAAAGGCCATACCTAGGTAGTATGCATGATTCAAACAAGTAAAAATAATTACATTATCTTCAAACTTGTTGGATCTCCATCCGGCCCATCTTGCTCCTTGATAGTGGTCTTTATCTCTATCTCTAATTCTAATCTAAGTAATCTAATTACATATTACAATTTGAAAAAGAGATACAAACCAAAAACAAGTGGCCGGGATATGAAAGTCCTCATAGGGCCAAAACATGCATTATGCTCAATCACATTGGGTCTTTGTCCATAACTATCCATCATGCCAAACATACACCATTATATGCATTTATAATACATAAATTAAAACATATAATGGATTACTAACTTTGTTTCAACTCTTGAAATTTGTTTTTGAGTTATTTTAATAATGTGATCAAATTAGGAAATTTTTTCATTTTGGAAACTTCCATTTTAGGAAACATTTTTGCATGCATGTGTTTTTGCCTTAATAATCAATCTAATTGATTAATAATTAATAATTAATTGATTATTTAATTAATTAATCATATTAAATAATTAAAAGAATTAATTTTGGGCTTAAGATGAAAGGTAGGCCAAAACCCACAAAATTAAACCCTAAATGTATTCACACACAAACTAGTTTTGTGTCTATTGGATCATTTGGGCCTTTTGGAATGAGCCAAGCCCACTCTAGCCCTTAAAATCCATTAATAAACTTAATTATAGTTTATAATATTTAATTTAAATCAGCTCTTGGGCCCACCAAGTCATTCACTAATTTAAATCAAGTTCGTAAACATAATTAAGCCCATTAAGTGGTTTTAATGAATTAAAATTAATCCAATTAATTAAAAACACAATAATATATTAGATATATCATATTTATAAGATTAAAAATCGTTCTAAACATGAACACACCAAGAACACATGAAGAACACCAATTTATCGAACTTTTCGATTAAACTAGTTTTCATGCAAAACTTATTCGATTTTAATTTTGTTTGATCCTATGACTTAATATCACATATTAAATACATAAATTATCATCAAAATAATCTTAGAGTGGATCAATAAAAAAATTAATTTAGAACATCCCCTAAACATTATTGAAAAATAAAAGCCATTCACGCCATTCTCTATGATTCTTTTCTCAAAAGAATAGTTTTTATTTTTCATTTTATATATTTGATCACATATATCCAGAAATCAATATTTCTCATTCATGAACAATCAAATATGATATTTTAAAGTTCATGAAATAAATAACTCAAAAACAAAAACTATTCCGCAAAAAAATATAGAATTGTAGATTCATGGCAAAATCGAGGCTCTGATACCATGTTGGGGATTATCGATTACATGCATCTCATACATAAGCAAAATTTAAAATTTTTAACCAATAGATCTGCTCTTACCATTAATTTACAATATACATATTAATGGGAATAAGAAAAATTACCTTTTATTTTTGTTGAGCAGTTAATTTTCCTTCTCACCGGGTTATCGCAAATCACAGTGTCCAAAATCAAACACCTCCAATGAGTAATCCACACTAGAGAAGGATTGAATGAACCAACTAAGGAAGAGAACAAGGGCTGGCTGAAATTCCCTAGATGCTATCAAGGGGAGTGGTGGCTAAGGTTTAGAGAAAAGAGAGAAAAATGTTTTCTCTTAATTATTCACACTTAACCCTAAAGGCCTATCACTTGGATTTTTATAGTTAGGATAAAAATCCAACTTCATAATAGGATTGGGCTCTTTAAAATTGCTGGAGAAATATTAATTAGGCTTCTTAAATTATTAATAATTTATTTGGGCTCAATTAAATCCAATTTTAGTCCTTTCACAAAAGACCATGCACAAAACCCACAAACTAGGCCCTTTATGCATATACTTAGATTTAATTACCCAAATGAATTCCAAATCCAACCAAATTAAATATGTAGGCTCCATAACACTTATTAAATATATTTAATTTATTTTGGTCCAAGAATTAGGTCTCTAAGGCCTTCTGTTTGTAGTTGGCGTGTAACCCTTCCTCTAGAGGGTTTCTGCGCCAACTTCACTTCTTTGGGCCTCTTTAATTCCTCTAATGGATCTATTAATTATTATATCAGCCCTATAACACTTATATTCCAATAATAATTAATTAAAAAAATATTATTTCAATTAGGTCCATTTTACAAAATATTTCTAAAAAGTTTCGTGAACAATTTTACTTGATCATAATTAATTAAACTCTTTAATTAATTATTCTCTTATTCACTTATCTATCCCCATAATAATATAAAATATTATTATCCTTGTAATTTTACCATTTTATCCTTTTCTCTACATGTGTGTGACCTATTGGGTTCTTGTCCATATTGGCAGTATAATATGTAATTGTGAGTTCTATTCAAAACTCACAAGATTTAAACTCCTTTAAATCATTTTATCAATCCCTATTGATATTTATGATACATTATTATACAAGTCATGATTGGCCTCTAGCTAGGCATCATGACTACCTAAATGTCAGGAAAGTTAAGTGGTTTGACTATACCCTTCCATAGAATAGTTACCGTACAATTACACCTTTCACCACTTTTATCTCAATTAGATTCTAAGTATGAATTTCTGTCAACTCATATAAATCTAATTATGTATGTTCTATTAATTTAACCATTATTCCCAAAATGCGCTTCATGAATCTCTATCCATCTTGACATATTACTCTGGCCAGAGATTCTCTGAACAAGGCAATTATAGAATCATGCGAGATAACTTTCCTTAATAAATCTGGGATGGTGAATCCTTTGTCAATCACTCAACTATCTTCAAGTAGGTCATGATATACCCAACCTCCTAACTATGTTCACCCCCAGTTGGAAATAATCAGTTATGGAGTCAAAGTATACCACTTGCTACTTAAGATAACTTTGGTGATCTCAAGTCTAAGGATACTTGCACAACCGCTATGAAGAGATTCCTCACTAACATAGATTTATTATCCATGTAAGGATTCTCTTTGCAGGTCTCCAATGAACTTGTTCTTCTAACAAGCATCCACATGTTAGCTTTGATTATGGAAATTATCTTCCATAATCACAGTTATGAGAACCATTGCTTGAACCATTCAAGAAGCATAACATGTGCTAGTCTGTCCGAATTAATAGTATCCTATCTTGTTAATTTTATGACTAGGGATATTTAGATATTAACACATTTGCATTCAATAGACATCTCATATCATAAACACTTTTATGATTGCCTTTGCACTGTGTTTATAATATCTAGGACTTCATTTGTTAATTTAAGATTTACAAACTCATGTATTTAAGCATAGCATTAATAAATGAATAATGCCTTTTATTAAGAATAATAATCCATACATATGAAAATCATCCCTTTTACATGAGCTCTAGGGCATACTCTCTAACATAGTTTTAGTAGCTTTTATTTATTTGAATTCATGGCTGAAACTCATGATTTTCTCTCTCCTAATTTTGGCCCAAAGAGGAACAATAAGGGAAAGAGAAGGACAAGGAAGGAAAGGGCAAGGAGAATGAGGAGTAGGTGTTTTTTAAGCTACCTAGAGTTTAGTGGATACAAATTACATTTAATTTCATCTATTTTAGTCAATTTAACCTAAATTTTACATTATGTAACTATGTGAAATTGAGGAGAATGGTGAAATAAATTCATATAACTTGATAAATTGATGAAAAAACCTAATATGAATGCAAATAAGTGGAAGAAACAACATGGAAATTGTAGATACTATAGTGGTCGAATTATGTACCTAGGACTAAGTTAGGAGAATTTGATGATTAATGATGTATTAAATGAGACTTAGACAATATAATGGGTAGAGAATGTAATGGAAGTGATGGAACATACACTACAAAAAAATCCATTTTACTGACAGAATTAACCTTTTTACGGATAGAAATGACTTTATCGAGGGTTTTTTTATTATTTTACTGACGGAATATATTCGTCGGTAAAACGCTTGTGGGTAGCAATTTATTGGTGGAAAAATCCATCAGTAAGAATTACCGATGGAAATATAAAAAAAATTCTGTTGGTAGTTTTGTTAAAAAGTCCATCTGATGTTTCATCGTGTTGACTTTTTAACGATAAAAATTTCCGTCGGTAAATTTAATCACTAAAATTTAATTATTTTAGAAGAAAATTTGTCAAAATAACAGGGACGAAATTTTTGTCGGTAATTTATCGGTAATTTGAATTGTCCATTTTGCTACATTTTTGTGCAAAAATTATATATTTCCTATTTACAAAAGTAAAAATAAACACAATAAGATCAATACAAAAAGTCTAATATTTAACTTGAATATAAATATTATTTAATAATTTTAATATCCAACAAAATCAATATATACAAAAAGTTATCTAAAATTTTATTTGCACAAGTATTGTATAAGTCACGGTACCAAAAATAAAAAATCTATCTATATGCAAAACATAGAAATTAACACTAAATGCTTTTAGAACATCCTGAAAGATAATGAAAACTTTAAATTACTAAACCTATCCCATTGCTGGACCAATCTCATCTGCAATGCCAGCACTCTAGTGTGTCCACCAAGGAGCACCACAACCACTACTTCTAGACCAGTTGTATTTGTAGTGCTAGCACTCTAGTATGTCCACCAAGGAGCACCAGCATCACTGCTTCTAAACCAAATAAACCAATTCTTTATCACTGTAGAATAATTTAATCGATGCTCAATTCTATGCAATCTTGTTCTCATAATAAGAAACATCAAGAGAGAAAAAAGTAAATACAGAGTTTCTTAAAAAATGCCTTGGTAAATATAAGCATACATATATGCTTCAGGGAGAACTTTCTCTATATGACCTTAAAGCAATATGCCTTGCACATTAAGTATTTAAGACTTAAAAAATTCTACAACCACATAATAATTTTTAATTCAATATAAGGTAGATAATTTCATTATGTTAGAACTTTTTTATAGGTAATATTTAATAGCTCATGTTGCTGCTTAAATGAGGATAGCTTCATCCAACATTTTTGCAAATACAACATGGAAAAATTAGATATAGCTATAAAACCTATTACTTCATCATATAACATCAAGAGAAGACAGCATATTGCGGTGCATTATATAATTATATTTTAATCAAAATAATGCCTACTACATACAAAAATTAGATATAGGTATAAAACAAGTAACTTCATCACATCATATTATTATTATTATTATTATTATTATTATTATTATTATTATTATTATTATTATTATTATTATTATTATTATTATTATTATTATTATTATTATTAATCAAATGAAAGACCTTCTTCATCTAATAAGATCATTATTACAGTTGAACAAAGAAGTAAGGGATCACTAAATATAATTATTTAACAGTATTTTGAACTGGGTTCCATTAACTTATATGAAGAGAGTTAACTCCCCACCGTTCTCCTGTGCAGTCCATAACTTATTTATTTTCCATACCTATTTAATTATGATAGCTCCATAATCCTTACTATGGGAGCTATTTTAAACATTTAAAAATGCTTTATGGATTATAATATTTGAACATATTATTTCTAAAATTCAAGCAATACTACTCTTGTATAACTATTTGAACATATTTTATTTTTTTAGAACACATTTTATTTTCAAAGTAATTTTTGTTCATGAACACATTTTTTCAAACATGGCAGATATTTTCCTTAATATTATTTTATTCTAAATGCATTTTATTTTGTTTTTTCAAACTAAAACACGTGATTCCAAATAGATTTGAACTTTTATTTGGTCAATTTTCTTGGTATCTTAAAAGATAACAAACAAGTTTTTCCTATCTGGTTAATATTGACAAACATAATACTACATTACATGTTCTAGAATGCAAAAGGCTCTGTTATATCCTACGTTTTTGTCCTTGTGAACAATTTTCAATTTGTTATTAAGTTTTTCAAATATTCAACTAAGTATAATTTTGCAGAGATGTATTATTGATAGTGACTTTAATTATCTCAGTAGATATCATAACTATTTTCAATTTGAGAAGATCTATCTATGCCATTGTCATATTTCTTAGTTCATTATCTTTCGAAGGGGGATCATAATTGATTCTACAACTAATTATTTTGTTATGGAGAAAGTGGACATACTCATTGCACATTTCTAGACATTTCTTTTAAGATTTTTTTTTTATAAGTTGTAAATTTTTATTATATACTCGTTTAATTTTTATATAATTATATGATATACATATAAATTCTAGGCGAGCTCATCACGTGCTGCTGCTCTTAATATCTCTAGGCTTTAGTTTCATCTCATATGTTTGTAGCAGATTTCTGCTGTAACATCTTGAAAATATCATAATCAAAAGTGTTATAAAACTTGTATTAATAATCAGGGGCTTCAAACATATATATACAAGTGGAAATTCGTATAAGAATATCTCCTAAGAAATATGGCAAATAAAACATATATTAGGAAACAAAACAAAATCTATCAATTAAGGTTATTTTTTATATGAAAATTCAACCAAAAATGAATATTACCTGACAAATCAAAATACAGAGCCTCCTCAATTTCGCTATGCAAGCAATTTTTTAATTTCCTGAAAATGGAAGATAAAAAGATGGATGAGGAAAGGATCAATGAAATGTAAATTTATATCCAGGTCGGTGCAAAGAGAAGTGGGATGCCTCATTCAATCCAACATCATTTTTAGTGAGTGAAGGGTAGAAATACAAAGGAATAGGCCAACTAGTTTACTTTTTAACATTTTCTAAGGCTTTAATCATGCCATGTGTTCCCCAAGACAAATAAACTATAGACCTTTGTTCTGACCAGTAATCAAATCTAAGTAAAACTAACGTCATTAACTCATTAGATTCAAACTCGCTATTGCGAAACATTTCAATTTTAGGTTAAAATTAGTAATGTTAAGCTAAAAATTTATGAATTCTATTCAAATCAGTCCGCTGGAACCTTGAAAAACTATGAACTAAAATAGGGCGAATTGATTAACACAAATCACGCAGAGTCAAAAATATGAATAACATCACTAGGAGAAGAAATTTTACCGGAAGGTGTCATAGCAACAGTGGGTGCATCAGCGGCGGCTTCAAAAACATGAAGCTTATAAATCAGTTTCTTTAAGAATATTATTAGTAGTTGAAAATAAACATGTACCTATTCAAAACTTATCAAAATATGAAGATTGAGCAAATTTTGGTTTAAATAGCTGGATGGAATTTATTTTTGTTTTCATCAAAAAGCAAATCAAATCCAATTTCCAAATCTCTTCAATTCCAGTTATTTTAAATTTTAATAAAATGGCCAAAAGACCAAACTTTACCAAAATTAACCCCACAATCCAACAATTATGGAAAAACCCACTTTCAAACCCAAAAAAGATTCCCAAACTTAGATCACTTGAAATTCAAAAATTAACAAACACAGATGCCAATTTTAACAAAGAATCAAAAACTAAAAAATGAATCAAAAATTAAAAAATGTAGGCACAATCTTGAAGCATCATGATATTGTTCTTCCTCTGTTGTATTTTGCAGATAAATCACATATTATATCTTATGCATGTAAATTTTTCTATTATAGTACGACACAGTTGTGTAAAGTTCTAACCTGCAACTCATACATTATTTGAGAAACAGTATCCTTTAAAGTGGCTTCTGCAATAGACATCTTCGACTTCGTAGCTTCTTACAAGTCTTTATTCTCAATTGCATCTTTTTGTTGGAATTATGCTAGAGAGACGGACTAAGCGAGCGAGAAGGAGAAAGAGATTCATGGGAGAGAGAGGGATAGACACAGAAAAATGGCAAATGAGGGAGATTGCGAGAGATTTAAGGGAGAGAAATAGAAAAGAGCAAGGGAGGGAGATTATGAGATAACTTCGATGAGATGTGGTGGCAGTGAAACACCAGTGGGGTAACCTTGCCATCGAGATGGCCGGGAGGTATGTTGGAGCAGCTGAGAGAAAAATATCGAGACTAGGGCTCATTTGAACAAGGGATTGCAGACATTAGGGGATTTTTTTAGGTCTAAAATATTTTATTAATATTAAATATAAAACATTTTATTAAAAAAATTACTGATGAAAAAAATCATAGCAAAAACTATAACTTAGCCTTAAAATTTTGTAACATCTATTTACCTAAAGAATATAAATCCATCACAACATCTATCAGTAAATCTCTAAAGATGCTTGTATTACTAATGGAAATTCTGTCGCTACATCAATAAAATGGTAAAATTAGCTACCGATGGATGTAACCATCAGTAAAGTGATCGTTAACGATTGATGCCAACATTTTCTGCCAAATATATCGATGAACAATTAATTTCGTCGGTAAAAATGTCGGCGTTTATCAAAATTATTTTTTTACCTACGCATTATCAATTTGGTCGGTAATCCGTCATAAAATCCGTCGGTAAAATCTATTTTTTTATAGTGATAAAAATAATAAATACACAAAATGTTGCATAAGTGAACATAATGATGGAAGTTAGGGAAACTTAGAAATTATAAGGCAATTCAAATATGTATGATTATATAAATGATATGAATGACATTTGAAACACATTTGGTATGTAAATGAAGAGAAAATGGCATCGTAGATGTGAGATCTCAACTTTGTCGAATGGTTAATGTGGAGGAAATGTTATGTTCTTATCACTTTTATATGCTAATGTATATATATATATATATATATATATATATATATATATATATATATATATATATATATATATATATATATATTAACTATATATTGTTTAAGCCTAATTGGGCACTAATTAGACATGTAGTAATTATAACATAATATGATTAGTATGGAAAAGCATGTAAAAAGTGACATAAATTATAAAATATAATTGCCCTTAGTGTACAGTGGATAATCTGGGATCGTAGGACATAATGGCTAGCCATAGGGACACATATACCGTAGTGCTATCATGAGATTTGAATTATTACATACACCGAGGATTAGCTGGCATGTGATATGACACATGGTGGGTTAGCAGGATTGTAATAAGTTATGGTCCCTCCACCAGCACTAGAGCAGTAGTATCACGTCAAACATGGTCCCTTCAGTCCATTTATACTATTGGGATCCTCATCTCGCATATCCAGTTCGAGAATTTTCATTGATCACGTTAGGGAAAAAATCATAATTTGGTAAAAAATTAAGGACCAAATAGCAAATTACTCCCAAAAGATATTAAAGATGTAATAAAATAATGAAAAGGACGAAAAATGGAAGTAAATAAGTTAAAAAGGGCAAAAATATAATTATGCAAGAAAATAGAGGTAAAATGGTAATTTGGCTATAAAAAGTGATTAGAGAAGTTAAATTAATGAAATAGATGGAAAAGGGCAAAATTGTAAATAAGGAAAAGTTTAGGGACTAAAATATAATTTGCTACTTATAAGTTAACATAGGGACTAAAATTAAAATTTACCATCTAAAGTGAAATAAAAGTCAAAGGTAACAAAGAGATGAGAAACTAGAGTTAAATAAGGTAAAATGTGATAAAAAAGAAAGATTTAGGGACTAAACGGTAATTTTTCAAAAAGTAGGAAATTATATAATTTAAATGAAGGAATTCAATAAAAGAGAAAATTAAATAGTAATTTAACATATTAAGTAAATAAATTTTAAAGTTAATTAAGTGAGAAAAACACTAAGGGTAAAACAATAATTTTACTTAAACTTGTGTTGGATTAAATTTTGTATAGTTGTATCCACCACTAGGCAATAAAGTTGCTTAGCGCATGGTTTATTTTGACTGCGCATAGGGACAGATCAAGGAAGGAGGTAGCGATAGAGTACAAGTGGCATGCACATATGAAGACATTTTGGATATGTAATATATATACTTATATGTAGTGCAATGTAACTGGATATTTGTATTTGGAACTTGATGTATGGAATATGATATGTAATGAATTTAAATGTTAGTAGATGTGATGAGATGTGTGATGTGATCACTATATTGGATTAATGAATTGTAACTGATAATAGAAGTGCCATGAATGAAATTCGAGTATTGGAGGTGGAGATTACTAGTTGGGAGTGTAAAATTTATCATTTACAGGTTTGGGCAGCATGAATTATAAGCCGTTATGCTGCCGAAAATTCTACAAAATAAATAGTAACCTAGCAAAACTAAATAAATGTAAGCACTGAAATGCTAAATTAAACTACCAACCCATCACTTAGATTTAACAACGTGTCGCTATAACATCATGGTAACTATAATAATATCACTCGAATTATAGTAACATGATGGAATGTAGGGTGACACATTGCATAGCTCAAAAATATGTAGATGTCTCAGATCTGCATACTGCTAGCACAATTGACATTCCTTGACATACTTGGAGCAATCGGTATCCATTGTAAGCAAAAAGAACCCCTGTCTCATGATCTTATTTGCCAAAGCTAATTCATCATATGAGCTCCACATACTCCCAAATGTACTTCTTCCATTACCTTTTTTGTTTTCTTTTCATCTAAGCATCTCAATTGAATTCCATCAGGTTGTCTTTTATAAAGTACTCCTCCTACAGCAATGAATTGATTTGATAGCTTACAAATCATCCCTTGGTCTTTTTCATTTGCTTCCTCAGCGAACATTTACTTTTCCAAATAATTCTGAATATTATAATACCAAGGCTTCCCGTCATCCACCTCAATGTCCATGACTTATTCCTTTTCAAAACATAGCTTATCATAACTCGAAATTAGCACAGGCTTCATAACCACCCCCTTCGGATTATCCCACATAGACACCAAGGTTGCTAAGGCATTTGCCAGCTGATTTTCCTTTCTAGGCATATATCCAAAGGTGCAATTCTCAAACTGACCACTCAAAACCTTCAAGTATCTGAGATACAATAGCAAACGCTTTTCTTTCATTGACTATTCACCTCTTACCTGGTAAACCACAAAAGATGATTGTGCCCCTACAGCCAGTAGAGCCTCTAACTCGAAAATGCAATCTTCATACTTCACTTCATGTTTTGTGGCTTTGTATCTCAGCTTCTTGGCTAACGATATCTTTTCTCCCTTTGGGGTAACCAAAATCACTCATTTTCCTGTTCCTTTGTTGTTAACAGCCCTATCAAAATACATTTACCACCCTTGCACCGTTATAGTCATTACGTTTTCATTGGGAAACTTATAGGCCATCTCCTCACCTTTCAGGGGCTGGTCAGGCATGAATTCTGCTACCGCTCTTCACTTAATGGTTTTCTTGGTGATGTATTTTATGTCGAATTCCCGTAAGAGAATCAACCATCTTCCCAAATAATGAAGGAGCTTCCTATAGGTATTTAAGGGCATTTTATTTAGCTACAGCTTGTATTCTGTAAGAATGGAAGTAGTGTCTCAACTTCTTAGATGCCCATATGATTGCCAGACAAATCTTTTCTACCTCAACATATTTTGCCTCATAAGGGAGGATTTTCTTATTGAGATAGTACACTACATACTCAATCCCAAAATTATCCTTTTGTGCCATCATAGCCCTTACCCAGCTTTCTTTTATTAGTAAGTATAAAATCAAAGGTTTTCCTACCTAAGGCGGCCTCAACATTGGTGGATGTAACAAGTAATCCTAGATGGTATCAAATGCCTTCTGAATATCCTCATTCCAAACCATGGGTTGATCTTTCCTAAACAATTTGAAGATCGGTTCATAAATTGAAGTTAACTTGGCCATGAATCTGCTTATGTACTGGATTTTCCCCAAGAATCCTTTAACTTCCTTTTCCTTTTACAGCACGAGCATTTCTCTGATAGCCTTTACCTTATCAAGATCTACCTCTATGCCTCTTTGGCTCATGACATGACCTAACGACTTACCCTAAGTGACCCTAAATATTCACTTCCTTGGATTGAGGCAAAGATTGTACTTACTGATCTATTGAAAGAACTTCTCTAATGCTTTGAAGTGACTTTCTCTAGCAATTGACTTGATCATCATGTCATCTACATACACCTCTACTTCCTTATGGATCAAATTGTCTAAAATCTTAGTGGCCATTTTTTGATAGGTAGCTCCTGCATTCTTAAGCCCAAAAGGCATGACTCGGTAAACATATATCCCCCATTCGGTTATAAAGCCACTTTAACTCTATCTATTATTTTGTTTAGGATCTGATTGTACCCTGCATATCCATCTACGAAATTGTACATGGTGCAAGTGGTAGCACTATCCATTAAGACACCATTGTGAGGTAAAGGAAAGTCATCCTTTGGACACGCTTTATTCAGGTCTCTATAATCCACACCAACTTTTACCTTCCCATCTTTCTTTACTACACAGACTATGTTCGCTAACCATATGGGGTATTAAACTTTCACTAAGAACTTAGCCTGCATTTGCTTTCTGACTTCTTTCTTAACCTTCTTAGCCCATTTTGGCCTAACCCTTCTAAGATTTTGTTTAACATGTTTGTACCCGTGGTATGTTGGGATTGTAAGGCCCCTAACATGACCTTAATTTAATTTGCATATTATTGTAATTAAGTAAGGGGGTAAATTAACATGTTATTATGTTAATTGCATGAAAATATAATAAAAGAGTATGGTTTAATGTTAATTAAGGATGCAATTGAGGATAAAGGTATTAATTTGGGGTTAATTGGTATTTTTGGCATTTTGGTGGCCAATTGTGTAGAGAAGCATTCAATTCAAGGTTAAATTGAAAGAATGCTTAAATGGATAGGTTAATGTTTGAAAAAGAATTAGTGGAGGGGTTAAAGTCTAACATGCATAAAGGCTTGTGGCATTTGTGTGACATGCAAAATGATGAAGGACTAAAGAGGAGATTGTCATGTGGGTATAAAAGGCTTGGGATAGAGAATTTGATGGTGAGAATCGGCATTTGTTGAGAGCAAAACCAAAAATTCATCTTCTTCTTCCTCTTTGATTTCCATAGATTTATCTCAAGCATTTAGATGTTAATGGTGCATGTTGGTTAATCAAGAGTTTAAGGCTCTAAGCTAAGGTAATTAAACTCTCATTTTAACACTGCATCATCACCATCTTCTTCTTCATTTTCTGTTGACTGAGAATATGTCATTTGCTGGAAATGTATGTTCATGGCGATGGTATTTATGAAGGAGAAGAGGAAGGAAGAAGGATCAAAGGAAAGGGACTTGATAGAGGTTGAAGACATTGGGTTTATCAGCCAAGGTATGGGAATTTAGGCCATTCATTTGCATGTAAAATGGATTACTGGAAGTGAATAGGATTTACAGAATTGAATTTACGTTTTTCTGGAAGTTTATCGTTGAAAGGTTGAAGAAGACAGACTTGCCGAGTCGTGAATGACTTCACAAGTCGTGAACATCAGTCCGACTCGTGAAGCTCTTCACGAGTCGTGAAGTCGAGTCTTTCTTCTTCACTCGTGAGCTTCTTCACGAGTCGTGAAGAGTTCCTTTGTTACCTCACTCGTGAAGCTCTTCACGAGTCGTGAAGTTCAGCTTTTTCTTCCTCACTCGTGAGCCACTTCACGAGTCGTGAAGTATAGTTCCTTCTCCACTCGTGAACCCCTTCACGAGTCGTGAGAATCACCTTATTTGCTTCACTCGTGAATCCCTTCACGAGTCGAACTCCTCTTCACGACTGAATGACCTGTCTTGAATGTTTTGCTCATAAGTTGAGCTATAGAACAGCAAATTGAGTGATTCTTTTTGCATTGAAAGATAGACTTTCATACCTATATTTCACATGAAGAAACCTAAGCTTGAATCTATCTCTATGTACATGTAATCTATAGTTGAATCCGGACTAGTTTTCTAGACTACTCTATGTAACAGAAATTGCTAGTATGAACAGATTGTTGCTACACTTGATAATATGATTCTTAAATTGATTGAGACAGCTAATTGCTTATGTGATAGAAAGTTAAATGAATAAGGCATGTAATATGACTATCAATGAAGGAATTGTATGCATACACATGCGTTCATTTGTGAATATGAATAAAGACTAGAAAGGAATTATCGAACCCATACATGTAATTAATCTTGTGCATGATGGTCATATGCCAAATTGAGATAAACCTACACATGTAAATCTTATGACATGAAAGTGCACCTTTTGATATGCACTTGTGATATGAAAAAGAGAATAATAGCATGACCTTGGCATGTGTATATGCCATATGAAAACATGTTGATATTTTGTATAGCACATGACTTGAATGATGATAAAGGTATATATATATATGTGTTGGAAACATGCTCATAAGAATAAATCGACTATATGCGAATGTACCCACAGGTATGTACATTTATGATTATGTATATGAGTATATGAGCATGTAATTGCCCTATGAGATAGAAGATGAATTAGCATGACTATGAACATGTGAAATGCTTAATGAGGGCATGATCAAGTCTATGATATGATGATTATATGTCATGCTTATATGATATGATGCAAATGATATAGTCATACAGATATAGATGAGCCAGATATATATCTTGCATATGAAATGTGCATGTATCTGATTATGCACCAGAGAATTCACAGGTTGATAAGACTATGCATATGTGCAAACAGTATACTATGAATACAGTATTAAAATGTGAATTGAATACGAATATAGTTCCGCCTGCGATAGAGTTTTAGATATGGATAGATAGGCGCCTATAGGGAAATTGCAGCTGCCATAGTTGGCCCATTTGGGTCCATAGTATATGATCCCGTTTGGATCATGATCAGCCCCATTTGGGTTGATAGGCTACCCCGTTTGGGTATGCTTGACCGGTCCATAGTACAATTGGCTCCGTTTGGGTCTATAGATTCGATATCTTCGGATATCCCTCATTTGATACCATTGTGTATCCATAGTTCCCGCATCCACTGATAAAGCTAAGGCAGGCTAAACGTTATTCATAGTAATGATCAAGAGTAAACAGTTAAAGTTATTTGACTAAAGATTGATATGTGGCTTATATTGTTGGTTTACCACAGGAATTATGCTTCAATTGAATATGTTCACATGGAATATTGCCATCTATATGAATTATGAAAAAGAAATATGTGTTTCTCTCTCTTGGGTACAATGCTTATGTACATGAGAATATGCTTATGCTTTAAAGTATATGTTATTGTTGCCATGTTATATTGGACATGTTGATTATAGTATATGAACATATTGTATATGTATGTTTTGATGGCCTTGTGTATGGCCATCCATCTGTAGATATTCCCCACTAAGCTTTATAGCTTAGCACGGGTTATTTATCCGTGTAGGTACCTTCTAGAAAGACTTTTGTTCAGGGATGTTCTCTGCATCAGGAAGGGCCAACCATCGACTTATAACCTTGATGTAGGATGTTTTTTTTTGTAATACAGCTATCATATGTTTTGTATAATGGCCAGTCATATTTTGATATGTATATAACCTATGTGGGATAATGTAACTCACTAGTAGTAAAGCTACAAAAGAACATGTGTGCATGTGATATGCATGAAGTAATATCCATATAGTTAGTATGCATGATACTAAGCATGAAATGAAAAACAGGAACAGACAGGTGGCACAAATATTAGTATATGAAACAGTATGAGCATGATTAATAGTATTCATGATACATGTAAAAATAGGGTATTTGCATGAGGGGTGCTTCAATTTTGGTATCAGAGCATAGGTTTAGTGTTTTCTGGGTAAAGATGAACCTAGGATTCTATAGTATGATATAGTGATTGCTGGCCTGATGCAGAAGTCCCTGTTTTCTTATAGATCAAAGATGGAAAGCTCTAGAGATGCTTTGGAGGAATCGGCTGAAAGTAATAGGCCGGTTAGAACTAATCCTTCCAATGCTGGACATTCATTCTCCAATCCAAATGAGGTCCCAGCAGCCATCCCTGCAGAAGCATTGTTAAAGATATCACAGGATATGGCTCAAATTCTTCAAAGAATGACAGCACCTAAAGCTCCAATCTCTGAAATTAGGAAGCATGGTGCTGAAGAGTTTTTAGGCACTAATCTGGAACAATCTGAGGAAGCTAAATTTTGGCTGGAAAGACTAGAGAGAATTCTTGATGAAATCCGCTGTCCAGTGGGTCATAAGGCATCTTGTGCTGTGTCCCTATTGCAAGGAGCAGCTTATGATTGGTGGAAGTTGGTGTTGAGACAACCCCAGCTACCAGATCCCCTTACATGGGAATTCTTCACAGCTGAATTCAAGAAAAAGTATGTTACAGAGGCATATAAGCAAGAGAAGTTAAAGCAATTTCTCAACTTGAAACAGAGAGCTATGTCTGTGGCTGAATATGAGAAAGAATTCAGTCGCTTGTGCAAATATGTTCCTAATGAGATATTGATTGATGCTTTTAAATGTAGACAGTTTGAAGATGGGTTGAATGAGCATATCAGAGAAAAGTTGATTGGGTCTACATCTTTGCAAGTGGTTAACTTCACTCAATTAGTTACAGCAGCCTTACGAGTTGAAAAGAATGAAATGGCAAAGAGAGAAAGAGAACAGAGAAGAAGTGGGTCCAAGGGTGGATCTTTTACAGGAAAGAGAGCTAGAGGAGCACAAGGAAATCAGCCAACTGAATCTGGCTATAGTTCTGCAAAGAGGGACCGGAGACAGGAGTCTTCTATAATGTCTAAACAGGGAAAGGGAGCTTCAGGGAATCAGAGTGGGGGTAACCTCCAGAGTGTTTCCATTGTACTAGGAAACATTGGGGTAGTTGCAGGAAATTGTCTGGAGCATGTTACAAGTGTGGTGGTACTGGTCACTACATGGCAAGCTGTCCTTCGAAAAGGGACCAGGATGTTGAACAACAGGGCAGTAGAGGAACTTTTAATGCACCATCTTCTGCTAGAGGCAGAGGAAGAGGACTTGGGGGATCGAGGCCCCAGGGATCCCAGTCCAGGAACATTTCTGAATCCGTTGACAGGCCCGCAGCTCCAGTTGTTCCTATTCGGGCTTATGCATTAAAAGCTAGAGAGGATCAGAGTGCTCCGGAAGTCATAGCTGGTATTTTCTCTCTCTTTGATTCTGACATGCATGCACTTATTGATCCTGGCTCCACTCATTCTTATGTTTGCACAGGGAATTTGGGTAGAAATGAGTCTACTGTACATGAAATGGAATATGATATATGTGTAACTAACCCTTTGGGTCACAGTGTTGTTGTTAATAGAGTGCATAAACAGTGTCCTATAGTAATTCAAGGGAAAGAATTCCTTGCTGATCTTATTGAGTTACCATTCCGGGAATTTGATATTATACTTGGTATGGATTGGCTGTCTAGACACCATGCAGTGGTTAATTATGAAGCTAAAACTATAACTCTTATTGGTGCTGATGGTAAAGAAACGTTAGTTCAGGGCATCCGATCTAAACCCATAGCTAATGTGATATCAGCTATGCAAGCTAAGCGATTTATGAGAAAAGGGTGTGAAGCTTTCTTAGCACTTGTGCTTGATTCAAGAATAGAGAATGTGAATCTTCAAGAGATTCCAGTGGTGAAAGAGTTTCCTTATGTGTTCCCAGAAGACTTGCCTAGTCTTCCACCTGAAAGGGAAGTTGAATTGTCTATAGACATTCTACCGGGTACAGCTCCTGTTTCGAAGGCACCATACAAGATGGCTCCTTTGGAATTGAAGGAACTTAAAGTACAGCTACAGGAGTTGCTTGACAAAGGCTTCATTAGGCCTAATGTGTCGCCTTGGGGTGCATCGGTTTTGTTTGTGAAGAAAAAAGATGGGTCTATGAGGATGTGCATAGACTACAGACAGTTAAATAGGGTAACAGTGAAAAATAAATACCCTTTACCAAGAATTGAAGATTTATTCGATCAGTTGAAGGGTGCTGGAGTGTTTTCCAAGATTGATTTGTGAACGGGTTATTATCAACTCCGGGTTAAGGATGTGGATGTTTCCAAAACGGCTTTTAGAACCCGATATGGGCATTATGAGTTTCTGGTGATGACATTTGGGTTAACAAATGCACCGGCTGCGTTTATGGACCTTATGAATAGGGTATTTAGACCCTACTTGGATCAATTTGTTGTTGTGTTCATAGATGACATTTTGGTGTATTCGAGAAATGAAGCGGAACATGCTGAGCACTTGAGAATTGTTCTACAGACTCTGAGGGAGAATAAGTTATATGCTAAGCTGAGCAAATGTGATTTTTGGCTTAAGGAAATTTCTTTTCTTGGTCATGTTGTGTCTTTTGAAGGCATTAGAGTGGATCCAGCAAAAATCGAGGCTATAGTGAATTGGAAGCCGCCTCGAAATGTGACGGAAGTGAGAAGTTTTCTGGGTTTACCAGGTTATTACCGTCATTTTGTGAAAGGCTTTTCAGTTATAGCCGCACCACTCACTAAACTGTTGAGAAAGGGTATAAAGTTTGAGTGGACTGATCGGTGTCAAGCAAGTTTTGATCAATTGAAGAAATTTCTGACTGAGGCTCCAGTTTTGGCACAACCAGTTACAGGAAAGGAGTATGCTATGTATAGTGATGCTTCTAGAGTTGGCTTGGGTTGTGTGCTAATGCAAGATGGCAAAGTAATTGCCTATGCATCTAGACAGTTGAAGCCTCATGAACAAAACTATCCAACCCATGACCTAGAGTTAGCAGCAGTAGTGTTTGCTTTGAAAATTTGGCGACATTATTTGTATGGGGAAAAGTGCAAAATCTACACAGATCACAAGAGTCTCAAGTATTTGCTCACTCAAAAGGAACTTAACTTGAGACAACGAAGATGGTTAGAACTGTTTAAAGATTATGATTGTATAGTGGATTACCATCCAGGCAAAGCTAATGTTGTAGCTGATGCCTTGAGCCGTAAGATGATGGCTGCTATGATTGCACATCGCGATAGATGGAGACTTGCTTATGATGGTGCTTTAATAGCACAGTTGAAGGCTAGCCCTTGTTTGAGGCAAACAGTGATTGATGCACAGAAACATGATGAAAAGTTGCAATAGATTTTAAAGTCTTCACATGAAGGGACCCAGTCTGAGTACTCAGTGAAAGAAGATGGGGGTGTGTATTATCAGAATAGATTATATGTTCCTGATGACAAAGAGTTAAAGAGAACAGTATTGAATGAGGCTCACAATATAGTGTTTACTATGCACCTTGGTGGGAATAAGATGTACCAGGATTTGAAACAAAGTTATTGGTGGCCGGCATGAAGAGAGATGTGGTAGCCTATGTCTCCATATGTTTGACTTGTCAACAGGTAAAAGCGGAGCACCAGTTACCCTCTGGTTTGTTGAACTCCATTCCAATTTCACAATGGAAATGGGAGGATATTACCATGGATTTTGTAACAGGATTACCCCTTACACAGAAAAAGCATGATGCAGTTTGGGTTATAGTTGACAAGCTGATTAAATTAGCTCATTTCATACCAGTTCGGAGGGATTACTCCCTGGATAAGTTAGCAAAACTTTATGTAAATGAGATCATCAGATTGCATGGCATTCCGGTGTCAATAATCTCCGATCGATATCCGAGATTCACATCGAGATTTTGGCAAAGTTTACAACAAGCTTTGGGAACTCAGCTTCGTTACAGTACAGCATTCCACCCTCAGACTGATGGGCAATCTGAGCGGGTTATTCAAATTCTAGAGGATATGATGAGAGGATGTGTTTTGTATTTTACAGGAAGTTGGGAAAGATATCTACCCTTAATGGAGTTCGCCTACAATAATAGTTATCAAAGGAGCATCGAGATGGCACCTTATGAGGCCTTGTATGGTCGGAAATATAGAACTCCTGTTTACTGGACTGAATTGTATGAGCGCAAAGTTGTTGGTCCTGATATTGTCAAAGATACAGAGGAAAAGGTACAAGTTATCAAGCAGAGATTGAGGGAAGCTAGTGATAGACAGAAGTCTTATGCTGATTTGAAAAGAAAGGATATTGAATATCATGTGGGTGACAAAGTGTTTCTGAAAGTGTCCCCTTGGAGAAAAGTATTAAGATTTGGGAAAAAGGGTAAACTGAGCCCGAGGTTTATAGGCCCATATAAGATTCTTCAAAGAGTTGGGCCAGTGGCATATAGGTTGGCTCTCCCTATGGAACTAGCCAAACGTCATGATGTGTTTCATGTTTCTATGTTACGGAAGTATCGTTCAGATGAATCTCATGTGATACCAGTTCAAGATGTGCAAGTACAGTCAAATTTCATATATGATGAAGAGCCTATAGCAATTCTGGCTAGAGAAGTTACACAGCTTAGAAATAAGCAAATTCCACTTGTTAAAGTGCTCTGGCAACATCACGATATACAAGAAGTTACTTGGGAGCGAGAGACAGCTATGAAAGAACAGCATCCTCACTTATTCAACACAGGTATGAATTTCGGGGACGAAATTCTTAAGGGGGAGAGAATTGTAAGGCCCCTAACATGACCCTAATTTAATTTGCATATTATTGTAATTAAGTAAGGGGGTAAATTAACATGTTATTATGTTAATTGCATGAAAATATAATAAAAGAGTATGGTTTAATGTTAATTAAGGATGCAATTGAGGATAAAGGTATTAATTTGGGGTTAATTGGTATTTTTGGCATTTTGGTGGCCAATTGTGTAGAGAAGCATTCAATTCAAGGTTAAATTGAAAGAATGCTTAAATGGATAGGTTAATGTTTGAAAAAGAATTAGTGGAGGGGTTAAAGTCTAACATGCATAAAGGCTTGTGGCATTTTTGTGACATGCAAAATGATGAAGGACTAAAGAGGAGATTGTCATGTGGGTATAAAAGGCTTGGGTTAGAGAATTTGATGGTGAGAATCGGCATTTGTTGAGAGCAAAACCAGAAATTCATCTTCTTCTTCCTCTTTGATTTCCATAGATTTATCTCAAGCATTTAGATGTTAATGGTGCATTTTGGTTAATCAAGAGTTTAAGGCTCTAAGCTAAGGTAATTAAACTCTCATTTTAACACTGCATCATCACCATCTTCTTCTTCATTTTCTGTTGACTGAGAATATGTCATTTGCTGGAAATGTATGTTCATGGCGATGGTATTTATGAAGGAGAAGAGGAAGGAAGAAGGATCAAAGGAAAGGGACTTGATAGAGGTTGAAGACATTGGGTTTATCAGCCAAGGTATGGGAATTTAGGCCATTCATTTGCATGTAAAATGGATTACTGGAAGTGAATAGGATTTACAGAATTGAATTTACGTTTTTCTGGAAGTTTATCGTTGAAAGGTTGAAGAAGACAGACTTGCCGAGTCGTGAATGACTTCACAAGTCGTGAACATCAGTCCGACTCGTGAAGCTCTTCACGAGTCGTGAAGTCGAGTCTTTCTTCTTCACTCGTGAGCTTCTTCACGAGTCGTGAAGAGTTCCTTTGTTACCTCACTCGTGAAGCTCTTCACGAGTCGTGAAGTTCAGCTTTTTCTTCCTCACTCGTGAGCCACTTCACGAGTCGTGAAGTATAGTTCCTTCTCCACTCGTGAACCCCTTCACGAGTCGTGAGAATCACCTTATTTGCTTCACTCGTGAATCCCTTCACGAGTCGAACTCCTCTTCACGACTGAATGACCTGTCTTGAATGTTTTGCTCATAAGTTGAGCTATAGAACAGCAAATTGAGTGATTCTTTTTGCATTGAAAAATAGACTTCCATGCCTATATTTCACATGAAGAAACCTAAGCTTGAATCTATCTCTATGTACATGTAATCTATAGTTGAATCCGGACTAGTTTTCTAGACTACTCTATGTAACAGAAATTGCTAGTATGAACAGATTGTTGCTACACTTGATAATATGATTCTTAAATTGATTGAGACAGCTAATTGCTTATGTGATAGAAAGTTAAATGAATAAGGCATGTAATATGACTATCAATGAAGGAATTGTATGCATACACATGCGTTCATTTGTGAATATGAATAAAGACTAGAAAGGAATTATCGAACCCATACATGTAATTAATCTTGTGCATGATGGTCATATGCCAAATTGAGATAAACCTACACATGTAAATCTTATGACATGAAAGTGCACCTTTTGATATGCACTTGTGATATGAAAAAGAGAATAATAGCATGACCTTGGCATGTGTATATGCCATATGAAAACATGTTGATATTTTGTATAGCACATGACTTGAATGATGATAAAGGTATATATATATGTGTTGGAAACATGCTCATAAGAATAAATCGACTATATGCGAATGTACCCACAGGTATGTACATTTATGATTATGTATATGAGTATATGAGCATGTAATTGCCCTATGAGATAGAAGATGAATTAGGATGACTAGAACATGTGAAATGCTTAATGAGGGCATGATCAAGTCTATGATATGATGATTATATGTCATGCTTATATGATATGATGCAAATGATATAGTCATACAGATATAGATGAGCCAGATATATATCTTGGCATATGAAATGTGCGTGTATCTGATTATGCACCAGAGAATTCACAGGTTGATAAGACTATGCATATGTGCAAACAGTATACTATGAATACAGTATTAAAATGTGAATTGAATACGAATATAGTTCCGCCTGCGATAGAGTTTTAGATGTGGATAGATAGGCACCTATAGGGAAATTGCAGCTGCCATAGTTGGCCCATTTGGGTCCATAGTATATGATCCCGTTTGGATCATGATCAGCCCCGTTTGGGTTGATAGGCTACCCCGTTTGGGTATGCTTGACCTGTAACACCCTTACCCTGCACTTAGCTATAACACTGTGATTAATATTAATCAAGCATGCTTATCAACATTTCATCTGATAATCCACTAAACGGATATCCAAAAGTTAACTATTAGAAGCTTCACTTACAGGTGCAACTTACTAACATCAAATATTACATATACAAAGCATCTGTAGTAAATACAAAATTTCCAACATATTTAGAGTTTCCACAACTACAAATCATAAGGACAAAAAGAAGACTCTAATATCAATCTTCTAAGACTTGTGTTGGCCAACCTGCTGCAGAAAACAGACCTGGAAGAAAGTCCTGTTCTCCCAACCTACACGGATAAACAAAAATCCGTGCTAAGCTATAAAGCTTAGTGGGGAATACTATAAATGATAACGACTACTCATAGTGGTCGTCAACAAGCATACATTATAAACTATAAAGTATAACTTATACTCAACAATTAACCATATAAGCATAATTGTCCTTTAATCTTGCGATTCATTCATTGATTATTTTACCACTGTTTATACTTAGTCATTCCTTCCACTTTTTCATATAAGATAGGAATATAAGCATATACATATTCACATATGAGCTATGATCAACATTCACATATAAGCTATGATCAACATTCACATATAAATATTCGCAAGTAAAACAAGGCATTAGTACTATGAAAGTTCATCATTTATCAATCAAGAAATATATTCGAATTACTTATTGTACCAATGCATACATAGAATTTCTAGCTTGCTTTTATATCCAATACCATTTTCATGTGAACTTTATCTCTTGTAAATCTATAAATGCTTTATGTGTATGCACAAGACAATATACATCATTTCTTAATCAAGAGCAAGAACGAGTAAATATAGGGAAAACATATAACTCAACTGTATTAATTTGAAAAGCAATCACCAACATGAATACCCATTCATAAACTCTTATATTCATTTGCTTTAGAGAACATACTATCTCTAATATAGTTCATAATTATATATTAGTGATGCACTAGTTCATTTATATAACTCTGTACGTACTGTTTCTATATGCGATAATCATGCATAAGTGTATATTGTAACATCTTTTAATACCATAATTTCCATTTGTGCTGTAAAGGAATTTCACATATAAATTAAATTCTGAAATCAATTTATGAATTGTTATGCTTTATAAAGCTTTAAATTAACATCAAACTATTCTTAACTTTGGTATAAGGCCTGCACTATTCTAAAGAGGTGGATAACGGGTTAAACGATGGTACCCGAAGGCACAAGCTGTTTAGTCACCCAAACGGGGCTGACTACAACCCAAACGGGGTTGAACGATGGTACCCGAAGGCACAAATTGGTTTAGCCACCCAAACAGGGTGACCACAACCCACACGGGGTTGAACGATGGTACCCAAAGGCACAAGTTTTGGTGTATCTATGGTACCCGAAGGTACGGGGCTTAACGATGGTACCCGAAGGCACAAGCTGTTTAGTCACCCAAACGGGGCTGACTACAACCCAAACGGGGTTGAACGATGGTACCCGAAGGCACAAATTGTTTAGTCACCCAAACGGGGCTGACTACAACCCAAACGGGGTTGAACGATGGTACCCGAAGGCACAAGTTTTTCTGCAGCTGCAAGGTACCCTTATAGGCATGCCTATCTATCCACTTCCTAGACTCAACGCAGGCAATAAGATCTATTTACTTTATCTTTCATTTATTCATTCATATTCTTATATGCACATGTATACTCTTGTATAACTATGAACAATGTACTCATACTCATGTTCATATATAACTTTCTGTAAACCGATGAACATTTCACTGTTGGGTAATACTATTCTGTTCTTGTAATCATATTCACTTATGTGGCTAGTTCGTATGTCAAGATTATACTTATATAATGCCATTTGTACCCATACATGATCATGTAAAATATATATATACATCTTCTTTAGTACATATATATATATGCACTAATCATAAACAATTATACACTTTTCTCATATAATAATCACATGACAAGATACTCCTTCTGTGATGCATACACTTGTATACAGTCTTGTATGACATTACCATTATATACTTTAATAAAATTTCTATAATGGTGTCTATAGCACTGTAGATCTGTATTTTAGCATGCTATCATGTGACCACACATATGCTTAATCATATCATTTCAATTAAGTAAAGACGTATTCATACGTTTAACTTTACTCATTTTCTTTGAATCATTACTCCCAAACTTCTTTCAACAGTCAAACCCAATCATGTAAGATCATATTATATTTATAGACATATGTTTATATGTTCACATAATCCACAAATCACATTAAGCATCTCACATGTTCACAGTCATGCTAAAACATTTTCTATCTCATAGTACAAATTCATGCTCATACACTCATGTACATAATTATAGATATACGTACCTGTGGGTACACTCGCATATAGTAGACTTACTCATATGAGCATATTTACCAAATATATATATATGTATATATATCTATCTTTATCATCATTAAAATCATGTGCTATACAGAATGTCAACATGTTTCCATATGGGCATATACACATGCCAAGGTCATACTATTGCAGTCCTTATTTCATAGCATAAATACATGTCAAAATGTGCACTTTCATGTCATAAGGTTACATGTGTATAATATATATATCAATTTGGCATGTGACAATCATGTACAAAACTATTTACATGTATAAGTTAGATATTTCATCATTAGTCTTTATTGATATACAAAATTGAATGCATATGTATTCATATAAATCCTTCATGGATAGCCATATTACATGCTTTAACCAATTAAATTTACTGTCACATAAACAAATATCTCTCTCAATTTATTAAATAAATCATATTATCAAGTGTAGCAACAATATGCACATAATAGTAAATTCTGTTTCTGTGAGCAGTTTAGGAAACTAGTCCGAATTCAACCCTAAATTCCATATACTTAGAGACCGATTTAAGTTTAGGTTTCTTCATATGAAATATAGGTATGGAAGTCTAGTTTCCAACGCAAAAAAAATCACTCAATTTGCTATTCTGTAGCTCAACTTATGAGTAAAACAATCCAGATAGGTCAATCAGTCGTGAAGAAACGTTCTACTCGTGAAGAGGCTCACGAGTGAAGTAAAAGGGCAACATTTCACGACTCGTGAAGGGGCTCACGAGTAGAGAAAAAAGGCAGCATTTCACTACTCGTGAAGGGGCTCACGAGTAGAGAAAAAAGGCAGCATTTCACTACTCGTGAAGGGGCTCACGAGTGGTGAAAAAGGGCAGAATTTCACGACACGTGAAGAGCTTCACGAGTCGGACAAAAGTTCACGACTCGTGAAGTGCTTCACGACTCGGCACTAACTCTCACAACTGATGAAATCCGTTCTTCCAAAATCAACCCGAAAACCCAGCAAAAACCAGAAAAAACGTAACTTCAATTTCTGTAAATTACATCCAAATTCAGCAACCAATTCCACATGCAATATGAACAACCTACATTCCCATACCTTAGCTGAAAATTCCTTTGTCTTAAACCCCTTGCAAGCCCTTTTCCTTGCTTCTTCCACCTTCTCTCTCTCCTTTACATCATTTCATACATACAACAACAATCATCCATCATCAATCAAATTAAGAAAGAGATGAAGATGAAGAGATGAACTAACAAGTTAGGATATTACCTTATAGTTATACTAATGATCTAGATTGAACAACATGCAACAATTCCTCTTCAACAAGACCTTGAGAATTCACTTATGGCTTTAAGAAATATGAAGAAGAAAATGAAGTTGCTGTAACTCTCTCTAAGATTTCGTTCACCACCATTTCAAAGAGTTTTTCTTTCATTCCACTAGCAAAAGACTTTATATTATAGCTAGGAAAATTCCCTCTTTGATCCTTCAACAAAATGCATGTCCTTTAATCAACCCACATCTTTTTGCATGTTATAAATCAACCTAATCACTTATTCTTTCTCTTAAATTAACCTCTCAAATATTCATTTATTCACCTTTGACCTTTAAGATGCTGAATTTACAAGTTAACCCTTAAACTAATACTTTGAACTTCAATTACACCCTTGAATGTTATTAAACCAACAATAATAATTTAATTATGACCTTATAAAATTCATACCATATATCTTACACATTTATCACAATTATCGAACTTAATAACACTTATATCCCAATTGATCCTTGAAATAAAATATTATTTCAATTACACACATAAATAAACAACTAGTTTATCCTTCAATATATAAGCTTATAATAATTCATCTAATTAAGCTTGATTAAACATTAATAATTGGGATTATGTCCTTGAATTCTACTAAGGCCTAATTTGAGTCCTTACATGACCGGTCCATAGTACAATTGGCCCCGTTTGGGTCTATAGATTCGATATCTTCGGATATCCCTCATTTGATACCATTGTGTATCCATTGTTCCCGCATCCACTGATAAAGCTAAGGCAGGCTAAACGTTATTCATAGTAATGATCAAGAGTAAACAATTAAAGTTATTTGACTAAAGATTGATATGTGGCTTATATTGTTGGTTTACCACAGGAATTATGCTTCAATTGAATATGTTCACATGGAATATTGCCATCTATATGAATTATGAAAAAGAAATATGTGTTTCTCTCTCTTGGGTACAATGCTTATGTACATGAGAATATGCTTATGCTTTAAAGTATATGTTATTGTTGCCATGTTATGTTGGACATGTTGATTATAGTATATGAACATATTGTATATGTATGTTTTGATGGCCTTGTGTATGGCCATCCATCTGTAGATATTCCCCACTAAGCTTTATAGCTTAGCAAAGGTTATTTATCCATGTAGGTACCTTCTAGAAAGACTTTTGTTCAGGGACGTTCTCTGCATCAGGAAGGGCCAACCATCGACTTATAACCTTGATGTAGGATGTTTTTTTTTGTAATACAGCTATCATATGTTTTGTATAATGGCCAGTCATATTTTGATATGTATATAACCTATGTGGGATAATGTAACTCACTAATAGTAAAGCTACGAAAGAACATGTGTGCATGTGATATGCATGAAGTAATATCCATATAGTTAGTATGCATGATACTAAGCATGAAATGAAAAACAGGAACAGACAGGTGGCACAAATATTAGTATATGAAACAGTATGAGCATGATTAATAGTATTCACGATACATGTGAAAATAGGGTATTTGCATGAGGGGTGCTTCAATTTTGGTATCAGAGCATAGGTTTAGTCTTTTCTGGGTAAAGATGAACCTAGGATTCTATAGTATGATATAGTGATTGCTGGCCTGATGCAGAAGTCCCTGTTTTCTTATAGATCAAAGATGGAAAGCTCTAGAGATGCTTTGGAGGAATTGGCTGAAAGTAATAGGCCGGTTAGAACTAATCCTTCCAATGCTGGACCTTCATTCTCCAATCTAAATGAGGTCCCAGCAGCCATCCCTGCAGAAGCATTGTTAAAGATATCACAGGATATGGCTCAAATTCTTCAAAGAATGACAGCACCTAAAGCTCCAATCTCTGAAATTAGGAAGCATGGTGCTGAAGAGTTTCTAGGCACTAATCTGGAACAGTCTGAGGAAGCTGAATTTTGGCTGGAAAGACTAGAGAGAATTTTTGATGAAATTCGCTGTCCAGTGGGTCATAAGGCATCTTGTGCTGTGTCCCTATTGCAAGGAGCAGCTTATGATTGGTGGAAGTTGGTGTTGAGACAACCCCAGCTACCAGATCCCCTTACATGGGAATTCTTCACAGCTGAATTCAAGAAAAAGTATGTTACAGAGGCATATAAGCAAGAGAAGTTAAAGCAGTTTCTCAACTTGAAACAGAGAGCTATGTCTGTGGCTGAATATGAGAAAGAATTCAGTCGCTTGTGCAAATATGTTCCTAATGAGATGTTGATTGATGCTTTTAAATGTAGATAGTTTGAAGATGGGTTGAATGAGCATATCAGAGAAAAGTTGATTGGGTCTACATCTTTGCAAGTGGTTAACTTCACTCAATTGGTTACAGCAGCCTTACGAGTTGAAAAGAATGAAATGGCAAAGAGAGAAAGAGAACAGAGAAGAAGTGGGTCCAAGGGTGGATCTTTTACAGGAAAGAGAGCTAGAGGAGCACAAGGAAACCAGCCAGCTGAATCTGGCTATAGTTCTGCAAAGAGGGACCGGAGACAGGAGTCTTCTGTAATGTCTAAACAGGGAAAGGGAGCTTTAGGGAATCAGAGTGGGGGGCAACCTCCAGAGTGTTTCCATTGTACTAGGAAACATTGGGGTAGTTGTAGGAAATTGTCTGGAGCATGTTACAAGTGTGGTGGTACTGGTCACTACATGGCAAGTTATCCTTCGAAAAGGGACCAGGATGTTGAACAACAGGGCAGTAGAGGAACTTTTAATGCACCATCTTCTGCTAGAGGCAGAGGAAGAGGACTTGGGGGATCGAGGCCCCAGGGATCCCAGTCCAGGAACATTTCTGAATCCGTTGACAGGCCCGCAGCTCCAGTTGTTCCTATTCGGGCTTATGCATTGAAAGCTAGAGAGGATCAGAGTGCTCCGGAAGTCATAGCTGGTATTTTCTCTCTCTTTGATTCTGACATGCATGCACTTATTGATCCTGGCTTCACTCATTCTTATGTTTGCACAGGGGATTTGGGTAGAAATGAGTCTACTGTACATGAAATGGAATATGATATATGTGTAACTAACCCTTTGGGTCACAGTGTTGTTGTTAATAGAGTGCATAAACAGTGTCCTATAGTAATTCAAGGGAAAGAATTCCTTGCTGATCTTATTGAGTTACCATTCCGGGAATTTGATATTATACTTGGTATGGATTGGCTGTCTAGACACCATGCAGTGGTTAATTGTGAAGCTAAAACTATAACTCTTATTGGTGCTGATGGTAAAGAAACGTTAGTTCAGGGCATCCGATCTAAACCCATAGCTAATGTGATATCAGCTATGCAAGCTAAGCGATTTATGAGAAAAGGGTGTGAAGCTTTCTTAGCACTTGTGCTTGATTCAAGAATAGAGAATGTGAATCTTCAAGAGATTCCAGTGGTGAAAGAGTTTCCTTATGTGTTCCCAGAAGACTTGCCTAGTCTTCCACCTGAAAGGGAAGTTGAATTGTCTATAGACATTCTACCGGGTACAACTCCTGTTTCGAAGGCACCATACAAGATGGCTCCTTTGGAATTGAAGGAACTTAAAGTACAGCTACAGGAGTTGCTTGACAAAGGCTTCATTAGGCCTAGTGTGTCGCCTTGGGGTGCACCGATTTTGTTTGTGAAGAAAAAAGATGGGTCTATGAGGATGTGCATAGACTACAGACAGTTAAATAGGGTAACAGTGAAAAATAAATACCCTTTACCGAGAATTGAAGATTTATTCGATCAGTTGAAGGGTGCTGGAGTGTTTTCCAAGATTGATTTGTGAACGGGTTATTATCAACTCCGGGTTAAGGATGTGGATATTTCCAAAACGGCTTTTAGAACCCGATATGGGCATTATGAGTTTCTGGTGATGCCATTTGGGTTAACAAATGCACCGGCTGCGTTTATGGACCTTATGAATAGGGTATTTAGACCCTACTTGGATCAATTTGTTGTTGTGTTCATAGATGACATTTTGGTGTATTCGAGAAATGAAGCGGAACATGCTGAGCACTTGAGAATTGTTCTACAGATTCTGAGGGAGAATAAGTTATATGCTAAGCTGAGCAAATGTGATTTTTGGCTTAAGGAAATTTCTTTCCTTGGTCATGTTGTGTCTTTTGAAGGCATTAGAGTGGATCCAGAAAAAATCGAGGCTATAGTGAATTGGAAGCCGCCTCGAAATGTGACAGAAGTGAGAAGTTTTCTGGGTTTAGCAGGTTATTACCGTCGTTTTGTGAAAGGCTTTTCAGTTATAGCCGCACCACTCACGAAACTGTTGAGAAAGGGTATAAAGTTTGAGTGGACTGATCGGTGTCAAGCAAGTTTTGATCAATTGAAGAAATTTCTGACTGAGGCTCCAGTTTTGGCACAGCCAATTACAGGAAAGGAGTATGCTATGTATAGTGATGCTTCTAGAGTTGGCTTGGGTTGTGTGCTAATGCAAGATGGCAAAGTAATTGCCTATGCATCTAGACAGTTGAAGCCTCATGAACAAAACTATCCAACCCATGACCTAGAGTTAGCAGCAGTAGTGTTTGCTTTGAAAATTTGGCGACATTATTTGTATGGGGAAAAGTGCAAAATCTACACAGATCACAAGAGTCTCAAGTATTTGCTCACTCAAAAGGAACTTAACTTGAGACAATGAAGATGGTTAGAACTGTTTAAAGATTATGATTGTATAGTGGATTACCATCCAGGCAAAGCTAATGTTGTAGCTGATGCCTTGAGCCGTAAGATGATGGCTGTTATGATTGCACATCGCGGTAGATGGAGACTTGCTTATGATGGTGCTTTAATAGCACAGTTGAAGGCTAGCCCTTGTTTGAGGCAAACAGTGATTGATGCACAGAAACATGATGAAAAGTTGCAACAGATTTTAAAGTCTTCATATGAAGGGACCCAGTCTGAGTACTCAGTGAAAGAAGATGGGGGTGTGTATTATCAGAATAGATTATATGTTCCTGATGACAAAGAGTTAAAGAGAGCAGTATTGAATGAGGCTCACAATACAGTGTTTACTATGCACCCTGTTGGGAATAAGATGTACCAGGATTTGAAACAAAGTTATTGGTGGCCTGGCATGAAGAGAGATGTGGTAGCCTATGTCTCCATATGTTTGACTTGTCAACAGGTAAAAGCAGAGCACCAATTACCCTCTGGTTTGTTGAACTTTATTCCAATTCCATAATGGAAATGGGAGGATATTACCATGGATTTTGTAACAGGATTACCCCTTACACAGAAAAAGCATGATGCAGTTTGGGTTATAGTTGACAAGCTGACTAAATTAGCTCATTTCATACCAGTTCGGAGGGATTACTCCCTGGATAAGTTAGCAGAACTTTATGTAAATGAGATCATCAGATTGCATGGCATTCCGGTGTCAATAATCTCCAATCAAGATCCGAGATTCACATCGAGATTTTGGCAAAGTTTACAACAAGCTTTAGGAACTCAGCTTCGTTACAGTACAGCATTCCACCCTCAGACTGATGGGCAATCTGAGCGGGTTATTCAAATTCTAGAGGATATGATGAGAGGATGTGTTTTGAATTTTACAGGAAGTTGGGAAAGATATCTACCCTTAATGGAGTTCGCCTACAATAATAGTTATCAAAGGAGCATCGAGATGGCACCTTATGAGGCCTTGTATGGTCGAAAATGTAGAACTCCTGTTTACTGGACTGAATTGTCTGAGCGCAAAGTTGTTGGTCTTGATATTGTCAAAGATACAGAGGAAAAGGTACAAGTTATCAAGCAGAGATTGAGGGAAGCTAGTGATAGATAGAAGTCTTATGCTGATTTGAAAAGAAAGGAAATTGAATATCATGTGGGTGACAAAGTGTTTCTGAAAGTGTCCTCTTGGAGAAAAGTATTAAGATTTGGGAAAAAGGGTAAACTGAGCCCGAGGTTTATAGGCCCATATGAGATTGTTCAAAGAGTTGGGCCAGTGGCATATAGGTTGGCTCTCCCTATGGAACTAGCCAAACTTCATGATGTGTTTCATGTTTCTATGTTACGGAAGTATCGTTCAGATGAATCTCATATGATACCAGTTCAAGATGTGCAAGTACAGTCAGATTTCACATATGATGAAGAGCCTATAGAAATTCTGGCTAGAGAAGTTAGACAGCTTAGAAATAAGCAAATTCCACTTGTTAAAGTGCTCTGGCAACATCACGATATACAAGAAGTTACTTGGAAGCCAGAGACAGCTATGAAAGAACAACATCCTCACTTATTCAACACAGGTATGAATTTCGGGGACGAAATTCTTAAGGGGGAGAGAATTGTAAGGCCCCTAACATGACCCTAATTTAATTTGCATATTATTGTAATTAAGTAAGGGGGTAAATTAACATGTTATTATGTTAATTGCATGAAAATATAATAAAAGAGTATGGTTTAATGTTAATTAAGGATGCAATTGAGGATAAAGGTATTAATTTGGGTTTAATTGGTATTTTTGGCATTTTGGTGGCCAATTGTGTAGAGAAGCATTCAATTCAACGTTAAATTAAAAGAATGCTTAAATGGATAGGTTAATGTTTGAAAAAGAATTAGTGGAGGGGTTAAAGTCTAACATGCATAAAGGCTTGTGGCATTTTTGTGACATGCAAAATGATGAAGGACTAAAGAGGAGATTGTCATGTGGGTATAAAAGGCTTGGGTTAGAGAATTTGATGGTGAGAATCGGCATTTGTTGAGAGCAAAACCAGAAATTCATCTTCTTCTTCCTCTTTGATTTCCATAGATTTATCTCAAGCATTTAGATGTTAATGGTGCATGTTGGTTAATCAAGAGTTTAAGGCTCTAAGCTAAGGTAATTAAACTCTCATTTTAACACTGCATCATCACCATCTTCTTCTTCATTTTCTGTTGACTGAGAATATGTCATTTGCTGGAAATGTATGTTCATGGCGATGGTATTTATGAAGGAGAAGAGGAAGGAAGAAGGATCAAAGGAAAGGGACTTGATAGAGGTTGAAGACATTGGGTTTATCAGCCAAGGTATGGGAATTTAGGCCATTCATATTGCATGTAAAATGGATTACTGGAAGTGAATAGGATTTACAGAATTGAATTTACGTTTTTCTGGAAGTTTATCGTTGAAAGGTTGAAGAAGACAGACTTGCCGAGTCGTGAATGACTTCACAAGTCGTGAACATCAGTCCGACTCGTGAAGCTCTTCACGAGTCGTGAAGTCGAGTCTTTCTTCTTCACTCGTGAGCTTCTTCACGAGTCGTGAAGAGTTCCTTTGTTACCTCACTCGTGAAGCTCTTCACGAGTCGTGAAGTTTAGCTTTTTCTTCCTCACTCGTGAGCCACTTCACGAGTCATGAAGTATAGTTCCTTCACGAGTCGTGAACCCCTTCACGAGTCGTGAGAATCACCTTATTTGCTTCACTCGTGAATCCCTTCACGAGTCGAACTCCTCTTCACGACTGAATGACCTGTCTTGAATGTTTTGCTCATAAGTTGAGCTATAGAACAGAAAATTGAGTGATTCTTTTTGCATTGAAAAATAGACTTCCATACCTATATTTCACATGAAGAAACCTAAGCTTGAATCTATCTCTATGTACATGTAATCTATAGTTGAATCCGGACTAGTTTTCTAGACTACTCTATGTAACAGAAATTGCTAGTATGAACAGATTGTTGCTACACTTGATAATATGATTCTTAAATTGATTGAGACAGCTAATTGCTTATGCGATAGAAAGTTAAATGAATAAGGCATGTAATATGACTATCAATGAAGGAATTGTATGCATACACATGCGTTCATTTGTGAATATGAATAAAGACTAGAAAGGAATTATCGAACCCATACATGTAATTAATCTTGTGCATGATGGTCATATGCCAAATTGAGATAAACCTACACATGTAAATCTTATGACATGAAAGTGCACCTTTTGATATGCACTTGTGATATGAAAAAGAGAATAATAGCATGACCTTGGCATGTGTATATGCCATATGAAAACATGTTGATATTTTGTATAGCACGTGACTTGAATGATGATAAAGGTATATATATATGTGTTGGAAACATGCTCATAAGAATAAATCGACTATATGCGAATGTACCCACAGGTATGTACATTTATGATTATGTATATGAGTATATGAGCATGTAATTGCCCTATGAGATAGAAGATGAATTATCATGACTATGAACATGTGAAATGCTTAATGAGGGCATGATCAAGTCTATGATATGATGATTATATGTCATGCTTATATGATATGATGCAAATGATATAGTCATACAGATATAGATGAGCCAGATATATATCTTGGCATATGAAATGTGCATGTATCTGATTATGCACCAGAGAATTCACAGGTTGATAAGACTATGCATATGTGCAAACAGTATACTATGAATACAGTATTAAAATGTGAATTGAATACGAATATAGTTCCGCCTGCGATAGAGTTTTAGATGTGGATAGATAGGCGCCTATAGGGAAATTGCAGCTGCCATAGTTGGCCCATTTGGGTCCATAGTATATGATCCCGTTTGGATCATGATCAGCCCCGTTTGGGTTGATAGGCTACCCCGTTTGGGTATGCTTGACCGGTCCATAGTACAATTGGTCCCGTTTGGGTCTATAGATTCGATATCTTCGGATATCCCTCATTTGATACCATTGTGTATCCATAGTTCCCGCATCCACTAATAAAGCTAAGGCAGGCTAAACGTTATTCATAGTAATGATCAAGAGTAAACAGTTAAAGTTATTTGACTAAAGATTGATATGTGGCTTATATTGTTGGTTTACCACAGGAATTATGCTTCAATTGAATATGTTCACATGGAATATTGCCATCTATATGAATTATGAAAAAGAAATATGTGTTTCTCTCTCTTGGGTACAATGCTTATGTACATGAGAATATGCTTATGCTTTAAAGTATATGTTATTGTTGCCATGTTATGTTGGACATGTTGATTATAGTATATGAACATATTGTATATGTATGTTTTGATGGCCTTGTGTATGGCCATCCATCTGTAGATATTCCCCACTAAGCTTTATAGCTTAGCACGGGTTATTTATCCGTGTAGGTACCTTCTAGAAAGACTTTTGTTCAGGGACGTTCTCTGCATCAGGAAGGGCCAACCATCGACTTATAACCTTGATGTAGGATGTTTTTTTTGTAATACAGCTATCATATGTTTTGTATAATGGCCAGTCATATTTTGATATGTATATAATCTATGTGGGATAATGTAACTCACTAGTAGTAAAGCTACGAAAGAACATGTGTGCATGTGATATGCATGAAGTAATATCCATATAGTTAGTATGCATGATACTAAGCATGAAATGAAAAACAGGAACAGACAGGTGGCACAAATATTAGTATATGAAACAGTATGAGCATGATTAATAGTATTCATGATACATGTGAAAATAGGGTATTTGCATAAGGGGTGCTTCAGGGATGGCATGTTCGGCAACTTCTCAATCTATTCCTAGCATGTCTTCATAGGTCCAGGCAAAGACTTTTTCATATTTTCTTAATATTATCTCAAACTTTTCTCTCCTTAGGAGTTATATTTGATGTTAGTAAAATTTCTTTTGGGTTTTCTTTAGTTCTAATATTGAATGAACATGTGTTCATTGAGTTAATGTCATATATAAATTATTTATAATCACGATCATGCATATTGAAATCAGAAGAAATATCACACAAGTAAGCAAAATTGTTCATCTCATTAATGTATTCAAAAGAGCAAACATTGTTCTCATCAAATAATTTAGGAACGTAAACAACATCAATAAAGGTGTCTTCTTCAATCTTGTTAACATTAGGTACCTCTCCTATCTCAGGTTTTACTTTGGGTGACTCTTTAATCTGTATCTTCTCTTTGCCTTTCAGCTTAGTAGTAAGCAACTTTTATGTCATAACTTTCTCTGGTGCTTCTTTATCCTAAGCCAAATAGTGCAGTAGAATCTTTTCATCCTAAAAACCTTAAACTAGCTTGATGATTCCTTACTCCCAGTCGAAGAAATCGTTAAATAGCTCAAATCTTAATACTAACTCATCATATATCATCTGAGGTTCATTTTTCCCACAATAAAGGCACATGCTTGAAGCTGGAATAAAACTCTGAGAAATGTAAGGGATTTCTTCTATCTCATTCTCCTTCCCCTTCTTACTGGTACCTGTGAAGCCTAACCTTTTCTTGTCATTTTGACCTTTAGTAGTTACAGTAGTCTGAAGTCCTTGGGAATTCTTGCCTAAACTGGCCCCAGGCAAGACATTCATCCTCTTGAGCACATTAATCACTTGAGGACTGTTAGGAAAGTCATCCTTATTTTCTTCATCCTTAATAGCTGCCATATGAAACCCACTAATTGGCTATTTGGCTATTTCTAGTTTAGACACGTGATTCTCCTTTGTAACTTTGATAGTGACTACTTGACCATTATAAGGAATTTTAATCATTTGGTACAGAGTGGAGGACACTCCTCCCAGTTTATGAAGCCATGGTCTCCAGAGAAGCACAGAGAAATTTACTAGGATAGGCAAAACCACAAATTTAGCTTCAGTCTTAATGGGTCCTATCTTCACTATAGCCTTGAAGGTCTCGACAGCTTACCTTTTAGAGTTGTCATATGCAGAAATGGTTAGATCAAACTCATCGAAAGAGAGAAAATGACTTGAAAAACTGGAACTGAAGATTAAATGTCGAAAAAAAATAGAGGTTTGGTCGAAAAATAAAGAAGAAGGGCCTTTATATTGCTAGAAACGAGCAAGGGTTAGGAAGGCCATCTGTCGCCTAGTGACAAATGGGACAAAATGGTGTCCTGTCCCTCAAGCCAAAATGCCCTTTATTTTTAATTTTCTCCTATTTTTCACATTTTAACTCCATTTTCTTCAATTTTTTAACCATTTTCATTAATTTTTCATTCTCTATCCTTTTAAATTTAATTTACAACATTATTAACACTCTTTTTATAATTACAATATTATTTTTACAACATTTACAAGTTTTAATTACATTTTACTACATATAGGCATCCAAAAGTATGAAATACTCGCTGAAATTAGTCATTTTTTTTGTGGATGGATAATCTTTATGTTCCAGACATTCTAGATCTTCTAGGGTTGATGTTTAGCTCATCAAGCCTTTTAAATTACCTATAAAATACAAATAAAGGTAAATGCACTAATATATACATACAATGTATGAGACATGTAAATGTGTGATTTTTGGCATTCCAGAGGTGAGGGACAGGCAACCTGTGGCTTGCTCCTAGTGAGAGATGGCCATCCCTCATCACTTTTCTATAAATAGTGCTTGATTTTCTTGGATTTTATGCCTTTGACTTTTCATCTTCCATGAAGCTTCAATCAGGTATTCTTCTCTCTTTTCTTTTCCTTTCCTTTCTTTCTTTTTTTATCTATTTTTCTTTCAGTCATTTACTTTCTTTTATCATTCCTACACTTTAGACTACTTAGAAATCCCGTAACCATGAATACTAGACTTATGAAATTACACCGATTACTAAATGACTTGAAAACTTGGGAGGACCTTCTTTTGGCTCATTATTTGAGTTTGAGGTTTTGGAGGAGAACTTCTCCAGATAAACACCTGTTGACTACTACTCTTTGATTCTGGGACTTGTAATTTCACATATTTTGGTTCACTCATCAGGAGTTATGTCCTTTACCTAAAGAGTTTGTTGCCATGGTGGCTATTAGATTTGACCTTGATGTTCAACCATACTTGTCTTCTCCTATGGTCAATTATCCCAAAGAGGTGGTTCGTGCCCTAGGTGTTCTTTCTTCTAAGGCTAGAGGTTTAGTACCTCATGGGGAGACATTTCTGTTGGAGTGGCTGATAGATGTCTTGACTGATCTTAATGACATCCCTACCTTCAATTCTAGCATAGTTATGTTTTGTTGCCCTGCTTGATACCTATTGGTGAGTGCTAGTGATCCCATGACTATAGATTATGGGTTATTCAGTGTTGTTGATGGCATATGTCAGGGGCACAATCCATTTCCCTTGATCGTGGTAGAGACCATCATTGGCTTGGATGACTTTCACCCTAGATCTTCTATCAGCATGGCTTTTCTTCCCTCTTTATAGGCAGCCCTATGCTTTTTTAGGTACGTCCTTATTTTTGAAGGTGATACACCCTTTATGGGTTTTCATACTAGCTTTTCTCATTCAAATGCATGTCCTTCCGATATTTCACGCATTTTTGTACCTTATTTTTGCTTGTGATGAATCCAACTGACCTTGACAACTTTTTTTTAGGTATGGCTTCGTGAAAAGTTGCAGCTACTATTAGATCCCCCTCCTTGAGCTAGAGTCACATGGACCTACCCCATAAGGCATATCACTACTAGGCATCTTTAATGTGAGTTCCAATCAGTTAAGGATACAATTGATTGGCTCAGTCATTCAGCAGATGCTGATATCAGGTTTAGGTGTCCTTGGTTGCCTGCTACTTCTGTGGTCAAAGATAGAGAGTTGGGATGCATTCACCTCTATAGACTTCATCGAGCCGCCTTTTATGTCGCTACCCATTGTGTTCACCAATTTAGAGGTAGATAGGATATTTTTAGGCATCCACTAGGCTTCCATACAGGCATTCTTATTGCTCACTTTGTGATGGAGTATTATGAGAGGATCTAGACTCAGCTTCTTGTGAGGACTACTATTTCTAACATGGGTACTTGTGATTTCACCACCTCTGACTCATACAAGCAGTGGGTCACTAGTCCAACTGTCAACAACAAACTTTCTCACTTGAGGCACCTGAATAGAGGGAGAGATATCACTACAAAAAAACTGTCAATTAGCGACGGCCAGTTTTTCGTCGCAAATTTAGCGACTGTTTTACAATTCCGTCGTGGGAAGGTTATTTTTCATTTTTTTGTGACGAAATAGCAACGGAATTAATAAACAGTCGCTAATTTTTGGCGGAAAAATTTCCCGCCGTGGTTTGCGACGGAATTAGCGTCGAAATTACCGTCGCGAATTTTTTTTTATTTTTTATTTTGAAAATTAGTACTACAAAATTTAGCGACGAAAATTTTAGTCGCTAATTTTGGAGGAAAAACCGCGCCACTTTTTGCGACGATTTAGCGACGAATATTTTTGTCTCTAATTGTATTAGATCTCAGTTAAAAATATTAGCAACGAAAATATGTGGTCGCTAATCCGTCGCAAATAAAATAAAAAATAATTTTTACTATTTCACGTATTTTTGATATAGATCATATGAAATTGATATTTTATTTTAAAATAAAAATTTGTAAATTATATTATAATTTGGTAATAATTTTTTATCAATTATTTCAAAATTTAAATTATTTATTTAGTAAATTTATATTTTTGATAATAATAAACTACTTGTTATAATTATTATATTATCACATTATGAAAATTAATAAAAGTCAATATTTATAAAATAGTAATATAAAATTTATTATCTTATTTAAAATAATAATAAAAAAATTTGTAATTAATTTTTATTTTTTAAAATTTAAATCAAATATTAAATTATTAGGAATTCTATTGATTTTTTTATGAATTATCTCCAAATATAAACTTATTTATTTAAAAAAATTAAATTTTAATAATAATAATAAAGTAATTGTTATAAGTATTATACAGTCATATTATGAAAAATAATAAATATAAATATTTATATAATAATAATATAAAGTTTATTATTTCATTTAAAATGATTATGAAAAATTTATAATTTATTTTTATTTTGTTAAAATTTTGAGCAAATTTTAAATTATTAAAAAATTTAAAATATATATTTATAAGCATATCCTTGAATAAAAGAATAAAATGATGAAATTTGGTAGGGGCATTTTAGAAATTTCAAAAATTTGCCCTACATATAAAAATAACATTTTCTTTTCCCTCATATCTCTCCACCGTTTCAATTTAATACATATATGATTTTAATCTTAATTTATTATTTAGTTGATAAAACAATAGAGTTCAATCCAAGACTTAAACTCACAAAGTCAAAATGAATAAATTTTCTAATTTAATTTCTTCAATTTAATTTCTATTATTTTTCTAAATGAATAAATTTTCTAATATATATATACACACACACAAATTGAACAACTTTTATACGGAATAGTGTAAGTAAAAATTGAACGGTTAAGTATTTGCTGTTAGATCAGCCTGATTTTTGGTGAGTACGTTCGAAACTCCTTGTTGTTAATTTTGAACGGTAAAGATTAGTTTTTAAGGTCTGTAAGTTTAATTTTTGGTACAAAAAAAAGTTATTTTTTGAATTTTTTACGTAATGACTAGTTTTATATACAAAAATGATCGAAAAATTATTTGCCGTTAGATTGACCTGATTTTTGGTGAGTATGTTCAAAACTCCTTGTTGTTAATTTTAAAAGGTGAAGATTACTTTTTAAGGTCTGTAAGTTCAGTTTTTATTGCAAAAAAAATAGGCTATTTTTTGAATTTTTTACGTAATGACCAGTTTTGTATACGAAAACGATCAAAAAATCATTTACCGTTAGATTGGCCTAATTTTTGGTGAGTACATTCAAAACTCCTTGTTGTTAATTGTGGACGGTGAAGATTAGTTTTTAAAATCTGTAAGTTCAGTTTTTATTGTAAAAAATAGGTTATTTTCTGGATTTTTTATATAATGATCAATTTTGTATGCGAAGACGATCGAAAAATCATTTGCCGTTAGATCGGCCTAATTGGTGAGTACGTTCGAAACTCCTTGTTGTTAATTTTGAATGGTGAATATTAGTTTTTAAGGTCTGTGAGTTCGGTTTTTGCTGCAAAAAAAAAGAGATTATTTTCTGAATTTTAAATTAAATTAAAGATTTTATACTTTTCCTTATAAAAAAATATAAATATTAGGTCCAAAAATGAGAGATGAAATTGCTAAATTTGAGCCTGAATATTGAATTAGACCAAAACTATATAATCATTTGCCTTACAGTAGAATTAGCTTGTCAATAATAATGAAAAGTTGTCTGCTGTTCGAATTGGCATGTGTGATATATGGAGATAGTTTATTCAAAAAAATTATATTAAATGTGATCCAAATTTTATTTTATTATTTTTTTAAAATTAAGAGTCCGGTTATAATAATATGGATATTATCATTTATAAATGATTGAAACTGATTTTTTTATATAAATATTTTCCAATACAACTCTAATTTAAACTATATTAAAATAACATAGAGAAAATAATAGTTATTCATGTATAACGTTACAGGTTATAAATGGATTGTAAATGTACCCTATCATTTAATAGGTTAGATGGACCATTGACGTTGAAATTGACAGTGTTATTAGAAATTATATAAACAATAAAAAAGTATCATGACTAAATAGGAACCCAATTTTAATATTTATTTATTAATTTGAAATTTATATATAGCAAGAAAATCTTTTTGCACAACAATGGCGGCAATTCTTTTATGATTTTTCCAAGTATACTGAGAAAATACATATTCTAATTAAAAATTATAGTTGTGTGAACAAATTTCCAGTAAATCAGAAATCAAATATTCATATTCTAAAAATTAGTTATTGAAAATAATAGTAGATCTAATAACTTTGATAGACGTTACAGATAACCTAAAAGACCTATATATAATTAATCCAATAAACATTATCAATGCTTAATTAAGGCATTAAAGCATTAATTAAGTGCTGGCATCATCTGAAAGCTCAATAAATGTTAGATAAATCCTCAAGTATGTATTAATAGATCATATACTACCAATTTTTTCTTTGTCTGTGTGTGAGAATCTAATTTGATTGTCAGAAGCTACTAAACATAACCAGTGAATTCAAAGTCTAGTTATATTAATCATGATTAATATGTGTGGCGGTTTATGATTGATATTGATGGAAATTTTAGTTTAAAGAGTGTAATTAATAGACATGTCTACTTTCATTTTTGAGAATTGAAAATTGTCAGTTGGGTTTGTATATAAAAATCATATTGTTCACACATCAGAGGCAGAACTTTTTCAAAGTCCACTTGTCACTTGGAAATTTTTCATCAAATAAATTTCAATGCTGTCGCTTTTAAAAAAGATAAAGAAAAAATTCATTAAAAATATTATTTATCATGGACACTAAAAAATGAAAAATAAATTCATTAAAAATATTATTTTCCATGAAATTAAAATATAAAAAATAAAAATATTAACATAAAGTAGAATTTGGCATAATAAGTTAGTTATATGTATCTTTCATGCAGAATATGAATGCCAAAACCATAGGTTGCCTCGAATTACAGGGTTGAATGTTGGATAGAAGCTGCTTTGCCATTTCAAGCAGATATATCCAAATCAGTTATCATAAAACCTGCCCTATCACTTATATTAACCCACCTTGAAACTTTTAATAATTTTGTTTTGAATTATACTCTTTCTATTAGTAAGCAGCGTAGTGTGTTTAGGTCAGCAGACAACCCTTTCAATTCATTATTCATTTTTGCCCTAACCCACACCCACCCATTTTCTCTCTCTGCACATCACCGCCGCTGCCTCGCCCCCTCCCTCCGATCGTCAGTCTTCAGAGCAGCAGTTCGCCGGCCACCGATCTATTCTCTCTCTGCACATCACCGCCGTCGATCGTTTGCGGTTCTCACTTCTCTCTTCTATTGTGACTTGTGAGTAAGCACTTCTCTGCTTTTTCATGTTTTATACACTCTGCTTCTCATTCTCACCTTACTCTTCTCCTCTGTTATTTCTTGATTTGGACAGTCACCGCGGTTGTAGTTCTTCCTTCTCTCTTCGATTGTGAGTCACTACTTCTCAAATTTTGCATTTTCAGCTTGCTTATTCCTACTATTTCATCTCTTCGATGGGTTTCATTTTTGTTTCTTTAGATTTGCTGGTAACTATTACATTCTATTTCTACTTCTCTAATCAAGATTTTACTGAAGTAGCGATTCTTTGGTGGATCTTGGTTTTATTTGAGGTGGGGTTTTTAATTATCTTTGTAGTAAATTGATAGAAGACGAGCAATTCAACTAATTTCTTTCCTTTTCTTTATTTACTTTTGGCTCTGTTCTTCTCTTAAAGAAGGACAAGCAATTTGTTGTTCTCTGTGATATGCTAGACATATTTTACATTTTCTGCCTAATTAGTTTCCATTTTAGCAGCTGTGTGGCATTTCCAATTGAAGACTGGACAATTGCAGACTCAACATTGCAATTCTGGCATTGTTTCTTTTTGATATTCTGATTTTTTCATTTTAAAATCAAACCTGCTACATGCATATGTTTGAATCTCATACATGACAAGTTTCGGCTGTTTGCTGTTTGTTTTCGTATTTTTCTTTTTTAAATTTAAATTTGTATTTGTATTGTTTACAAGACCTTTTGTTTTCTCTTTGCTGTATTTAATAAATTTCCAATCCTCTAATATGAATGAAGTTGTTTAAATGTCGTGATCTTGTATGTTTCTCAGCTTTGAAGAATGTGTTGGCAGATTAAACATAAATATAAAACAAGCATTTTTTTTTTGTCAACATGGACAATTAGGTTCAAATTTTGCTTTGAAATATATATTTACTTGTATGTTTTTTAAGTAAACAAAAAAACTCAGACATGACACCATTTGGATGTCCATATATCCCATTCTTCTGCTAAAACTTCTTGATGCATATCATTCGAAAAATGTCTCTTTGCAAATTGGGTTACTTTGATTGAATTATTTAGATCATCATTTCTAAATTTCAAGTCATTGCTGGTGTTCTGTTTTGTCTGTCTACCAAAAATTCATGTTCTTTGTTGTGTTTCCTCTGTCTTGCATCTCTTTGAGTTTAGCAAAGTTCTTTGCTGTCAATCTTATCCAGCTGTTTTCAAATGATCAGATTTTTCAAATAATCTAAGTTGGTGGAGATCTGTTATCCAGCTGTTTATTTGAATGCACAAACATATTGTATAATAAAAATAATTCAGTGAAGCAATAATTGTTCTATGAAAAATATTTTTTTAGAACACTGATTCCTTTTTTATCAATGGTTTTCTTGAGCAATCCCAGTCATGTTTCTCTGATGAACTCTGAAAAGATTTAAAATTTAATTGCTTTTAAATTCAGTTTAGCAGTATCTCTTGCTTGCTTTCAATTCTTGAACTGAAGGATGATATTGATGCAGCAGCATCTTAGGCCTTAGTTGTTTTAGGAGTAGGTTATAGAGGCTACACATCAGTGCTGTTCTTGCATTCCATTTTAAGCTTCAAACTTCTACAATTTTTGATTCTTAGTTATGAGGCATGCTTCAAAAGCTTTATGCAGGATAATTTGTTGTTCACCCTATAGTGTAGTACCTCTTTTCCCATGCATAGAATAAAGGTGTCTCATCATCAGAACAAATGGTTTCAGGTTGTAAATGTTTTGAGCATTTAGAGGCATAAATGTGAATGCTCAAAAAATTTCCAGTACTATATATCTCTTCTTTTGTTTTTTTTTTTTCTTTTTGCTAATAAATGCACAGGAACATGTACTGGTGAGCATGGTGTTGGCACAGGGAAAGTGAAGGTATTTTCCTCTTGCTAAAAAACATAGGCATATCATGCTTATTTCATGGTGGGTTGGTTATTATATTTTTGGTAGTGACCATGGAATTTATATCTGAACCACATTTCTAAAACTTAAATTTCATGGTGTGAAGCGGACGTAAATAATATTTTTATGTGACCATGTTTACTTTATTATTGACTAGTCGAATCACATATAGGGGCATGACAAATTGGTTGATTGCCGTATTTGATTAGAATTTTGAGGTCACATATTAGATGGAAATATACTCTACAAATATTCCTCTTTCAACTCCACTCTGTTGTTTTCATCTGGGCTGGATAGTCTCTAGTAGTATTATATACAAGATTAAAGGTTGCTTCATTTTCCAATTTTATTTCTTGATTGGGATTGAGCAAATCTGATGTATTAGGGCTGATTGGTCAATGAAAGTGCCCTGTTTTTCATTTTAAGCTTATAATTAATAATAATTTGTTTTATGGGAGTTTATTATATATTGTTCTATTATGAAATAATTGTCTTTGTGGCGTATGTTTTTGTGGTCCAGTATCTTGAGAAGGAACTTGGCATTGAGGCCTTGAAGACAATGAAAAAAATTAAAGCAGCTTTAGATCCAAATGATATCATGAACCCAGGAAAGCTCATTCCACCCCATGTTTGCTTCTGAAAAGCTTGCTTGTTGCTTTCGCTTGGGGGCAATGGGGGCCCATAAGTTTTGACAGGCACTCTCTTAGGAGTTGTTGAACCGTTTCGAAAGGTAGTTCTCTTTGACCATTTGCACCATTTATAACATGAGACCCTACCTGCATAATATTTTCAATATACACAAGGCTATAAGAGGCCACATACTGGTCAATCTGGCCTCAAGTTGTACTATTCACTAGTGCTGAGACATTTGAAATATTGTGGTTCATTGCTTTATTATTGTATTAGTTCTCATCAAATATATGTTATCTATTTATCTGTGCCGGACAATAATACACATTTAATGTTGAAATTGTCCCATTTGAGCAGTAATTTAAAAAAATGGTTTTGGTTGTTGGTATAATAGACAATAATACAACCATGTATATAATAGACAAATAATTTAATTTGAGCAGTAATTTAAAAAAATGGTTTTGGGTGTTGGTATTTTTGTTAATTGATGCTCGTGCATGTTAATTCTATGAACCATATTTGCTCACAACCTTTAACATCTGTATTTTGATTTTATAGTTGTGTTCCCAAGAAGATTTTACTGTATGGAGCAACTTATAGAGGTGAAATTAGGTAAGAATGTGAAATTGACTAAGTCTTTGGTCTAGGTGAAAGCATAATTGAAACTTTTAGCAAATAGTCAGTTTATCTCTCTAATAATATTCAGAGACTTGCAACAGAAAACCAGAGGCTTGCTGCAGAATTTATCCATCGAATCTCAAACTAAATCCCTGGAAATTCCTGAGCCTACCAAAAAGGTAACATATGATTAACCACTCACTTCTACTATATTATGAGTGTGTTAAATGTTATAGGTGGAAGTGGAATGGATAAATTGAAAATTGTTTATATATTCTGTGCAGACTTCTGTATACCAATACAGGGCTGTTGATTCGGCATCTTTAATTAATGTAGGATTTTGTATGCTTCAACTGCAAAACTATCTCAGCTTTTGTATGAGGAAAATATGAAACTTGTGGAGTTGTATGTCAAATCGCATCTTTAATTGGGAAAAATAGCTTTTTGGTCCTGTTTGGGATAAACTTGTTATGTTGCTAGTCAGTTTTGTTGCTGACTAATGTATAGAAGCTAGTCAGTTTTGGTAGTTACTAATGGATAGAAGCTAGTATTTTTGTTAGTTGATTAAACTAGTGACTAGGCTAAGCTTCTCAAAATTAGTAAACCAGGCTTGAATGGAATTTTTCCTTCGATATTGAACTTAAGTTTGGTCTGAGCTTGAGTTGATGTATAGAAATTGAACTTGAGCATTAATGCATTATGATACTTCTCTCACTGAATGTCTCTCTCTTGGCTTAGTGAAATCGTGGATTGATTATCGCTTGAACTGTTCTATTAATTACAACATGGTTGGCAGTGAAGATGCTACAATTTTACCTTCAGATTAAACCTTCATATTCTTCTTCAGTATTACTCATGTCCGTGTCATATTTATGGTGGCTAGCAGCATTGTCATTGCTGGTTGTTAGGCAATTACTGGTGAATTATGTGGTATTAGTTTCGTTTGTTGCTTCTCAACTGAAGCTAAATAGTATACTCGCTTTGTCCCACAAAGATGGAGATCATCCATTTTCATACGAATCTAAGAAAATATAATTAGGAATTGATAAAAATAACATGGTCATTGGTTTTAAAACATTTTGACAGGGTCTACCACTTAAGTTTTGCAAAGATCACTTTCCTTCTCGCGATGAATTTATTATGTTGGTGGATGAGAATGGAGATGCATATGCGACAAAATACCTGGCGGGAAAAAAAGAAATTGGTGCTGGATGGAGAGGCTTTGCCATTGATAATGAACTAGTTGATGGTGATTGTCTGGTATTTTGTATGTATTGTTTGGTAGTTCTTTAAATTTATTACAAAATCTCAGCTTACGTGGATTAGTTGTGAATATTACTTTCAGATATTGTACAGTATTATTATTATTATTTTGTTGTTTTATAAGAGATTTTTGAGGATAATATTATGTAAGGTTTCAAATAATTTTCTATGTGTATTTTGCAATATATTCTGATTTCGAATCAATATGTCTGTATGTGTGAGATCAATGTTATGTATAGGATGAAAATAAATAAATAGCGATCATTTTTAGCGATCATTGTATACAGGAATAAAATTTTGAAATGTAGGAGAAGAAAAAATTCAAATATGCAATAATTTAGCGACGGATTTGCGACAGAAAACTGTTGGTACTGACATTCTAGAATTTAAGAAATAATTAGCGACAAAACTTTCGTCGCTAAATTTTACATTAATTTGTTAATTAGCGACGGAGAAATGTAGTCGCTAAATATTATCATTTTAATTACAGTAGTTTTTTAATTAGCGACGGAATTAGCGACGTAAAATGTAATTGCTAAATATTATTATTTTAATTCGGCGACTAATTAGGAATATAAATTAGCGACAAAAAATTAGCGATGAAATATTTCGTCGCTAAACTAGCGACTGTTCGTCGCGGCGTCGCTAATTTTAATTAACGACGAAAAATGGTATTTAGCGACGGAATTTTCCGTCGCTCATCTGCAGTTTTTTTTTAGTGTATGATACTGATATATTAGATTAGACATTTTCATAGATCATGTTTCTGCTTTTATTAAACATATGATAGAAAAATGTTATTTTCAGATACTTAGATGACATTTATGAATACATACATGATATTTACTTCTAATTTCAATACACATGATCAGTATTTGACCTTATCTCAGTGACACATATTATTCAATCTCAAAAATGAAACTTTACAACCATCATAACTCCTATCATCAATTAGCCCTCTTAGGTTTTTGTTGATTGATTATTTTCTCTTAGCTTCTAATTTTTGCCTATGATGCATTTTTTTAGTTTTCACCCTGTAGAGGTGCCCAATTTTAGCAAAGCCACCATATTTTTTTTTGCTTTTCGACCTGCGGGGCATTTATGCTTTTCTTTTTCTCTTTTATTCTTTAGCCATAAAACCTTTTTAATCTATCAATGTTCACAGGTTCTCGAAACTTATTTCCATCACTGTCTAACAAAATAACAGCACCTTTGGATAACAACTTATTAAGTACAAAAGGTCCTTTCCACGTGGGCTTGAATTTGCCTCGAATGTCCAAAATACCCAGCCTTATTTGTTTGAATACTAGGTCTCATTCTTTCAACAGATGCTTCCAAACTTTCTTTCCAAAAGAACGGGCTAACCTCTTCTAATAAACTTGATTGTGATAATATGCCCTCACTCTATCCCTATCAAGCAGATTAAGTTGTGATAGTCTTTGCCTAGCCTATTCTATCTCTAGTATTTCAACTTCCAAAACTACTCTTAGAGACTAATGCTTAATTTCTATCGATAGTACCGCTTGTGTTTCATAAACCAAAGAGAATAGAGTGGCTCATGTTGATGTCCTAGCTATTGTCTTATAACCCTATAGTGCAAAGGGTAGCTTATTAGTCCAATCCTTGTAAGTCCACACCATTTTGGCCAAACTCCTTTTTACATTCTTATTGGCTGCTTCAATCGCTCTAAGGAAAAGACTTGTGGTGTTAATCCCCATACCTAATAAGCATTTGTTTGGTTTCATCTGAAAATTGTAACTTATTGTCCAAGACTACATGATGAGGCAAACCATATTTGTATATCAGATTCTTCTTGATAAACTTGGCCATATCCCGTGCATCTACCTTTTTGAAAGATTTGGCTTCTACACATTTGGTGAAATAATCAATGGCCACTATGATGAATCTATGCCCATTTGAGGCAGGCGGATGGATGATTCACATAATGTCTATTCCCTATGCAGCAAATGGCAATGGCAACATGAGATTACACAACTCAAAGATGGATAATGCTCAAATCTACATACTGTGGGCACAATTGGCACTCTTTGACATACTTAGGACAATCAGTGTCCATTGTGAGCTAAAAGAAGCCCTGCCTCATAATCTTCTTTGCAAAGGCTAAGGCATTTATATGGGCTCTACATACTCCCGCATGTACTTCTTCCATTACCTTATTAGCTTTCTTTTCATCCAAACACCTCAGTTTGATTTCATCAGGCTATCTCTTGTAAAGCACTCTTCCTACGGTATTGAACTGAGTTGATAGCTTATGAATTATTCTATGGTTCTTTTCGTTTGCTTCCTTAGGGAACACTAACTTTTCTAGGTAATTTTGGATATCATAACACCAAGGCTTTTTGTCATCCACCTCGATATCCATGATTTGTTCCTTTTCAAATCATGGCTTATCGAAATTTAAAATTAACACAGGCTTTATAATTTTTCCCTTCAAATTGTCCCACATGGACACCAAGGTAGCCAAGGCATTTGTCAATTGATTTTCTTCTCTACGCATATATCTAAAAGTGTAAACCTCAAACTTACTACTCAAAATCTTCAAGTATCTGAGATAAGGCAACAAGTGTTCTTCCTTTATTGACCATTCACCCTTGCTTGATAAATCACTAGAGATGAATCTTTAAACACTTCTGTAGACTTTACCCCACAGCCAGTAAAGCTTCTAACCTAAAAATGCAAGCTTCATACTCTGCTTCATTATTCGTGGTTTTATATCTTAACTTCCTAGCTACTGGCATTCTTTCTCCTTCTGGGGTAACTAAGATCACTCCTACTTCCGCTCCTTTATTATTCACAGCTTCATCGAAGTACATCTGCCAACCTTATATTGTTATTACTACTACATTCTCATCGGGGAATTCATAAGTCATCTCTTTTCCTTCTAAAGGTTGATCAAGTAGGAACTGTGCCACTGCTCTTCCTTTAATGATTTTCCTAGTGATGTATTCTATGTTGAATTCTTGTAGGAGAATGAACCACCTTTCCATCTTTCCTAACAATGAAAGGGCTTACTGTAAGTATCTAAGGGGATTCTACTTAGCCACAACTTATATCTTGTAAGAATAGAAGTATTGTCTTAACTTCTTGGATGTCTATATGACAACCAAACAAATCTTTTCAACTTCTACATACTTTACCTTACAGGGGAGAAATATCTTACTAAGGTAGTATACTGCATACTCAATCCCGAAATCATCCTCTTGTTAGGTACAAAATCAAAGGTTTACCTATCTGAGGCAATCTCAACACTGGCGGATGTATCAAATATTCCCTAATGGTATTGAACGCTTTCTAAAAATCTTCATTCCAAACTATAGGCTAGTTTTTGCTGAGCAACTTAAAGATCGGCTAGTAGATCGAAGCTAGCTTGGCAATAAACCTACTTATTTATTAGATCTTGCCCAAGAATCCTCTTACTTCCTTTTCCTTTCGGGGTACTAGCATCTCTCTAATGGCCTTTACCTTGTTAGGATCCGCCTCTATACCTCTTTGGCTCACCACATGACCTAAAAGCTTACTTGAAGTAACCTCAAATATGCACTTCTTTGGGTTAAGACAAAGATTGTACTTACTGACCTTCTAAAAAAACTTCTCTAATGCCTCAAAGTGACCTTCCCTAGTAATTGACTTGATCATCATATCATCCACATACACCTCTACTTTTTTATGAATCAAGTCATTTAAAATCTTGGTGGCCATTCTTTGATAGGTAACACCTGTATTTTTAAGTCCAAAAGGAATGACCTGGTAGGCATATGTTCCCCGCTTGGTTATGAAAGTTGTTTTGATCGTATCCACTATCTTGTTTAAAATCTAATTATAACCAGCATACCCATCCACAAAACTGTATATAGCACATGTGGCTGCACTATTGACTAGAACATCTATCTGAGGTAAAGGTTAGTCATCCTTAAGATAGGCTTTGTTCGGGTCTCTATAATCACACAGACTCTTACCTTTCCATCTTTCCTTGCTACAATGACTATGTTTGCCAACCATGTGGGGTATTGAACTTCCACTTAGAACTTAGCCTCTATTTGCTTTCTAACTTCATCTTTAACCTTCTTAGCCCATTTTGGCCTAAGTCTTCTAAGCTTTTACTTAACTGGTTTGTACCCTGGATATGTCAGAATGCCATGTTCAGCCAACTATTGATCTATTCCTAGCATGTCTTCATAGGTCCAAACAAAGACTTTTTCATATTTTTTCAATATTCAAAATTTTCTCTTTCTTCAGGAGTTATATCTGATGCCAATAAAACTTCTTTTGGGCTTTCTTTAGTTTCAAGATTAAATGAACATATATTTGCTGAGTTAAGGTCAAATATAAATGCTTTATAATCATGATCACGCATATTGAAATTAAAAGAAACATCACACAAGTAAGAAAAATTATACATCTCATTAACATAATCAAAAAAGCAAACATTATTCTCATCAAAATGTTCAAGAATATAAATAACATCAATAAAAGTGTCTTCTTCAATCTTATCAGCATCAGACGTTCCTCCAACCTCTAGATCAACTTTGGGTGATTTTTCAGCCTGTATCTTCCCTTTTCCTTTTAGCTGAGTAGCAAGTAACTTCTCTGTCATAACTTCCTCTAACACTTCTTTATCCTATGCTGAATGATGCAACGGAATCTCTTCATCCTATAAACCCTTAACTGGTTTGATGATTCCCTATTCCCAATCAAAAACATCATTGAATAGCTCAAACCCTGGCACTAGCTCACCTCTTATAATCTGAGGCTCATTCTTTCCACAATAAAGACATAGGCCTGAAGCTGGCATAAAACTCTGAGAAATATGAGGAATACCTTTCACTGTTTCTTTCTCCTTATGCTTCTTACAAGGGCTTACGAAACGTAACCCCTTTTTTCCCTTCTGACCCTTAGCAGCTATAGCGGTTTAAGGTCCTTGAGAGTTCTTGCCCAAACTAACACCAGGCGGTAAATTCATCTTTTTTACCTTAGTAATCACTTGAGGACTATTAGGAATGCTACCCTAACTTTCTTCATCACTAATAACTGCCACATGAAATCTGCTGAGTGACTGTTTGGCTATTTTGAGCATAGACACCTTATTCTCTCTCGCTGCTTTAATAGTGACCACCTAACTATTATGAGGGATCTTAATCATTTAGTGCAATGTAAATGGTATTCTTCCTAGGTTATGAAACCATGGTATCCCGAGAAGTATAGAGAAATTTGTTAGGATAGGCAAGACTATAAACTCAACTTCAGTCTCAATGGGTCCTGCCTTCACTATGGCCTTAAATTCCCCAGCAGCTTGCCTCTTAGTGTTGTTATAGGCAGAAATAGTCAGATTGAACTTGCTTAGTATACTCTCATTCAATCCAAAAGTTAAAATTGCCACTAAAGGGCAAACATTGATGGAGGACCCCCCATCTATCATCATACAAGCCGTGTTCTTTCCATTAACCTGAGCATTGATGTAGAACGTGGATGGAAGGCCTTAGAGGCCTATTTTTTTTATAAAAAAAATTAAATATGTTTCATAAGTAATATGGAGCCCACATATTTAATTTGGTTGGATTTGGAGTTGATTTGGGTAATTAAATCTAAGTGTATGTAAAAGTGCCTATTTTGTAGGCTTCTACACAAGGTCTTTTATGAAAGAGCCTGGACTGGATTTCAATTAGACCCAAATTAATTAATTAAATTCTAGAAAGCCATTTAGTATTTCTCTAGAATTTTGAGTATCTTAATCCTATTAGATGTGTGCTTTTAATATAGGTATAAAAGCCTAAAACAAGTGGAATTCGATAATTAAGTCTTATTTTGATTGGTTCATTTAGTCCCTCTCTTGTGTGGATCACGATTGGAGGTGTTCTAGTTTGGACACTATGATTTGTAACAACCCAGTGCAAAAGAAAATCAACTGTTTAACAACCCTTAAAAGTAATTTTTCTAAATTCTTATATATAAATTATAAATTCATGGAAAGATCTTTATAATTGGTTAAAAATTTTTTAATTTTGCATATGTGTGAGATGTATGTAACCGATTAGAACCCAACACAATCTACACCCAAAAAAAGGCAAATGAACTAATATTTTTTGTTACAAAGGTTTATCGAAATTCTCTTAGCTAAAGAATTTGGCCATGGAAGAGAAAAGAAAATATATTTTTTTACTCCACCATAATGAGGTTTTTATACCTAGGTTAAAAATGCACTTTCCTAATAGAATTAGGTCTTTACACCTAGGTTAAAATCTCCCTTTCCTAATAGGATTAGGACTTTTCTAAAGGGATTAGGACTTTAGCGCAAATATGCAACAATCTCCCACTTATACTAGAGCTAATCACTCATTCCATAATAATATCAAATACTATTATTTCTGTCATTTTACCAAAATGCCTTTTCTCTATAGGTGTGTGACCCATTAGGTTTTCTATTCGACTTAGCAGTACAGACATAATTGCATGATTTAAACTTTTTAAATTATTATATTTATATTTATATTTATGTACAAATTATGAGAGGCTTCTACCAAAACATCACAATTATCCAAGTGATAGAAAAGTCAAGTGGTTTGACTGAACCCTTCTATAGAACAGTTACCATGCAATTACTCCTTTCACCTTACTTGATCTTAATAATGTTTTAAGTATGGATTAATTTCAACTCGCATAAACCTAAATGTAGTTGTTCTAATAATAATATTTTTATTTCCAAAATGCCCCTTAGCATTTCACTCTAGCTAGAGATTTATTGAACACAAATATTTTGAAACATTTGAGATAATTCCCTTAATAAATCCAGGATGGTAAATCCTTTATTAATCACTCAACTATCTTCAAGTAGATCATGATATACCCGACTCCTAACTTTGTTCACCCTTTGATGAAGGTAAGCAGTTATAGAGTTAAAGTATATCACTCACTACTTAAGATAACTTTGGTGATCTCAAGTCTTAGGATACTTGCAACACTGCTATAAAGAGATTCCTTATTAACATAGTGTGATGCGCACCGGAGCCTGACGTCTATTTTTGATTGGATTTTCGAAGGCTTACCTTTAAGGCCCGAGACAAGAGGAGGCTAACTTTTAATCATAAATTGGTTGTTTTACAATAAAAATGATTGAGTCCAAATATTGCTAACGGTCAATGCATGAAGGCATCTACTAATGGGCTCAAAAAGGCAGGTGTCATAGAGTCGCCATCAAATAGAACATTGGTAATTGAATCTCGACCTTATTTTAATGCCCAAATAGAGACTGGTGTTTGAGACATCCCTCTTATTAGGTATTTTGGTTAAGTGTTGATTTATAATTAAGTTTTAAAATTAATCCCCTCTCATCTCTCGCACAATGCATTTTCTTCAAGTAAATAAAGCAGTAAAGATAATAAAATAAAGTTACTTAATTATTACAGAGGCAAATTGCCCCAAAGAATAATTTAAGACAAGATCAATATATATACATAAAATGGACTATCGATTTATTTTGGAAGCATTAGCTTCCTCATGCCTATTTAAAAAAACTTTTATTACATTGTGTGAATTTGGGTTAAAAAATGGACATTGGTCCATGTTTTGTAAAAAAATCCAATTTATTTGATAGAAAATATTTTAAGCATCTTTTTATTTTAACATGCTTGAAAGATCCTTTTATACTAATTATTACAACCCCAATGAAATAAAAAATCCAAAATAAAATGACAAATAATGGAAAAAAAACAAAGCCATAATAAATAAATGAAATAAAATAAAATAAATAATACAAATAGGGAGTGGATATGGTGACAAATTCGGAAGCATAACTTCCCATGCAAAAAAAAAATATAAGCCCTCCAAAGCGATAAAAGCACCAAAATACTCAGAAAATCATACAAAACAAATGAATTAGTATTCATGATAAAATAATCATATATTTATTTGCACAAATAGAATAAATACAAATACATGAATATGTTGTTCGGTATCAAAACACATCAAATAATGCATAAATATTGTATGAAATGAACAAATGATGCAAAAATACATAAAGGCCTAAAGTACATGCAAAAAATACCTCAAAATACTCTCAAAGACGGCCAAAAGGAGTGAGGGACAGCCACCAAGGGAGTGAGCGACAGACAAGAAGATAGGATGAAGATGTCCAGTCTATCAAATGAGGGATGGCCATCCTTTAACCCATGTTTCCATCTGTCACCTCTGTACAGACTAGGAAATGCAAAATTTCATGAAAATGCAAAAAAATCATAAAAATTGTATTCTTAGCTTTAGAAATGCAATATTAAGTGCTAAATCATGCCAAAACACATTAAAAATACATAATTATACATTAACTGCATTAAAATCACAAAATTACAAAATATTTAAATAGAGGAAAAAGCTTTACATGCACAACAATGGAAGAATCTCAATAAACCTATCATGCCTCTAGCATATCAGACAAATAAAAAATGAATCATACTTCAAAAAAAACATGCATGTTATCCAAACATAGCAATTAAAATGAATTAAACAAATATTTAATAGCCATGAGATCATGTGAATGAATTATAGAGAGAGAAAGTGAGAATGGGCCTAAAATATTACCCTCTAAAGATATTCTAACTCTATAAATTTTGTAGTCCAGATCTCTACTCCAAATCATACTATTTGATTCTCAAAAAAAGGTATGAAATTCATTTTTGAATGAGTGTGTGTTTGACAGATATTTGCTAAAGTAAAATACCTTACAGAGAGAAAGAAATTAATTTTCTTCTCCTCCAATGGTGGCTTTCAAAATAATGATTCTTTTTTTATGAAAACCCTAGATTTTAGTTTTTATACCTAAAGAGGAGCTTTAATCCAATTCCAACTTAAAAAAAAATCTCTAAATCTAGAGATAAACCCCCCCCCCCAAATCTGAAATAATCTTAAAAGATAAACTTTATTCTTTCAAAATCTAGGAAAATGTGGAAAAATTTAGGTTTTGAGCCAGGGACGGGTGTCCCTCAATAAGGGACGACCATCCCTCATCAATAAACCTTATTTTTTTCCTAAAATACCCTACATAAGAGAGAAAAGCCTATAGTAAGCACCCTTTAGGTGACAGACGACCGTTTGTCACCACTGGAAGTCCAAATCAAGGTTTTTTTTTTGCATATTTTGTTAAAACATTTGAAAATATTCAAAAACATTCAAAAAATCATGAAAAGATTTAAGATAAAATTGGAAATCCACGATTGGAGCTTCACCATCCGAACTTACTATTAGCAATATGTTATTTTCTCATCATCAGGTAACCCTAATCGAGCCTGCCTCGACTCATGGTGTCTACACATAGATTTAATATCCATACGAGGATTCTCTTGGTAGGTTTCCAATGTACTTTTTCTTCTAACAAGCATCCATGGGTTATTTTTAATTATCTCCATGACCACACTTATGAGAACTATTGCTTAACTTTTTCAAGATGTTTAACATGTGCTAGTCTATCTATATTAATAATGTCCTATCTTGTTAATACTATGACTAGGGATGTTTAGGTATTAACAAATTTGTATGAGATAAGCATCTCACTTTATGAACTCTTTTATAATTGCCTTTGCACTATGTTTATAGTACCAAGGACTTCATTTATTAAATTAAGATATTAATAAGACAAAATGTCACAAATGAATAATGCCTTCTCATTAATAATAAATGAGTTCATATACATAAAAGTCCCTAATCTACATAGATTCTAAGGCATATATTTAACAATCTCCCATTTGCATTATAGCCAATCACTCATGCGTCTCAAGCCCATACTATGTATATGGTGACCAAACTTGTTATGGGATAATGCTTTAGTGAGAGGATCTACCACACTGTCATTTATAGGGACTCTTTCTATCTTCACGTCGTTCCTAGCTCTGATCTATTGTATGAGATGGTAGCATCCGAGAACATACTTGGATCGCTAAGGAGATCGTGGTTCCTTTGCTTGCATAATGGCTTCATTGTTGTCACAATATAGAGATATCAAATCAACAACAATAAGGACCACTCCTAGTTTAGTAATGAACTTTTTGATCCATACTACCTCCTTAGCTGCCTCTAAAGAAGCAATGTACTTAGCTTCTATGGTTGAATCAATAGTGATTTCTTATTTGGAACTCTTCCAACTGACTGCTCCTCCTCCTAATATGAACACAAAACCTAACTGTGATTTATAGTCATCCTTATCTATCTGAAAGCTGGGATATGTATACCTTCTTACATGTAAATCACCCTCTCCATATATCAAGAATATATCCTTAGTTATTCTTAAGTACTTGAGGATATTCTTGACTATAGTTTAGTATTCCTTTATATAATGGGATTGGAATTTGCTTGTAACACTTAAAGAAGATGCTATATTTGGATGCATACACAACATAACATACATGATAGAACCAATTGCAGATGCATATGGTATTCTATTCCTATTCTCTCTATCATTTTGTGTCTTAGGACATATAGATTTTGAAAGGTGCTTCTTATGTACCATGGGTATAAACCCTTTTTTAGAAGATCCATATTGAACCTTTTTAATATTTTGTCTATGTATGTAGATTGTGAAAGACATAGCAACCTATTGGATCTATCTTTATAAATCCTAATTCCTAAAATATAGGATGCTTCTCGAAGGTCTTTCATGGAGAATTATTTGGATAACCAAATCTTCACTGACTAAAGAATGAAATGTTGTTTCCCTTGATCAATATTTCATCCAAATATAGAATAAAAAAATAGTAGCACTCCCATTGACCTTTTTATACACATAAGGTTCATCCTCATTCTATGAGAAACCAAACTCTTTGATTGTCTCATTGAATCGGATGTTCTAGCTACTAGATACTTGTTTTAATCTATATATAGATCTTGGAAGCTTGCATACCTTTTCACCATCTGTTGATGTGAACCCTTCAGGTTGTGTCATAGACACATCTTCAGTTAGATTTCCATTTAGGAAAGCTGTCTTCACATCTATTTGCTAAATCTCATAGTCATAATGAGCGGTAATGGCTAAAGGTATTCTAATGGATTTAAGCATCATTACTATAGAAAAGGTTTCATCAAAGTCAATAATCCTTCTCTATAATGATAATCTTTAACTACCAGGTGAGCTTTATAGGTAACTATAATACCTTTCATGTTGATCTTCTTCTTGGAAACCTATTTGGAACCTATGGGTTTTATCCTTTCAGGTGGTTGAGTCAAAGTCCATAGATTGAAGTTAAGTTTTCTTGAAAAAGAGTTTAATGAATGTTTAGGAGTTTATAACAAGATCTTTATGCTAAGTATTGAATTATTCCTAATAAAAAGATTTAATGCTTAGAATGATAGTATGAATTTATTTAATTGGTTTTTTCATAATCACTTGTGTTACTTTTAATTTGAGGCATTACAATGGAAGTTGAGATAGATAGTTCCTTTAGCAGAAGTCTTTTAGTTTTTGCTCTGTGTTTAATTTATGTTAGTCTAGTTTAGTTCTTGCTTCCAATTCAAAAACTTGAGAAATAATCTCAAAATAATTCAACTCAAATATTGATATTTTATTTAGCAATCCATGTTTCCTTGGGTGCAATATTTAGGGTCTTAATCTTATTTTACTATATTACTATATGATCTAGTACACTTGCTAGACACCGGTCAAGTTTTTGGTACTATTGTCGGGGAACAACGGTGTTGTTAATTTGCTATCTTTGATTGAGTTAGTCTAAGATTTTTATTTTTTTATTTTATTTTTGATTTGGTGTTATTTTTGATTTTTACAACATGATGCATGATTATGTTCATAAATATGAATTGGTTCTTTTGAGAGTACAAATGGAAGATTTAAGGAGAGAGATGCAAGAAATGCAATATTCTTAAGAGGCTAGTTTCTCCAAAATTCAAGTTCTTTTTGACTTGCTTGTGAGCAAGGAGAAGCAACTTTGAATTAAAAAAGAAGAATGGATGGCTACAATTAATTATCAAAGGGAGAAGATCAAAGACCTAGAGGCTACGTTAAAGAATTAAAAGCATTTATTGAGAGATAAAGAATTGGGAATTAAAAATCAGGAATCCAAGTTGGAGTTCATGAGTAGTTTTATAGAAAGTCAAGGTGGTAGAGATAACCACGAGAAATTAATTCATGTGCCAATGGTGGATAATAAAGAAATTGAAAATGGGGTGCATAAGTCAATAGAGGAACCAATCATGGTTGAAGACAAGTCTTATAGCTTGGAAGATGAATTTAGATCTATTGTGAAATATTTTACACCAAAGGAGCTAAAAGTGTTTAATGTTCAGGTGGAAGCACTGAATTTGATCCACTTGAAGAATTTATTAAGGCCAGAAGAGCCGGAAGAGTTCATTTTTGAAGAGCCAAAAAAGGAGTCATACTTTAGTGAGGATATGGAATTTTCAGCTTTGGTGAACTTTGACGAGTTTCTCCTACTGATGGGAGAAAATAAGGAGCAAAGTCAAGAAAGACTCATATTTGGATCATAAGCTTGTCGAGCTAGGACTCAATAAACCAGAACTTTTTTAACCCTTCTCTTTAAATTTTCATCAAATTTTTTTATGAGTTGTGTTTTGTATGTTATTTTCAATAAGTTGCTATCTTGTCTTCAGTTTAATTTCATAGGTTTTTATAGTTTAATTTATGTAATTCATGTTTTCTTAAGTTTATTGTGTTTTTGTCATACAATTCATGAGTTTGAGTGTTAGAGGTTAAAAAAGAAGCTACTAATGATTTTTGTGCTTAATGGTTTTATTTGGATTAGCAAGTGCTTCTAGATCATTATAGAATTCATATGGGTTTTGAGGTAAAGGAATTTTAATTTGGTTGAACTTAAGATGGATTTATGCTTTTTGAGTATGTTTTTTTATTGGTGAGGTATAATCTTTCATTATCTTTGTATGCTTCATGAACTAAAGGGAGAATTATTCATTTACTAAATTAAGAGTGGATTTGATATGCACTTCAACTGATTTATAGGTTTGCATATTGCTTTGGCATGGTTTTAATTAAGTTTGAGTGAAAATAGATTGATTGTTCAAAATAGAGTTTTAATTGAGTGAGTATGATTCATGTTCACTTGATATGTTTGTAACTAGTTTTTGGACTTTCATATTGTTTATCCATGGTTTTAGCATAAATTTGATTGAGAATTGATTAATTTGAGTGAGTTGTAAATCATAGATTGATGATGTTTTATGAGGGCCGATTAAGTTTGTAGAGGTTGAATTAAGGTAGGAATGGAAATAACTAAGTGAAAATTCATTATTTGGGAGTGTTAAGCTTTAAAAACTACAAGTGCAGAGCAATATGTGTGAGTGTCGAGTGGTACCACTTAGGAGAGTACTAAAACCACTCACCCACATGCCTATCCACTCTCCCAAGTAAATTTCCACTCTCTTGAGTATATTTTCACTGTCCTGAGTTATTTGAGGCCTCTCCTAAGTATTTGATGTCTTGTAATTGGCCTTCAAGCTAGCTTTGTTTCCAGTAACTAAGCACTCATCCAAGTGCTATATGTCACTCACCCAAACTCTCCCACCACTCACATAAAATTTCACTCGATCATCTATAGCTCACCTAAGGCATCTAATTTCAAGTCAATTGCTTTCAGCTTTTCTTATTTTATTTCATGCAAGTAAGTGCCTAATACTACTTTAATTTTTGAATTATCATATTAGGTTGCTTATTTTGATTGGAAATTGGGTTTTGTTCTTAAACATTAGGATTGGTTGGGGTTCTCATTTGAGCTAAATTTATTGTTTCTTTTGAACTTTATTTTCACTAAGCTTGTTGAGTGTTTGCAATTGATGATTATGTTCTTTGTTGGCTCAATTTAAAGTTGAAATTGCTTACACTTTAGTCTTGCTATGTTATGCACTCAAGGTGTTTGACAAAATGCCTCAATGACTAAATCTATATTTTTTCTTACAGTACAATCTCACTCAATTCATACACTCTCTCACCCAAGACACTCAAATCAAGCTATAGTCTTTCTTCAATTTCCATCCTCATTCTCATCAAGTAAGTACATTTTGCATTGCTCAATTCTTCAATTGACATACTTAGATTACTTGGTTTAAATTGGATTAGGAGTGTGATGGTCTTATACGGATTGCTTAGAGCTTGTTTTGAGTTTAATTTTGTTACACTTGCATGCATAATACACTTCACTTACTTTTTGTGTGAGAATGTTGATAGATTTCAATTGTTGGCTTGATATTGGTTGAGATTATATTTGAAATTGACTTAGTTATTTTGTGCTTACCATGACCAATTAAAAATCTTTCTCTTCATCTTATTAAGCCAAACCATCATTAATCACCTTTAGACTTGAGATTATACATTCACACACTTGATGTCAATTATGTAACATGTTGATTTTATGCATTGAGCATTCAAGCATTTTTAGACTAGGGCTTTTCTTCACTTGGCCACCATGGTTATTAAGTCTTGTTTTCTGTACTATCTTGGTTCTAAAAGCATGTTTGAGTTGTTCACTCAATTATATTGATCACATGTCTCCTTTTGGCTTGATTGTGGTTCTTTGCTTGTGCTAGTATTGCTTTGAGTCAAGAGTGGTCTTTCTACAGTCAACATTCTTTTTCCCTTGCTATAGTCTCCATTTCTCTTATGCATTTACTTGTTCATCAAAATTTGTGCAATGAGTTGATACTTTTGCTGCTTTGCTGAGGATAGCAAAATTTTAAAGAAGGGGATAGAGCACAATTGAAATTGTTTTTAAACTCAAAAATTCAGAGAAGTTCTTTTATCTTGCTCATGAATTGTTCTAGTTATTCAGTTTAGTTTATTTTTTTAGTTTATTTTTTTTATTTTGCATGTTAGTTGAGTATAATTAGTTCAAATTGTCACTTAACTTGCATTAAGCTTAGTTTACCCTATTTTTTTCTCAAAAATTTAACATATTAAACTTGAACTTAGAATGTGCAATAGTCAAAATTTTTGTTTAGCAATAAGACAAGCATGTTGTTTAATAGAATTTTAGCTATTTGAGCATTCGACTTGACTTATATTTATTAGTTTCCACTTTTTAAGCACAAAAGACCAGCTTTTAAACAAAAGAAAAATCAGTGCATTGAAATAGTTAAGTGAGGAATTTTAGGATACTAGAAACTTCCTTATCACCCTTTAAAGCATGGAAACAACTTAGAAAGTGATCTAGGTAATTTTTTTTGTTGAGCTATATTAAGATTATTTTTCTACCTTTTTGATACATTTGACCCCTTGTTAAGCCATTTTGAGCCTAATGAGGCATGTTTAATGCATTCCATATTAATTTTTTTTATTATTACACTTATTTATTTTACCATATAGCTTAAAAATCTTTTATCTTCGCTTCTAAAATTGACTACTCTAAGATTGGATAGATTAATTTTTGTTGGGTATCTTAAAGGGTGTAGTTAAAAAAGGAGCTTTGGTACTAATCTCAAGGGCTATGGATGAAGCCAAGTAAATAGTGAGAATTTACCTTGTAACTATCTATGTAATCTTGTATTGCTAACAATGAAGCTAGTTTGAAAAAGAAAAGAAAAAGAAAGAAAATTTGAAATAAAGCTAACATATATGAGAAAATTTTAAGTGTGGGGTTCTTACAAGGGAAAGAAATTTTTTAACTTCTCAAAAGTGGTGAAAGTGAGTAATTTAGGATGGATTTCAGTATTGTTTTCTCTTAGATGTGTTTAATGTTTATGAGATTGAGAAAACAAGTATTGTAATAGGGTATATACTTAGTAGTTGAAATTTTGGAACTTAGTCTATCCATGCATAGAGTGCCTATTCTTTTTTATTATCTATTATCCCTTCTTTGACAACTAATACCTTAACCCCATTACAACCTTTAAAGACCTAAGTGGTTCTATGTTTGCTTTTCATTTGTTTAATGGAGATGACCTTCGTATTTTGGTGCTAAAGGAAAGGCTTATGGCGTTTTTAGAGTTTCAAGTATGAAACCATTTGTGCACTTAGGTGTACATTCATTCTAAGCTTTGATTATGAAATTGCATTGGTGTTTTGATTTTGATAATACTTAATATATTTTGATCTTACACACAAATAAAGAAACTAGCTCATATTATCTTGTTTGAATTTATTTTAGTTAGAATTTTATTAAGTGCTTTTGTTAATTGCTACACATAATTTTGAAGTGTATAATTCTTACTTGAAGTTTGATTATTTTGAGGAGTTAGTTTGTTCAAAATTTGTTCAAGGGCGAGCAAAGACTAAGTGTGTGGTATTTGATAATTGTGAAGTATACTATAATTTTAGTGTATTTTTTATGTGTTTAAGTTGATTAATTTAGTATTAATTTGGTTGATTTCATGTTTAATTAGTTAATTTGTGTATTTGTAGGTTTAATTGCAATTTTTGGTGTTTTTAACGGCTAAATTGAAGAAAAGGAGGACTTAATTGAAGAAAGGAGAAGATTTAGAGCAATTTTGTAATTTTATAATTTTAAAGCAAGAGTCTCATGAGGTGCAAAGAAGAAGTACTCAGGAGAGTGTTAAAACCACTCACCTAAGTAAGTAAAAGCACTCTCTTGAGTTAAAAATCACTCACCCGAACTCTTAGCCACTCACCTGAGTTCCTTAAGGCCTCTATAGATTAAAGACTTCCTATTTCACTAAAACTCAATTCATATCTAGTTTAGGAAGTTTTAAAGCATCAAAAATTCTTCTTTTGGCAGTATAATCAAGCTATAAAAGCAAGAGAAAGCACGAAAACTTGGGGAGTAGTTAGTTAGACCTAGAGTAGGTTTATTATTATGAACTTTCTTTAGTTTTAACTTAGTTTCCTTTAGTTAATTTTGTACAGTAGTTTTTAGCTTAATTTTTCTTGTTTTCTTTATGACACCCCTATTAAGGCCCTAAGAGAATGTATATACATTTTAAAGATAATATTATTGATATATGTTGAGTTAGTCAATGAATTATGGGTTAAGGATATAAAGGTAATTACTTAAAAGGATAAGGGTAAAATTATCATTTAAAATTAAGTCATGTATGTGATTAATTTAGAGAAAATGTAAGTTAAGGGATCCAATTGAAAAGCAAAAGAGAGATTTTAGGGGAAGAAAAATGATAATGTAGGAAAGTAAGGAGTTAAGTGTAATTTTTGCAAAAGTCAACAAATGGTCTTATGGGAGCTTGACACCTAGCCTTCTAGAATGGTCTTAAGAAAGGAAGAAATCCAAGATTTTTATAGGTGTTGGCCGACCACTTCAAAGGGGATGAAAGCCACCATTTTCTCCCATAACTCAAATGCTCTAACCCCTAAAATCCAACCATAGCTTTTAGAGAGGAGAGAGCATTTAGAGGTTAACTTTCTTAAGGTAAGGATCCTTTCTTCTCTTCTTATTTTGTTTCTAATAATTAAATATGAATTTTAGGGATTAGATGAATACTTAAGCATAATAATTTTTGATTTTTTATGAAGAAAAAAAGATAAGCAAAGGCAAGGAGCAAAAGGAGGAAAAGCTTAAAGGAAGTGGTCATCAAAGAGGTATAGGAGCCTTGGTAATTTTTTAGCTGTTATATATATGTATTTAGTGATTAGAGATCTTAATTTGAGGTTTTTAAGTAACTAATGAAAGCATATGATGGTTAATTGGGTATAATGACTGAAATAGGAGCATAATTCTTCTAGTTAGCAAAATCTGTCACTGGATTCATTGGACCTATCTAGATTGTTCTGGCTATATCTGGAGTTTGAAAGCTCCAAAATAGTAATTCTAGTTGTAATATAAACTAGACTCATTAAACTAAGTGTTATAAGTGGACACCAATGTTTGGTTCATCCTCTATGATAGTCCAAAATAAGCTTGAATCCTGACCTCGAATGCTACCTTGTCATTAGGAGCAGTGGACATGTTTTGTGTTAGTGTAAGCCCTAGCCCCAATGCATTGTAATAAAACACTTTGAATTAATAAAATGAGGCATTTGTTTTATCTTTTGTATTCCTGTGCATATCAATTGATAGAACTATCCAAGAATGTCGTTTCAGTTTAAGTTATCATGTGTGAGGCACATGGTTGTAAGACCTTGAAACAAATGAGACTTCATTCTAAACATCCCTAGTCATTCATTGTTATGGGAATAACAATGAATTAAGACTAGTATGCTCTCTCTGATATTATGAGTTCTGTCTTACGGATCATTAGGACAAGAGTGTCAATCAGAGATCATAGATACATGTTAAAGAATATAGTATCTGGATACGATCCGCTCATGAGAATACTACATGGTACAAGTCATAAGTGTTTCTCATATGCAAGTTTTGTATCGGAGTTCTTAAACCTAAAATCTCTATGAAACTCTTTATGAATTACTGTGTACTTTGACATACACCTAACGTGCTCGTAACAGAGTGACAAGTACGGGTATGATTGGGTATGCATTGATTCATGTTAGAGAGCATGAGAGAAGTGAAGGGATTACCCCTCTCGATAAGAGAGAAAATATCATCGGCCACTTGATCAGTGAACTGAGAAGTGTATGGCCATACCGAGATGAAATAATGAGTAATCATTATTTATCTGAGAATTCAGTGTCACTAGAATATCAAGAAAGGAATTAATATATATAAGGATGACTAGTTCCATGCCTTATATTAATTCTGATATTTATGGGTAAGGGACTATGCAAAATTGCATTAGGTCACTAAATGCCATATGCATTTTCATTTAATTTGGAATGCTATAATATCTTGCTAGAGAATATATATAGCCTTTGAATTAATTTATTAATTCATTGCCAATATTAAATGGACCTATAGAATCACATACAAAGTATAGGGCTTAAAATATTTAAATAGTGTATTGAGAATTAATTTGGACTTTTATTTAAAGTCAAATTAATGCATAAAATGGGTAAACAGATTTTTGCCTAAAACAACTAGCTGTTTTAGGCAAATATGTAAAAACAGTTTTTTTGCCTAAAACAGCTGTCAAGGTGCGATTTTGCGTAAAACAGCTAGCTGTTTTAAGCAAATTTGTCAAACAAATTTTTTGCCTAGCTGTTTTAGGCAAATATGTTAACAGTTGTTATACGAGAAAAATTTATTGGCATATGCTAGTTTTAATTTCAATTAATTAATTATCTATGTATAATTAAGTTAATTAAGTATTAAATTCTAAATTGTATTTAATCAAAATATAACACTTGAGAGGGAATTAATGTGGCCAAAATTCGGCAACCAATTAATTCCAAAATAAATTTATTTTGATTAAATGACTAATGCCATTTAAATTTGAAGCCTAATAGAGTTTGAATTAATTTAAATCACTTAATTAGGAAGTGATGGAGGCTGAATATATTCCTAATTCTAAGGGATTTTGGTATGACCTATCTTTCCTAAATTAATGATATAAATTAATTAATTCTATTTTTGATAAGGTGAACAATTTTTCTCTTTTGGCCGAAATACACAAGGGGAAGAATACTTTCTTGCTTTCTTGTGTTCTTGGCATTAATAGCACCTAAAAGAAGTGCAATATCAAGTCTTGTAGCTTCAAACCATTGCCTTTACACAATACTTTAAAAGAGAGCTAGCAATCTCTATTTTAAGCCATCTTTGCAAGTGTGTGTGTGAGAATAGAGGGAGTGGCATAAAAGGATGTTCCTTGGCATTGGTGATCAAGATCTAATAAAGTCATCTTAGTTGCTGGTCATCACCAAATTCAAGATTTAAAAGGCATCAAAAGTTGTAAGTTGTAAAACCCTAAAATTGCATGTTTCGATTCTTGTTATAGAATTGTTTGGCATGTATGATTGTTTCTCATCGTTTTTCCACTGTACGATTACCATGAACATATCATTTCATATTCCATAAGTGGTATCAGAGCCTAAACATGCTTATTTTAGTGCTTTAGATGCATGAAAAATTAATTAAAAATCGTTATTTTGAAAACATGCAATGCTGAAATTTTCTGTTTTGAGTTTTTTGCATTGTTTTGGTGTAAAAACAATTTTAATTGATTAGATAGGTATTATAATTAATATGACATGTTAATATACTGTCCTAAGATGTTCTAGGAGCTGTTAATGGTCGGATTTTATTAATAATACCTGATGGTACATGTTACTATTAAAACTAGGTTCTAGTTGGCATGTTAATTATTAGTTTAACAACTAGTTTTCAATATTAAATGTAAAAACGATTTTGGAATGTTTGTAAGTGATTTTTAAAGATTAAATATCAGGTCTGGACATATTTTAAATTTTGTTTTAATTATGTTCCATGGCAATTTAATTGATTAATTTTACTCAAAACTATGACTAGTTTGTGTTTGTTACATGTTTAATCAACATTGTTTGTTTTGTTTTGATTAAAATGGTAAAAACACATTTAGATCAGATTGGTACAGAATATTAAATCAATATTTATGACCTTATTTAAATTATTAAATGACTCATAAATTGATTTAAGTGTTTGTGCATTTTATGGCATTTCATAAGCATTAAACAACTAGTTTTTGTTGTTTGTTTGTTTTTGCATGAATGCCGTGTACTATATATGTGTTCTTCATGATTTTATATTTTTAATTCGTGTTAGCACATATTATATGTATTTTTAATGTTTATGGGCTATATGACATAAAATTAAAAATGGAAAAATTGGAAATTATACTAGAGTTGATTTATAGCACAAATCTAACTAGTTAGTGTTTTGGGCTTTTAAGAGAACTTATTCAATAAGAGGATTTAGTCCATTGGGCTTTGGCCCAGGCCTATCACGGGGTCTTCTCTTAAAGTTTCAAGTACACAATTTCCATTAATGGGCTTGGCTAAATTAAATAAAATTGGACTTTGTTTTATCCATGAATGTTATGTATATTTATTTGCTAGTTTGGTGTGATGAATGGATATGCATGGTGCATTCATGGGCCCTGGGTTTTGTAATTAAATATGGCCTGCGAGCCATTATATTTTGTTGTAAAAGTTTCATTTATTTCTTAGAATAGAATATACTTGAAGACTTTGTAAATCAAGATGAAGCCCACCGGAGTGGAGAAGCCAAACTCGAAGATTCTTATGTAATAGTATAGAATCTTAGTTGTAGGTTTTTGGGCCTATGTTTGTCACGCTTTACTTTATGCAATTATTTATATATGCATGCTATGTATGGATAACAAAGCGTATGCCATGTAAGCCGTAATAAAATGAATTCCTAAAAATATTAAGTCACAAAGTTGCCTTCCTAATTCGAAACATGTCAAGGCATCGATCATCGGTCACGTAGACTAGGAGTCCTAAATGCGCCCGATTATCTTTCTGAGGCATGGGTTATGGATGTAGGTTTTACTTAACATGGAAAGGGATGTCCGAACCTAGGCAACTAATAAATGGGTTTGTGCTATAACATCTTAAGATGTTAGCCCATTTGATCCAAGATTCATGTACGAGGCATGATTAGAGTTTTCCTACCTAAGTAACTTAACTTGTTAGGTGTACAAGCTCAGCTTGACTAATAAGTTGTTGTGAAAAGTGGATCTTGGCCCACATTAAATCACTAATGTGAATTATTTAAAGGGATATTAATTCGGTTTGTGGGATCATAAATAAGACCTCATTTAATCTTGCTAAATTTTATTGTAGATTGAAAATGGCATCTTCAAACAACAATTTCTCATTTCGATCGGTCCTTGAAAAGGACAAATTGAATGGCACCAATTTCATAGACTGGTCTCAAAACTTAAGAATATTTCTTAAGCAAGAGAAAAAGTCGTATGTTTTGGATGCACCCTTGCCTGAAGAACCTGCTAGGAACGCCTCTGCGGTTCAAAAGGAAACTTTTGAGACCAAGAAGAGCGACTCCAATGATGTGACCTGTTTGATGCTGGCCACAATGGTGCCTGACTTGCAAAAGCAATTTATGGACCAAGAGGCTTATGCAATCATGGTGCACCTCAAGGAGATGTTCCAAGAGCAAGCTCGTCACGAGAGGTTCGTGACCACAAAGGCTTTAATTTCTTGTAAGATGGCTGTGGGTACTCCTGTTAGTACCCATGTACTTAAGATGAAAGGGTATATTGATACTCTTGAGAAGCTTGAGGTACTAGTGCCAAAGGAATTGGCCACTGACTTAATCTTAGGATTATTCACTGATGATTATGATCCATTTGTGATGAATTATAACATGCATGCAATGAACAAGTCAGTCACTGAGCTTCATGGGATGCTTAAGAATGTTGAAAAGAACATTCGAAAGACCAATCCCATATTGATGGTTCAAGGGGGAATTAAGAAGGGACCCACTAAAGGAAAGGGAAAGGGAAAGGCAAAACCCAAGAATGACCTAGCTCGGTTTAAGTTAACTAGGAGTGCACCTCAAGAGCAATCCAAGCCCAAGGCGCAGAAGCTCAAAGAGAGTGAGAGCACGTGCTTCCATTGCAACAAGATAGGGCATTGGAGGAAGAATTGCGCTCTCTTCAAGGAAGAACAAAAGAAGAATGGAGCTAAAGCATCCAGTTCTGGTATTTTTGTTGTTGAGATTAACCTTTCTATTTCTATCACTTGGGTATTGGATATCGATTGTGGTTCTCACATTTGTTCAAATGTGCAGGGGCTAAGAAATAGGCAGTTACTTGGGAAGAATGAAGTAGACCTCCATGCGGGGAATGGAGCACAAGTTACTGCCATAGAGATAGGTGACTATCAACTCACTTTACCTTTCGAACTTTGTTTAGTTTTGAAAAATTGTTATTATGTGCCTGCCATGAGCAGAAACATTATTTCAGTTTCTTGTTTGGATTTGGATGAATTTGATTTTGTTATTAAAAATGTCAATGCTCATATTCGTCGCCAAGGCATTTCTTATGGCAATGCCATGTTGCAAAATGGCCTTTATATCCTCGATTTACAAAACAAAGAGTCCATATACAACATTAATACAAAGAAATCAAACGAATTGAACCCTACTTACTTCTGGCATTGTCGTTTAGGACATGCAAATGAAAAACGCATTTCAAGACTCCACAAAACTGGAGTGCTTGGGTCATTCTACTTAGAGTCTTATGACATATGCGAGCCATGTTTGCATGGAAAAATGACAAAGAGTCCTTTTAAAAAGAAAGGTGAGAGGACTAATGACTTATTGGAACTAATACATACCGATGTATGTGGACCTTTAAGTACACAAGCTAGAGGTGATTTTAGCTACTTCGTGACATTCACAGATGACTTCAGTAGATATGGCTATGTCTATCTAATGAAGTACAAGTCTGAAACTTTTGAGAAATTCAAAGAGTTTAAGAACGAAGTAGAAAACCAACTTGGTAGAAGTATAAAATCCATTCGTTCAGATCCAGGTGGTGAATACTTAAGCCAAGAGTTTGACAATCATCTAAAAAAGTGTTGTATTATTTCACAGCTCACTCCTCCTGGAATACCGCAATGGAATTGTGTGTCCGAAAGGAGAAATCGATCTATGATGAGTCAAGCTAATCTTCCTATCTCTTTTTGGGGTTATGCATTAGAAACTGCTGCATTTCTATTGAACCGTACTCCAACTAAAGCAGTTGAGAAGACACCATACGAGGTATAGACTAGGAAAGAAACCAATATGTCTTTTCTCAGGATTTGGGGCTGTGAAGCACATGTTAAGAAATTAACATCTGACAAACTAGAGTCCAAATCCACTGTCTGCTTGTTTGTGGGTTATCCCAAAGAAACAAAGGGATACTACTTTTACTCACAAGCCGAGAATAAAGTATTTGTTGCTCGCAAGGCTGTTTTCTTGGAAAAGGAGTTCCTTCTCAAGAAATATAGTGGGAGTAATGTAGAACTTGGAGAAATTCAAGCACCACAAAATCCTATAGAGGATGAGTTGGAAATGGGATCAAGTTCACAACCAGTTGTGAAACAAGAACCCATTACACAAGAACCTAGAAGGTCTGGTAGGGTACGTCAGGATATTGAGAGATATGGATTTCTAATCACCTATAGTGAAACTATTGAGTTAGTAAATCGTGAGGATCTTACTACCTACCGAGAAGCTATTGAGAGCCTAGACTCGGAAAATTGGCTTGAAGCCATGAAATCCGAGATGCAATCAATGTATGATAACCAGGTTTGGACCTTGGTTGATCCATCGGAAGGTGCTAAGGTAATTGAATGCAAATGGCTATTTAAACTCAAAGCTGATAAGACCTACAAAGGTAGACTAGTAGCAAAAGGTTTTCGACAAACTCATGGTGTAGACTATGACGAGACCTTTTTGCTTGTAGTCATGCTCAAGTCCATTAGGATCTTGCTTGCCATAGCTGCATATCATGATTATGAGATATGGCAAATGGATGTCAAAATTGCTTTCCTCAACGAAAATTTACTTGAGGATGTGTATATGACACAGCCTGAAGATTTTGTCAATCCCAAGCATTCTAAGAAGGTTTACAAGCTTCAAAAATCCATTTATGGATTAAAGCAAGCATCCCGAAGTTGGAATCTTCGTTTTGATGAGGCTGTCAAGGAATTTGACTTCATCAAGAATGAAGATGAGCCTTTTGTGTACAAGAAGGTTAGTGGGAGCATAGTAGTATTTCTGGTCCTATATGTGGACGACATCCTTCTCATTGGGAACGACATTCCAATATTGCAAAAGGTTAAGCAATGGTTGGGAAAATGTTTCTCAATGAAAGACTTAGGTGAAGCCAAGACAATACTTGGTATTCAAATCTATAGAGATAGATCGAATCGGCTTTTAGGACTAAGTCAAGAAAAGTACATAGACAAATTACTAAAGCATTTTAGCATGGGAGACTCAAAGAAAGAGTACGTACCTTTGGCTTTGGGAGTTCCTTTGACTAAAGAACAGTGCCTTAAAACCAAAGAGGAAAGGGACAACATGAGTAGAATCCCATATGCATCTGCTATTGAATCTATCATGTATACTATGCTATGTACTAGGTTTGATGTTGCTCATGCACTAAGTGTAACCAGTAGGTTTCAGCAAGACCCTGGTGAGAAGCATTGGTTTGTTGTAAAAGAGATTCTGAAGTACCTGCGAAGGACTAAGAATCACTTCTTGGTGTATGGTGGTCAAGAATAGCTCGTCATACAAGGTTATGCTGATGCAGCTTTTTAGACTAGCACTCGGGATTCTAGATCACAATCTGGGTTTGTTTTTATTTTGAACGGTGGTGCTGTCAGCTGGAAAAGCTCGAAGCAAGAGACCGTTGCCGACTCAACTACTGAATCTGAGTATATTGCAACGAGTGAGGCTGCAAAAGAGGCTGTTTGGATTAAAAATTTCATTTCTGGATTAGGAGTGGTCCCAAGCATCCTAGATCCATTAGAAAATTTTTGTGACAACAACGGGGCCATCGCACAGGCCAAGGAGCCCCGGTCATACCAGAAATCCAAACACATACTCAAAAGGTACCACCTGATCAGAGAAATCATTGATCATAGGGATATTAAGGTTAGCAAGATAGCAAGTGAAGACAATGTAGCAGATCCTTTGACGGAACAGTTGCGTCCAAATCTGTACGAAGCTCATTTGAAAGCGTTCGGTCTTAGGGCTATGCCCAATTGGGACTAGTGCTAGTGGGATATTGTTAGTGTAAGCTCTAGCCCCAATGCATTGTAATAAAAACTTTGAATTAATAAAATGAGGCATTTGTTTTATCTTTTGTATTCCTGTGCATATCAATTGATAGAACTATCCAAGAATGTCGTTTCGGTTTAAGTTATCATGTGTGAGGCACATGATTGTAAGACCTTGAAACAAATGAGACTTCATTCTAAACATCCTTAGTCAGTCATTGTTATGGGAATAACAATGAATTAAGACTAGTATGCTCTCTCTGATATTATGAGTTTTGTCTTACGAATCATTAGGACAAGAGTGTCAATCAGAGATCATAGATACATGTTAAAGAACATGGTATCTGGATACGTTCCTCTCATGAGAACACTACATGGTACAAGTCATAAGTGTTTCCCATATGCAAGTTTTGTATTGGAGTTCTTAGACCTAAAATCTCTATGAAACTCTTTATGAATTACTGTGTACTTTGACATACACCTAACGTGCTCGTAACAGAGTGACAAGTACGGGTATGATTGGGTATGCATTGATTCATGTTAGAGAGCATGAGAGAAGTGAAGGGATTACCCCTCTCGATAAGAGAGAAAATATCATCGGCTACTTGATCAGTGAACTGAGAAGTGTATGGCCAGATCGAGATGAAATAATGAGTAATCATTATTTATCTGAGAATTCAGTGTCACTGGAATATCAAGAAAGGAATTAATATATATAAGGATGACTAGTTCTATGCCTTATATTAATTCTGATATTTATGGGTAAGGGACTATGCAAAATTGCATTAGGTCACTAAATGCCATATGCATTTTCATTTAATTTGGAATGCTATAATATCTTGCTAGAGAATATATATAGCCTTTGAATTAATTTATTAATTCATTGCCAATATTAAATGGACCTATAGGATCGCACACAAAATATTGGGCTTAAAATATTTAAATAGTGTATTGGGAATTAATTTGGACTTTTATTTAAAGTCAAATTAATGCATAAAATGGGTAAACAGATTTTTGCCTAAAACAGCAAATATGTAAAAACAGTTTTTTTGCCTAAACAGCAAAACTGTCAAGGTGCAATTTTGCCTAAAACAGCTGTTTTAGGCAAATCTATCAAACAAGGTTTTTGCCTAAAACAGCTAGAATATGTTAACAGTTGTTACACGAGAAAAATTTATTGGCATATGCTAGTTTTAATTTCAATTAATTAATTATCTATGTATAATTAAGTTAATTGAGTTTTTAATTCTAAATTGTATTTAATCAAAATATAATACTTGAGAGGGAATTAATGTGGCCAAAATTTGGCAACCAATTAATTCCAAAATAAGTTTATTTTGATTAAATGACTAATGCCATTTAAATTTGAAACCTAATAGAGTTTGAATTAATTTAAATCACTTAATTAGGAAGTGATGGAGGCTGAATATATTCCTAATTCTAAGGGATTTTGGTATGACCTATCTTTCCTAAATTAATGATATAAATTAATTAATTCTATTTTTGACAAGGTGAACAATTTTTCTCTTTTGGCCAAAATACACAAGGGGAAGAATATTTTCTTGCTTTCTTGTGTTCTTGGAATTAATAGCACCTAAAAGAAGTGCAAGATCAAGTCTTGTAGCTTCAAACCATTGCCTTTACACAATACTTTAAAAGAGAGCTACCAATCTCTATTTTAAGCCATCTTTGCAAGTGTGTGTGTGAGAATAGAGGGAGTGGCGTAAAAAGTTATTCCTTGGCATTGGTGATCAAGATTTAAGGTGGATAAAGTCATCTTAGTTGCTGGTCATCACCAAATTCAAGATTTAAAAGGCATCAAAAGTTGTAAAACCCTAAAATTGCATGTTTCGATTCTTGTTATTGAATTGTTTGGCATGTATGATTGTTTTTCATCGTTTTTCCACTGCACGATTACCATGAACATATCATGTCATATTCCATCATTTTGGTGAATATATTTAGATTTATAAAGTCAAATAGAGTGATTTTTAATGATTTGAAAACTAGAAACATATGGTAACAAGTTTGTACAATACCATTTTGGCTGAATCTAGCTAGATATATAACGAATTTGCAAAACAAAATGAACTAGGGAAACTATCTTTTTCATGAGTCATCCCACATTAGTCTCAGTAGCGAGTCACCCCATGTTTCTTGACTCGTCCCTTTTCTCTTCTCTTCTCTTCTTTTTCTATTTCTTTTCTTGATGAAATTAAGGATTTTGATCAACTTAACAATGATTAATCAACTTATAATATGATATAAATACATAGAGGATTGAAATTACCTTAATGCAAAACTAATTATGATATGATTTAGTGATGGAGAAATAATTTAAAATAAAGCCAAATATAAAGGAAAGATGAGTATATGGATTGTTTAAGCCATTACTTGGACTAAACACCAACCTTATGCATGTAACCAATATAATCAAGTTATAAAAGTATAAATGAGGTATTGTATGCTGGAATGTATGTGAATACTCTTATATAGATGTGTGTGTGTGTGTGTGTGTGTATAAAAACATAATAAGTTATAAAGCATGTGTAATAGACAATAAACCTTGAGGTATAGTTATAAGGAAACTGGAATGCATAAGTTAATTCAAGCTACTACCTAGTTCACATATCAATTCTATGTGTGTAATTTAATGTGATTAGAATTTATGAATATCAATAAGGGTATAAACATGTATACTTGAAATGCATATGTATATAAGGGTACATAGAGCTAAATAGAACTAATGATACTCTAAATAGATGAAGTATATGTTTATAGCTTTATATACATGAATATTTATGCTTTTAGGAATATTTATTTGTGTGACAACCACATTATTGTAGATAGGTATGAATATTACTACATGTATGTATACATACATACATACATAAATATATATATATATATATGTATATATATATATATATGTATATTGTGACGTATTGGACATATATATAGATGTGTGTGCATAATGTGATGCATTAAACGTAATGTAATAGGCTCAAGTATAAGTATGAATAATACATGTACAGGATGAATCATACAGATATATGTGCATTCACACATATAGAAAATAGTCTCTATATGAATGTAACTCTTATGAATATGTCAGATAGTCATGGTAATGATCATCCATGACTAAAGATGTTACAATTAGAGCATGTAAACTATATAATGTGTGTAAGCTTGAGATTATACATTGATGCTCAAAGCTATGTTGCTATGATTACAAATGGATACTAATATATGTTCATATGTATATAAAGGTAACTTGATTATAATAGCATACAGAAATTTATAAACTTGTATATGATGTTATGCTCAAAGATATGTTGTAAAAGAGTTAAAGGCATATGAGACAATATGAGAAAAGTAAAGATAACTAAAGCAAAAAGTTACAGTTGGCTGCATCTGTGTTTAGGTTGTGGATAGATAGGCATGCTTATAAGGGTATTTTGCAGCTGCTACAGTATAGATTTGGCCCTATTAGGTCTACAGTATATAATTTGGCTCGTTTGGGTCTACAATTGTCCCATTGGGACCAGAATTTAACCCTATTTGGGTCTACAGATTTGATATCTTTGGATATCCATAGGATTTAACACCTATGGGTATCCACAGTTCCCTTTATCCACACTCTTAGTGAAAGGTGTTGGCTTATTATAGAATTCAAATAAAGTAATATGAAAGTAATTGAATAGAAATGCTATGACTTAGCATAATTTGATCCATATGCTATTTTACCTAACTATAACCATGTACAGTATATAGAGAGCATGAGATTGTATGTAGATGTGTTTAAACATGAGATATGTAATGCTATAGTAACTCTTGCATATAATATTAATGATAAGTAATTTAATAAGATGGCATGATAAAATATACTATGATCTTATTTCCAACATCGTTATATATATATGAACTTATGTATTACATAACATATAAAGAACATGAAAAAAATATAGTTCTATTTAAAACATATGCATACGGTAATCACTAATGGCACCTAATGCTTTTATTGCTTAAGATCATTGTATTTATATACATATCTCCACACACAGTTGAGCACACTTAATTTGATCAGTGATTGTCATTGATTACAATAAACACTTGCAATCATAATAATAAGTCTTGTATGGTTGTTATGGAAATTTTATACTGTGGTTCTAGATTTTATTGACTAATTATTCACTTGTATGTGTAAATTATTGACGGCTATGGTAAGAGGTTATTTTCAGAATATTCTTCCTTGTTCCCCACTAAGTTAGTAAGCTTAGCATGGGTTTTTATCTGTGTATGTACTTGAAGCTAGATTTTCTTCAGGTGGGACAAGATATGCTATAGCAAGGACAACACTACAGATAGGAAGAGTCTAATTTTGTATACAATTGTAATTTATTTTGGTCTTTGTAATCATTGTATCTAGTAGAATGTGGTATAAGATAAGGATAAGAGCCAGTGTAGAGTAATCTAGAGTTTTCTTTATAAATCTCTTGCAATATACTAGGATTGTTATATAAGATAGTATGTATGATGGCAGGTATCAGTAGAGATTAGTGTAGTCTTTAGATTCTTAGTTTGCAATTCTCTTAAAGATTCAAGCTTTCTACTGTTGTTCGGATATATCATTAAGAGCAAGTTTAAAGCTTCATGAGTATTGTATCTCTTTATTTTAGTTTTTCTTTCATTTTAATCATGTTCGATAAGTAGTTTTTCATACTTTTGCTGAGGGAAATTTGAACCCTCATACTTTTATTGTAATGACTTAGTTTGAGTTTTAATTCAATGCAAGTTTAATTAGTTTTTAGTTCTTGAGAAACTTCTTATCCTCGATTGTTATTGGATTGATTATTAACTTACTTGATAAATGGTTGATGATTGATTTCAAGTATGATCTATGATATGTATTTTTTTGGATTAGTTTATTATTACTGATGCATGATTATATTCAAAATTTGAGATAGTTGTGTGTTGGTAAGAGTGGATTAAGACTTAGAAAATTTGAACTAAGAGTAAAAGTTAAGTTTGCTTGAAAAGAGTTTAATGGATGTTTAGGAGTTTAAAATTGGATCTTTATGCTAAGTATTGTATTATTCCTAATAAGAAGATTTAATACTTAGAATGATAGTCTAAATAAGATATTTGAATTTATTTAATTGGTTTTTCCATAATCATTTGTGTTACTTTTGATTTGAGTCATTGCAATAGAAGTTAAGGAGTATAGTTCTTTTAGTAGAATTGTTTTAGTTATTGCTCTATATTTAATTTATGTTAGTTTAGTTTTTGTTTTTTGTTTTTCTTTACTGTTAATTTTGTTTAGTTCTTACTTTCAATTCAAAAACTTAGGAAATAATCTCAGAATAATTCAACTCAAATATAGATATTTTACTTAGAAATCCATGTTCCCTTAGGTATAATATTCAGGGTCTTAATCTTATTTTCCTATATTACTAGCTGATCTAGTACACTTGCAAGACACCGGTCACAAATATACCATTCTCAACAATTACATTAACGTAAAATATATTATTCTTAAAAATGGTACAACTTTGGTCCTTGTTTAAAGAAATGTCCTAATCATTCATAAAACAACTGAAAAGAAATAATACTTCTAGATAAAACTAGAACATAATAATAGTTTGTAAGCTCTAGTGTTAATCCACTCAGAAGAGACAAGTGATAAATCCCTACAACTTGTGTAGAGATGTTCTGTCCAGTAGCTAACTGCAGACATATCTTTGCTCTCCTGACTCTTCAACTGCTTCTAAGCCCATGCAGATCATTACACAAATGAGATCCACATTCGGTATCTAATACCCAAGATCACCTAAAAGTAATAAAACAAGTATTAATTTCAATCATATGAATACTTGGAGTTGAAGCCTCAACTTGCTTCTTCTCCTTGAGAGAATGTAAATAGACCTTGCAGTTTTGCTTCCGGTAACCATCCTTTCCACAGCTGAAGCAAGTCCCTTTAGGTTCCTTTTTGGAAGCCTTTTTCTTGGATATACCACCATGCTTGGGCTGTGCCTTGGTTACCTTTTTCTTCTGCCTCTTGCCCCTTTTAGCAGAAGTGACAACCATGATAGATTTTGGATCACTCTTAAATGATCACTCAGCTGTCTTGAGCATATTGATAAACTCAAGTATTATATCTTGAATCTTGTTCATATGGTTGTTAAGCATGAAAGATGCAAAACTAGGAGCCAACGAATACAAGATCAAGTCAATGTATAGATTATTATCCATAACATAGCCTAGCCTACCTAAATGCTTAATGTACCTATACATCTTTACTGCATGAGCAAAAGTTGAAGTGCCCTCCACCATTTTTCACCCAAAAAGAGTTAAGTGACAAATAACAAAGCTGAGTATGAAGCCTAAATATATGGGATAGAAGCATTGATAGCTCAGGGAGTAAAGGCCAACGAGATATTTGGAGATTTATCCCTAGTGATTCACTAGGTAAAAGGGGAATGGTCCATCAGAGAGGAAAGGTTTATGCTATATGTGCAATATCTAAGAAGCTTAAGTAGTTAGGACGAAGCATGCACATTCATTCATGTGCCTCAAGATGGAAATTTGTTAGAAGATGCCCTAGTGACCTTAGTATCTGTATAGTATAACCCTAAATGAGTGTTTTTGGGGCCAATGATCATTACAAGTTCAACTAAGCCCTATTTTGGGAATGAATAGATCATGAGTATAGAAACAGCTAATGGTAAGCTATGGTCTGACACGTGCTGGATCCCGCTTGATTTCGATAGGGCTTTTAGAGGGCCGCTTTTAGGGTCTAAGACCAAATAAGGCTCACTGTAACTCACAAATTGGCGACTTCATAATAAAAAAAGAGATTTTGGCCTAATTTTTTTGTTCATGGTCAACCATAAAGGCATATAATATGGGCTCAAAATGGCAGGTTTCATAAAGTTGCCACTCAGCAGAATATTTTTAAAAGAATCTTAACCTTTTAATGCCTAAATATAGATCCCCAAAATTCTTTATTACTAAATTATTGCACCCCCAAAATGAACTACATCCAAAATCATAAATAAATAAAATACAAAAGATGAGAAAACAAAATAAATCAAGCATAAAGAATAATTAAATAATGTAAAGAGTTAAATTAAATATAATAAAATAAGGGGAAAGAAGGAAGAACCGCTTGAAGGATAGCCTCCAAAATGCATAAATCTCTAAAAATAAACTCCACGAATCTACCTAAAAATAATGGCTCATAAGAATGCAGAAAAGGGCAAATTAATTAGCATACAAATCAAACAATTTGAATAATAAAATAAAATGTTCATAAAAATAATACTAAAAAACATATTAAGAGGATAAAATATAAATCATATAAAATAAAGGGCAAGAATAATATTTAAATGTATCTAAACATATAAAAAATATGCACAATATTAAAAATAATTATAAAAAAAAACCTAAAATACCCAAAACAAGGCCACAAACGCCCACAAGGAGAGGACAAAGAGCCTACTAGGGGAGGAAAGATGGGATGAGGAGAAGACATCATGATATCCTATTTGCCACACTAACAAAGGGAGTTTTTGGTTCTTTTTCCCATCATTCACTCGAATGCAAAGGCAAAATGTAGATTTTTAAAGCTAAAAACTAAAAAAAAATATCATTTAAACTCCGAACATGCATATCTATATCCCTTAACATGCCAAATATAAAATAAACCTCGAAATATAACCTAAACCAAGATATGAAAGCAAGAAGCATATGAATAAAAAAAATTATGTCAAAGTATTCATAATGCATTAATGGGAAAAAGTAAACCCCAACATATCATTCTAGCATGTAAAGTAAATCTAAATTATCATGGCAATATAGAAAATATGGATAAATAAAGCAGATGACATAGGGACATAAATGATGATATTATAAAAAGTAAATAAACTTAATTAGTTTATGTGATCATGGTATGCATCTAGAGAGAGGAAGAGAATGAGGCCCATAATATTACCTTTAGGAATTGTAATTCTATAACTCTAAAAAGTGTGCCCTAGACCTCTAACCTTGATTCCATGTATAAGATATAGACGAAGGTGTATATTTGGTGTGAAAGATTACTTGAGGTTCTACTTTTGAGTATAGAGAATAAAATTGCTCTTCCTCAAAAGTCTAGCTCTATTTTTAAAATGAGAAATCCCCCTTTTTGAAATCTTAGATTTTCTTTAAATACATAGAGAAGAGTTCAAGATCAACTCTAACTCAAATTCCAAAGAATTGGAAGCTTTAATCCCTTAAAATTCATTCCAAATTAGATTCTCTAAAGTGTGATCTTTATTAAAGATTTTCAAACCGAGAAAACATGGGAAATTTTGAAATAACCCCATAGAAGGGTGTCTATAAATGACAGACAACCATGCATCATATGATTCCCGTCATAACAGACAATTTCTATCACTATCAAAGGCTGCAACTAAAGGTGAAATTCTTTTTAAAACTCTTAGAAAATCAAAGTTGAAACCCATAAAAGCATTTTTAAAAATGTTAAAATTGAGTCTAAAACTTCGAGATTCATGCTCTTTTTCAGAGGTATAAATGGTTCCTCATCATCGGGTAACCATGATTTAGACTACCTTAGGTCATAGTGTCTACAATTGCCCTATGATTTATAAGAACTGGTGTACTAGTGCCTAAGTGAGCAAAAATTTAGAGTAAAATGATAAAAGATGTGTACCTAAGTTATTGAATCTCTAGTTGATTATTTAAAAACATGCACCATTTGAAGTAGTGAGTTTTTAGTTGTGTAATTATTGTCAGTTTATCAATGTGTTAACCCTTGATTGGGTAGTTACAATCAACTTGTCGATGTGTTAACCCTTGGATGACTGTCTGATTAGCACTAGCTTATAGGCATACAAAATCAAGAATAGTTGCTTATATCTAATCAGTACTAGCTTGTCGGGATGCAGAATGAAAATGAGTTATTAATTAGTTGATGCCATATATTTGCATGTCTAACCTTGCTATTGCGATCATCGCCTTCTATTCGTATGGCTAGCCCATTTTAAACCAATATTCTTGTTGGAAAAATTTAGGCAAATATTCATTTATGAACAGTCACTGATAGCATGCTTTATAGCTTACTTCCCACTTGTAGATCTACCTTGAAGACACTACATCATAATTATTTCCCTTATCATTGGAACTTAAAACAACCTTCTAAACTTCATTCTTTTAGTGTGCTTTAATTTTATACTGTGATCTTGGCTTCAACCATATGGATTAATTAGTGACGAAGTATTTCACTATGTTCTTAGCCATGTGAATCAATCAATTTTGAACTATTCCACTTCATCTTCATCCATGTGGATCAATCACTGGTGAAGTATTTCACTTTGTCTTCAGACATTTGGATCAATTAATGGTGAAGTATTTCACTTTGTAAACCTTCCCAAAAGTTTAATAATTCCCATGTCTAAAGGAGAGAGGAAGGATTATAACTATCTCTTAAATTCCTCTAGAGTCAAAATATCTACATTTCATTTTGTTGTGCATCTCTTATGATTTCAACCCATTCGTATGGTAAGGCTCTTCTAAAGTTATAAAATATATGCACTTCTCATTGTTGTGCATCTCTTTTGATTTCAACCTATTCAAGTCACTCCTTATAGTGTTGTAAGTGTCTTAGAGTGATAACAAAGGAAGAGGAATTATCACAGACTCCCATCCATTCCCCCTCCCCCCCTTCATAAACACTTTATCTTTTTAATCCAATTTAATGTGCGTATGATCAACAAGTTTCTCTATTCCATAAGTAGACAATATATCCATTATAGGTTATAATAGCTCTTATGACTGTATCTTCAATATAGTGAGAACCGTCATCATCAAAGTTGTCTATATGATTATTATCTATGTAACTTGTGGAATATGTGCCTTTTAAGAGGGCTTCGGTGCCTGTGAGAAAGGTGTAGGGTTAGTGCTTTACTTGTTGAATTTGGAAGACTTATCATTTTACTATGTATTAATTGTGGTCAAGCATGCTGGATTCATTCTTTTGCAATTTTCTCTATCATTTTTGATTCTTTGTTCATTTACTTTGTTATTTTTGTCATTTTCATTTTAGTCATTTTCATTTCTTTTGTTATTTATCTTAGTATTAAACAAAATAACAATGAAGAATAATTAAAAACAAAATGAAACATAAATAAATACACATCATAAGTCTTATATGTATCAAAATGTACAAAAAGTTTCAAAACTCCCTAAATACAAAATATACGACTACTTTGATGACCTAAGCCCATTGTGATATAACGGTCCAAATGGTGGATGAAATACTGATTGCCTAAGAGGTTTAGGTGGTGTTACTTCTTGCAATGGTGCTGGTGGCTACTTTTACTACTGTTGAAATCAAAATGTAAATCTAGGTAGTATAGCAAGTAGTGGTTGTTAGATTTGTGAGCTCACACTTAGCCATGAGACTGCTCATGAGTGTTACTCTAAATACCTTATATGATCATCTCTCAGGTTCTTGATGTAGGCTCTTAATTGCTCATCAGTCTGAATCACAGCCTTTCTGCCTCAGGGACCTTTCTCTTAATGTGATGCATCTTTTCCCTAATACTGGTGAGAGAATCATCTACCACCTATAAGGTCTCATCGAATCTCTACCCAACTACTACCAAGTCTACTTGGATGCCCTGTACTCAGTATAAGGCACTTAGAGGTATCATCTAGCTGAACTAGCAGTAGAGTACTAGAGGTAGATGCTTCGAGATGGCCATATGGACTGAGCCTCTAGTGTACTATAGAAGGAAAATTGGGATGTTACTGGAGATTGTACTAGTGGAGGTACTGCCGGTAGAGGCTGGCTGCCAAGTAAGACATCTAAATCAAACCCCATGTCCCTCTTTAAGTCTAGATCCATATCTATCCCCTATAGCTTGTGAGGCTTGTCTTATAGGACATGGTCGGGTTGAGCAAGTGGTGTTAGAGGTGTCTTATGCTCTTAGCCTTAATCCTCTACTAGTGGCTCTAGCACAATAGGTGCTAATCTACATTGCACTCTAGTATACGGGACAGTCAATAGCATGCACTATCTAACTTCTCCATAAATCTGCTTGAACATCTTCACGGTGAGGGTTGCCTATAAGTCTATGAAGGTCTCCTCCATGAGGGGTAGCCCGAAAGGCCTCTCATTTGCCCTCAAGTCTAATAACATTTGAGTCACCACTCCCCTTATCCATATCTGTGTGGCTACTTTAAAAAGTGTAGAAATGATCTCATGAGTGATAGCTGCCCTCCTATGACTTTGCATAGCCCATAAACAAAAGATGTTGACCACGTTAACATAGAGGCTATTGAAATGGCCAAGGTATCATGTGGTGAGGACCTTTTGGATATATCTATATGCCTTTGTAGCTAGCTTGTTGCTCTTGGGCATGTTTGGGTGGTACACGGCTCCTTAAAGTGTAATATGTGCCTAATGCTACCTCTCTACTTCCCTATCTTGGGTCACGACATCTAGTCAAATGAGCAACCCCATGGCCTTAATAAATTAGGACCGCGTAATGTTATAAGGGATGCCTCAAACTCTGAAGGTAATGAGACCCTCCTTTGTGTTCAGTCTTTAGAACATCCTATACTGCAGAGTTGCTAAAAACTCCTATGTAATGTCTAGATAAGTAAGAAAAGATATGGCAAAAAATGTTGTCCATCCCAAAAGAGCAAATAATCCATCTACCTTATCTAGCATGCCTACACATTGCATGAACTAGCGGTATGTAAATCTACTGGTGTGGTATTGAACCCGAGATAAGGCTTGATATCTATTTGCCTTTCACTCAGTCATCCACTTTGTAGTTAGTGGAGCTAATGTAGCCTGTGCCTCATAATGTGGAGCAATCTACAAAAGGTTAAAGTTAATCTTTTGAAAGTAACTTGCATTGCAAGTATAAATTGAACTTGCATGAATTTTTGTCAAAATTTCGGCAGCATGCTGGCATAAACTAGTGCTAGCCAACTTGTATTAAGATGCGCATTGAGTGCCATAAGGCATAACACAAAATCTTAAGCCCATTAGTAGGTGTCTAGTAAGCATGCATGACAATCAGTGTTCAAAAATTACGACTTTTTAGAAAGTTTCTAATGAAATTTTAATAGCATTTCGGCTAAAAATTTGCCTGCCCCCTACACAAAAATACATTTACAAAGCAACAACATAACCCTGATGGCCACCAATAGTTCATTTCCATATTTATTTTATTGTGTCTTAAAGACAATGGTCTAAAACTACCTCAATTTTTTCGTTTTATTCAGTTTTACAATTAATGTTCCAATAAAAAAAAGCAGTTAAGCCAATCATAATTGATAAGAAGGTACATTTCCTAAGAATATAGCAGTTTAAATTAGCAATAAAGGAAATCAAGATGGACTCACAATACTAATTAGTGCAACTATTGTAAATTGTTTAAAAAAACAATTGATATACAAAAGGAAATAATTACGTAATTTAAATTAACTAAATTTAGACCTAAGATCGCAATGTAGCCAATTCATAAAATCTTACAGTTCACTTGTCAATTGTGCAGTCAGAAACCCAAGCAAATATATTTTGCTTTCTATCTATTTCTATTGGATATAACAATTTTTCTTTTTCTCTATTTTTTCATTTTCTCTATATTTTCATTTTTTATCATTCTTATGACTAGCAAATAGAGCACACTATTCCCATAACCACTAATCAAATAAACACTCTCAAAATCCAACCAACAATACGAAACAAACAAATATAATGGGCTAAAAAACTTGACAAGAAATTGACTATGTCATGCAAATGAAAAATACAATGTCATTATTCTAGAGGCATCTATCAAGGCAAAATAAAGAAAATAAATCAAAGTTAATTAAAAAGAGGGAAAAAGTAAACATCAGTCCAATATAGGCCCACCAAAAAATACTTGATGAAAATAAAAATGATGAACACTCTGATATACATGTTGACCTTAAGAAAATTTTGGAACAAGCGGCTCGAAAAAAGGAGAAATGAGGGAGAAAAGCAGAAAATCATCATTAATAGGAGTTTGCAAAGAGAGGAAGAAGAAAAAAAGAGGAAAAGATGGCTTTGTAAAATTATGAGTGACAGATGGGCTGGGCATTTGTTGTGAGTGAGCGATGGATGCTATTTATGTCCCATCTATCACACCTCTTTCCTTATTTTTATTTTTATTTTTGTTTTTCACTTTATTTTATTATTGTTTTCATTTTCTTTCATTATTTTACTTTATTTCAAACCAATTTACATTATTTACATATATCTAGCTAATTTATGCTCAAATTATCTATGTTACATATTTTGTTATTTATTTTTTACTTTTTATGATGAAATACTCCCTAAATTAAATCTCTAAGGATTCCAGCAATACCAGTATATTTTCCATATTTCTTGCAAAAATAAAGACAAAATGGATGCAAAAATACACGTGCAATGCATGGGACATACAAAAAAATTCAATTAGGCTATGAAAGAGTGATAAACGGGCATGCCATAAGTTGCACCTAAGGGATTACCGTTTGTCAGTCATTGCCTATAAATAGCTTTATTTCTTCTTTGAATTTTGTTCCGTTGCTTCTCATTTCCAATCAGCCTCTTCCCTAGGTATTTCTCTATCTTTTCTTTTTTTTTTCTTTCATTTCGATCATTTGTAGTCATTTGTGTTTTTATTTTTATTTTTACTATTCTAGCATATAAACTGCCTAAATATTTTCACTATGTTAACCTCAACTACAAAATTTTTTGGATAACCTAAAATCTTAGGAGAAAGCTATTTTGGCACCTTACTCCAATCTAAGGTTCTTAATGAGGTTGATGGTGGACTAAAGCCTAATTTCATTTGCTTTCCAACAATGGGATATCAGGTTCCATGTTTTTAGGTTCGCTCATAAGGAGTTATCCCCCTAGCAGAGGAATTTATTAAGATCATCGATGCGAGATTTGCACCTAGCAATCTTCCTTGTAGGCCTTAGTGTTTTCTTGACTATCATAGCCAGGTGATAGGTGTATTAGGCATTCTTCCTTTTGAGGTTGCCGATTTGGGATGGGCAAAAAAGAGGAAAATATAATTAGTTGCAAAACAATTCTAAAATCGAACCGACTTTTATGGTTAATCGATCCGATAGACTCGATTATAGTTTTTATATTTTATGTTTTTAGTTACGGTTTTGGTTTTTAGATACTAGTTGAGCATTAGTCTATGGTTAAATAGTTTATATATATATGTATATTATATTTTTTTTATACCTTAAAAATTTTTCTTTTTTTTTATTTCTCTTTAAAACTTACCTAGAATAATACTTTAAATATATTTAAATTATATATTTATTTTTATATTTTTCTATAAAATTTTTATAATACTTTAAACTAAATTAATATTTTATTATTCTCTTTAATTATATAGTAATATTTATATGTAGTAACAAATTAATTTTTTGATGTATATTTTTTTATCATATATTGGCGTTCATATTTTACATTTTTTTTATATTTCAACGTTTATATTTTAAAATTTAATATTATAAAAATTTTATATGACTTAGAATCAAACATGTTAATTTCCAATAAATATCAAATATATTTTATAATAATAGCTATTAATTTATTAAACATGAATTTTGATTAGTAAATTATGTTTATTTTGTGATTTTTATTTTAAATTACTTTGCACATTTGAAATTGAACTGAACATTTCATATTTTTTATATAATTTTAATGTTTAACAGAAAATATTGGTTAACCAAACAAAAAAATTAAAATCGATGGACTAGTTAACCGAATTTAATGGACCGGTTAATGCTTAGTAATTTTAAAAAGCTAATATTAATGGATTGGTTATTTTTTTTATCATGGACCAGTTAATCAGTCCTTTCTCACCCCTATCGCCAGCTTAATAACTCGAGGGAGAACCTTTTCACTGGAGTAGCTAATTAATGTTCTAGATGATTTTTCTGATGTGCCCACATTCAAGACTAATTTCATTCTATTATGTTGTTTCACTAGATATATAGCAATGACTTCAAGTGGCATGATTAGAGATTATGGGTTGTTTAGTATTATGGATGGTGTGTGTAGCAAGTTGACCCCATTTCCCTTAATCTTGGCAGAGATGATTCATATCTTTTATGTTATTCATGCTGATCCTACCATTCACCTTATCAGTAGTCCTTTATTGCTCCAAGTATGTCATTGTTTTAAAGGTATTGTGCCCCTTATGTCATTGTTATAACGGTATTGTGACTCTTATGGGTTTTCACACTAGCTTTTCTTATTGAAAAATGTGTCCTTTCAGATTTTCACATATTCCTCTCCTTTATTTTTGCTAAAAATGAATCCAACTCACCCTAGTGCCTCTTTTCATTCTTACTTACTTTCTCTTTTTTTTAGATCTTGCTGTAGGAGAAGTTGAGGTTGTTGACAGAGCCTCCTCCCTAAGTGATGGGCACTTATCCTTTATATTATTTTCTTATTAGATAAAAGTTGTATGATTTTCACCCATCTCACAAAAGGGCTATCTAGATAGCTATTATGGCAGATAGTGACATTACTTTCAAGTGCCCTTGGTTGTCCATATATTTGGTGACTAGAGATGGACCTCTAGATGCATTCATTTATGCGAGTTGTATCGAGTCACCTTTTACACTGTTGTTCACTGTGTTTGCCATTATAGGGAGCTGTAGGACATCATTTAGTGCTCCTTGGCTTTTCATGGTAGCATTCTCTCTACTATCTCAATATCAAGTTATCATTAGCATTTATGGGCTTGACTTCCTATGAAGAATATCATACCTAAGATTAGTGCTTGTCACTTTACTACTTCCACTAAATACAAGTACTGGGTCATCAGTACAGTGGTCGACAACAAGACACATCATCTTAGATATCTAGAAGGAGAGAGTAGAGGAGTATAGACATTAGATTATATATAATCAAAGACTATGTTTTTCTTTTCATTAAAACATTAAAATTTCAAAATGTAAGAGAACAACTTTTGAATACATTAATAATCTTTTAAATACAAATGCGATCTTTCTATCTAATTTCATTACAATTTACCATTACTTAACATTTGCTAAAAACTACAAGTTATCAAATCTCGAAATGAAATCCTAAAAGCACCAAAAATGTGTAATCAATTAGTCCTCTCGGGTTTTTTTTATTGATTATTTTCTCTCATCCCTTAATTTTTTCTCATGATGCATTTTTTGTGTTTTCACCCTAACGGGGCACGTCATTTTAGCAAGGCTACCATTTATCCTAATTTTCAACCTACGGGGTTTTTAATCTCTTTTTTTCTCTTTAAATATTAACCATAAAACCTTCTAAGATTGTCAATGTTAACCTGTTCTCTGAACTCATTTCCATCATTGTTAGTCAAAATTGCAACTCCCTTAAGCAATAACTTTTTTAGGATAAAAGGTCCTCCTCCTTTAAATGATGCTTCCTAGGCTTCTTCCTAAATAAGCGGGCTAGCCTCTTTTGGTAGATCTAACTGTGATAATAGGCTCACATTTTGTCCCCATCTAATAGGTTAAGCTAGAGTGACCAATGTTTGGCCCACTCTTTCTCTAGCAACTCAGCCTTGAGATTGATGCTCAAACTCTACGGGTAACACAACCTCTATGCCCTTAACTAAAGAGATTGGAGTGGCTCCCGTCGAAGTTCTAGCTACAATCCTATAAACCTATAATGAAAAAGGTAGCTTATCAACCCAGTCCATATATGTACAAACTATCTTAGATAAAATCCTTTTGACGTTCATGTTAGCTGCTTCAGTAACATCATTTACTTAAGGTCAACAAGGTGAAGTTCTATAATGTTGAACCTTGTACTTTCTAAGCATTTACTTGGTTTCAACTTGGAATTGCATCCGATTATCTGACATTATGTGATATAGTAACCCATAATTGCATATCAAATTTTTCTTAATGAACTTGACCATGTCCCTACATCTACTTTATTGACGGATTCCACCTCTACCAACATTATGAAGTAGTCTATCGCAACTGTGATGAACCTGTGTCTATTTGATGCTGCCAGATGGATCATACCTATAATGTCTATACATTACATAGTGAATGGCAAAGGTGATGTAAGGTTGAATTGCTCATATACTGGAAAGGTATTAATTCTTCATATTGTTTGCACAATTGACATTCTATCACATACTTAAAACATGTATCCATTGTAAGCCAAAAGAACCCTTAGCACGTACATATACCTCTTCCATAACCTTCTTAGCTTCCTTTTCATTTAAACACCTCAATAAAATGTCATCAATTGTCACTTATAAAGCACTCCACCTACACGAATGAACTAAGTAGATAGCTTACGAATCAATCTTGTATCTTTTTTCGTAGCCTATTATGGGAATAATGACTTCTCTAAGTAGTTCTAAATGTTGAAAAACCAAGGTTTACCATCATCCATCAGCATTTATTACTACCTCAGTTTTGAAGTGTGGCTTGTCAAAACTAGAGATCAACATAGGCTTTATACTCACCCTTTTCTAGTTATCCCACATCAGCACCAAAGTGGCTAGCACATTGGCTAACTGGTTCTCATCTCTAGGCATATATCTAAAAGTACACACATCAAATTACTTGCTCAGAAATTTCAAGCACTTAATTTTATGCATCAATCATTCTTACCTTATTGAACATTCACCTCTCACCTAGTAGATTACCAAAGATGAATCCTCGAATACCTCTGCAAACTTTGCCCCCATAGCTAGCAAGGCTTCTAACCCAAAGATGTAGGTTTCATGCTCTGCTTCATTATTTGTGGGTTTATACCTTAACTTCTTGGCTAAAGGTAGCTTATCTCCCTTTAGGGTAACCATGATTACTATTACTCTGGCTTTTTTATAGTTTATAGCCCCAATGAAGTGCATCTACCAACATTGGACTGCTATGGCTACGATATCCTCATTAGGAAACTCGTAGGTCAACTTTTCTCCCTCTAGTGGTTAATCTGGTAGGAATTCTGCTACAACTCTCCCTTTAATGGTTTTCTTAGTGATATACTCAATCTCAAACTCTTGCGAGGGGATTAACAACTTACCAATCTTTCCTAGGATTACCTACCTGTGCTGATGTCAACACTAGTGAATGCAAAAGGTATTCTCTAATATTGTTAAATGCCACATGACAATCTTCATTCCAAGCCACTACCGAATCCTTTCTAAATAGCTTGAAAATCAGTTTACAAATTGAGGTCATCTTGGCTATGAAGCTGCTGATGTACTAAAGCCTATCTAGTAATTGCCTAACATTCTTCTCCTTTTAAGGTACATACATCTCCCTAATGGCCTTTACTATATCAAGATTTATCTCTATTTCTCTCTAACTCACCACATGTCCTAGAAGCTTACTTGAGGTTACTTCAAACATGAATTTCTTTGGATCAAGCCAAAGGTTATACTTATCAATCCTTCTAAAGAACTTCTCCGAAGCCTCAAAGTAGCTTTCTAGGGTGGCTGACTTGATCATCATGTCATCTACATACATTTCCAACTCTTTATGGATTAAGTCATCTAAAATCCTAGTCGCCATCCTCTAATAGGTGGCACCCACATTCTTAAGCCCAAAAACCATAACTCGATAGGCATAAGTACCTTATTCAATTATGAAAGCCATCTTAATCCTATCCATAATCTTATTCATAATCTGATTATACCCGGCATAACCATCCACAAAGGTATACATGGAATAGGCTATAGCACTATCCACTATGACATCTATGTGAGGCAGGGGAAAGTGATCTTTTGGGAAAGCTTTGTTCAAATATATATAGTCCACGTAGGTCTTAAGTCTTCCATCTTCCTTAGCCATAGGGACTATGTTAGCTAACCATTTTGGGTGAGATTTCCTTTTTATTTTCTTTTTGTTGAGATTGAATGAATATGTATTAGTTGAATTGATGTTAAATATGAATGATTAATGATTGTGATTATACATATTGAAATCAGAAAAAAACATCAAATAAGTAAGTAAAATTGTTCATCTTATTAATACAATAAAAAAGAAAGTCATTGTTCTCATAAAAAGGTTCAGGAACATAAACTATGTCTATAAAGGTATCATCATCTTTAATATTTACAGTAGTTGTATATGCCTCTCTAGCTCCAAGGCTTGGTTTTAGTGGTGCTTCAACTTCTATCTTCTCTTTGCCCTTCTTCTGAATAGCAAACAACTTCCCGATTACATTCTCATTTGGGACTTTCTTGTCCCATGCTGAATGATGTAGTAAGATTTCTTTATCCTATAAACCCTTAACTAGCTTGATAATTCATTGCTTCCAATCGAATATGTCATTAAATAGCTCAAAACAAGGCACAATTTTTTCTCCCGCTAGCTAAGGCTCATTCTCTCGAAAATAAAGGCAGATTTTTAAAGCTAGCACATAGCTCTTAGAGATATAAAGGACTTCACCTGCCGCCCCTTTTCACTTACTTTTTTTTGTCTAAACTAGTATGTCCTAGCCCTTTCATGTCTTTTTGCCTTGTGGTAGTAATATTACCCTAAAGACCCTAAGAATTCTTGCCCAAACCAGCTCCGAGTAAAAAATGTAGCACCCTAATCCTCTAACCATGCATAACATCAATCGTCATAACCCAGCAAAGATAAATCATGAATAATAATAAATAGCATAGGCCATAATTATTTTATGCCACAATAACTTAAAACGAACTTATAATTAAAAGGCCTAACATAAAGCCAACAATACATAATGGAGTCTTCAAAGGCAGTTGCACTCTGATAGCTCTTCTCTTCAAAGGTTGACTAGCTACCAGCTATCTATCCATTGACTTAACCAGGACCTATACGGATAACAAACCCATCCTAAGCTATAAAACTTAGCGGGGAGCCTAACTTCAAGAATAAACTCTAAAGAAGTGTTATAGAATCAATACACCATTTAAAATTAATGAAAGCATATATGCATACAATATTAAATGATCTCACCCTTGCTATACATAAATAATCCGCAATCTTTTAAACATGAATATTGTTCTTATAATAGTCTAAACCTCATAGTAACCTATAGCACAGCTTCCATCGTATACTTCTTATCACATTGATTATGTATGATAAGCCTTAAGTGTTTAATTCAAGCATAAAAGGAGTGCATATTCGATATATATAACATCTATATGAGATATTTTAGGAGTCATTACTTCATAGATGTCATACAATACTGATTATACAATACATAAAAAATAACTACATTTCATTGAAACCATTATAGCCAAAAGAAATTTAAACCAAACAATATAATAGGACATTATCAATTTCACATTATATAAGTGAAGCAAGTGATGCATACATACATATATATATATATATATGTCTTTATTTCGAGCACATTGCTGAGTCTTTTAATCTTTTAGTAGCCTGCTGAGTACTAGTTCAAAGGGTGGATAATGGGAACAATGGATACCGAAGATATCAAACGATGGACCCAAAAGGGCCGAACTATGGTTCCATAAAGGAACAAAGCAATAGACACAAATGGGGTTGGCAATGGTTCCAGCAAGGAACAAACAATAGACGCAAACGGGGTCGAACGATTGTTCCATAAGGAACAAGACCCAAATGTGGTCAACTATGGCTGCTGCTGAATCCCTCTAGGCATGTCTATCTAGTCCACAACTGAACTAAGACTCACAAGCATTCATCTTTCATTCATAATATTCTTTCTCATTTAATATAACGTTTACCTAAAGCCATTTTCCATAAATGAGCACATATCATTCATTTACATAGCAATATTGGCTTAAAGCCCAGATATTCAAGAATTCATATCACCTACTTATAGTTGCATAGCTACCATATAACTTATATCTTGCATTAGTATGCTTTAACTTAATAACAACTAAGTATCATGCAATACTAGCTTGAATTTAATGTTTTAAAACCCAATGCAATACATATCATTGAACATAAGATCACGATGTAGCATCATGGTTTTTAAATGTCACATTAATTAAGCTTATGTAAATCATGATAATTCTTGAAACCATGCTTATAGACATATAAACCATGAATGTATGATCTAACACCTAAAACATATTCACTTAAGAAAAATGTACCAGTGTTGTTCTTCATAACCATTTCCCCTGCTTCATTATACTCAATTTAATCATCGCATATTCAATATATCCCATGTATTATATGCATGCATTTGGTGTAACACAATTGGTGAAAGTGTTCACATATGAGGTTAACATCTACCTATATTATTTCGCATTGCCTTGGAAAGACTTTACCATTCAATTGCTTAATTACGAATCATATAGCTTCTTAGCCCTTATTCTAGTAAATACAATCATCATATACATTAGTTATCGTTCATTTAATTCTCTTCAATTATATTTTACAGTACGAAATTCATGATTCATGAAGAATTTATAGCTTAGAGTGTGAAATAGAAACATTACAAGAAAACATACAAGTGGCCGTGCCAAATAAAAGAAGGCATACATGGCCATGCCAGGGAAAACAAATGCCAAACACACAGCCACGTAAAAGAGAAAAGCCATTCACGTGGCCACGTAAGAAGCAAGCAAAAGCAGTGCATAGCCACGCAGGAAAAGACTCCAACACATCACGTGGCCATGCCAAGGAACACAAGGAATAAGGCATGGCCACGCAAGGGAAAAGAAGGAAAAAGGTACGACCACACAAAGAAGAAGCAAAGACAAAATTATGGGTATACGTGGCCACACAAAAGAGAAAGGGAAAGGAAGAATTTCGGCAGTCTATATTAAAACCCCAATTTCTAGCTCAAAGACTTTGAATCCCAAACCCTCTTCAAGTACTTGGATTTCAATCATTCTTTGTTCATCTAAAACACTAAAACTTAACCTTCAATTCTTCTAAGGGGGACACATACAAGAACATAGGAAAAATCATCAAATAACCATTTATATAGAATTCCTGTACCTCATATGCTAGCTTCTTTTCCTTACGAAGTCTACCGATATAGCTCTTCCCTCCTTCCCCCATTCTAGATCTATCTGCTTCTCCCCCTCTCCTTATACACAGGGACAATAACAGGATCTTGTAATCCCTTTAATCTTTACTCACAAACCCTAGCTCCATTCACCAACCCGTAACCAGTAGAGACAGAGAGAGAGAGAAAGTGAGTGTTGTCTCTCCCAAAAATGTCGATCCCTTCAATCTCAAATCCCCTTTATTTTTCCTTTTCCCATAAGCTATTAAGTTAGAAAGTGGGGTAAATATCTCATTATGAATTTCCAAACTTGCCCTTATTCAACTTAACCCCATCAACTTATGTTTATTAACATTTAAAACCCATACTTCTAATTTACTTCAACTATATCCCACTTTAATCTTAATTTTTAGCCATCCTCAATTTACATACATGCTGAAATTACCAAAATACCCCTAATGGGACTTAACCTTAACAATGTAAAATAATTCAATATTTGCCTTAATTAACCATAATTCTCGTCACATTACTATAATTCGGTTAGGGCCATGATTGGCTCCTTACAATTTTCTCCTCCTTAAAAGAATTTCATCCTTGAAATTCAAACATAACATCTTTATCTTTAATGATATAAATTTCAAACTCAATCTTATCTACAACTAACTATAGCCATAGCAAACTCATCTATCTCTATCATTAGTATCTTCCTTCAATTTTTAGATACTCCCATGCTCATTACATTCCCATCTGTTTTCCCTTTTCAGCTAGGCCAGATATGCGATGCAATGCTTTTCATATGATATGGGATGTTATGCAATGCGTGTAAGGACCCAAAATAAGCCCTAGTAGAATTCAAGGGCAATTACATGTTATTAAAGTCTAATCGAGTATTATTGGATGAATTATTAAGAGTTAAGATATTGATTGGGGCAAAAATGTTATTAAGTTATCATTAATTATGTGATAAATGTGTAAATTATATGGTATGAATTTTATAAGGGCATAATTAAATTATTATGTTGGTTTAATAATATTCAAGGGAGTAATTAAAGTATAAAGTATTAGTTTAGGGGTCAATGTGTAAGTTCAGCATCTTAAGGGTCAAATGTGAATAAAATAATGATTTGAGAGGTTGATTTAAGAGAAGTATAAAATATAGTGGTCAATGTTAAGTATGCAAGAAGATGAGAGGCAATGGTGTAACATGCAAAAAGGTGAGAGGTTTTATTGTGACATGCAAAAAGAGGAAGGATCAAAAAGGAAATTTTACCTTGCTATTATAAATAGTGAATTACATAAGTGAGAGAGAGGGGAAAGAGGAGAAGGGACGCCATTCCTAGTGGGAATTGCAGAATTTCCTTTCTTCTCAACCTTTCATTCTTTGATAAATCTCTCTAAGAAATCTTTGAAGAAATTCTTGCATGTAATGTTTAATCAAGAGAAATTGTGCATCAAATTAATGTAATAACTTCAATTAAATGACATCTTCTTCTTCTCCTTCTTCTTCTTTTCATTTTGATGAGGTAATGGTAGAGTAAGGTGCTGGAATTTTAATTGAATGATGATGCTTGTGAAGGAGAAGAGGAAGGTAGAAAGAGTAAAGGAAAGGAATTTGCTAGGGGTTGAAGACAAAGGGATTTTCAGCCAAGGTATGGGAACTTAGGCTGTTCATAATTGCATGCAAAATTTGCTGGAACAAGTTATGGTTGACAGAAATTTAGGGTTGTGTTTTTCTGAGTTTTATCGGGGGTTTTATCGAATTGAGTTTGAAAACAGTTTGAGTCTTTGCCGAGTCGTGAAGATCTTCACGAGTCGTGAATTATTGTCCGACTCGTGAAGCTCTTCACGAGTCGTGCACCATGTTTCCCTTTTTCTCCACTCGTGAGCCCCTTCACGAGTCGTGAAATGCTGTCCTTTTTCCCCACTCGTGAGCCCCTTCACGAGTCGTGAAATGTTTCCCTTTTTCTCCACTCGTGAGCCCCTTCACGAGTCGTGAAATGCTGTCCTTTTTCTCCACGCGTGAGCCCCTTCACGAGTCATGAAATGTTTCCCTTTTACTTCACTCGTGAGCCTCTTCACGAGTAGAACGTTTCTTCATGACTGATTGACCTATCTGGATTGTTTTGCTCATAAATTGAGCTATAGAATAGAAAATTGAGTGATTCTTTTTGCGTTAGAAACTAGACTTCCATACCTATATTTCATATGAAGAAACATAAACTTAAATCTGTCTCTAGGTATATGGAATTTAGGGTTGAATCCGTACTATTTTCCCTGGACGGCTAATAGAAACAGACTTTACAATAATGGGCATAACTTTTAGTAGACATGTTGAAATGCTACAAAATAAAATTCTGATGAAAATAGTGACATGAAAGTATAACTTTGATGAAGAAATGTTGGTCTATATCCTTTTAAAGTTTACGTTATGAATTTTCTAAGTGACAGACCACACTGTTTTAGTTTTAAAAACAGCCTACAGTATTTTCTCAATAACGCGAGCTATAGGTCATATATTAAGATGAATTTTAATGCTATGGAAACTAGACACATAGGGGGATAAGATTGTAGAAGATAATTGTGCCTAAAAATGACATCTTAAATTTCAAATGTGGCTCACAATTCGAGTTCAGAATGCTGCCCTGTGCAGATTTTCTTTAACGTACTTTATTTTATGGTTTTCAATTAGTTAAGCTAAATATGTATTTATGTGATTACCAAATGAATTGGATAGGGCATGTAATATTACTATTAAATACAAAATTATATGTATGCATATACTTTCACACGTGTACATAAGTAACTACTAGTGAGGAATATATCTAACATATATTTGTGATTAAATTTGTACATAATTGTTATATGCAAGGCTAATGTTTGTATATACTCTTATGATGATATATGCTCAGTTATCATTAAGAAATGTCTAAAATAGAAATACATGTAACTAGGGATGTAAATCAACTTATGATTACATATGTATAGCTTAACTACATGTTGTTATGATAAATTCATAGTTATATGGAAGCACATTGAATGAAGTATGGCATGTAATATGATACTTATAGTTTGAAATGTCAACTTTACTGGTAGAAAGAAGTATTGTGATTTGTAGATCATATGTGAACATATAAACATATGTATATATATATATATATATATATATATAATATGATCTTACATGATTGGGTTTGAATTTTGAAAGATATTTTAGAGTAATGATTCAAAGTATATGTGTAAAGTGAAATATATGAATATGTCTTTACTTAATTGAAATGACATGAGTAAGAATATGTGATGTCACATGTTGGCATGTTGAAATACAGATCTACAGTGCTAAAGACTCCATTATAGAAATTTTATTAAAGCCTATAATGGCATTGATATATGAGACTATGTATACAAGTGTATGCATTAGAGAAGGAGTATCTTGTCATGTGACTATTATATGAGAAAAGTGTATAAATTGTTATGAATTGTGCATATATGTATATGTATTAGAGAAGATATATATTTTTACATGCTTATGTACTGGTACAAATGGCCTTATATAAGTATAGTCTTAACATACAGAATAGTCACATGATTTAATAGAATTACAAGAACAGAACAGTAATACCCAACAGTGGAATGTTCACAGGTTTACAGAAAGTTACACATGAGCGCTCTTATGAGTATATTGTTCATAGTTATACAAGAGTATACATGTGCATATAAGAATATGAATGTATAAAGAAAAGATAAAGTAGATTTTATTACCTGCGTTGAGTCTAGGAAGTGGATAGATAGGCATGCCTATAAGGGTACCTTGCAGCTGCGATAGTTTCAACCCCATTTGGGTTGTAGTCAACCCCGTTTGGGTGACTAAACAGACAGACATGGTCCCTTTTGGATCATTTTCAACCCCGTTTGGGTTGTAGTTAACCCCGTTTGGGTGACTAAATAGACTTGTACCTTCGGGTACCATCGTATAACCCGTTATCCACCTCTTTAGAGTAGTGCAGGTTTTATACCAAAGTTAAGAAGAGTTTGATGTTTAACTTAAAGTTATATGAAGTATGACAATTCATAAATTTATTTCATAATCTAATTTATATGTGAAATTCCTTTTCAACACACATGGAAATTATGATATTAAAAGATGTTGCGATATACACTTATGCATGATTATTGCATGTAGGAATAGTATGTACAGAGTTATATAAATGAACTAGTGTATCACTAATATCTAGTTATGGACTATAATAGAGATAGTATGTTTTCTATAGTAATATGTTACTTGCTTGAGGTAGATAAATGATTTGCAAGATTCATCATGTATGAAAGCTATGAAAAATGTTTTGCTGTAACAAATGTTTTCTATAGCAATGGAATATAAGAGTTATGTATAGGTATTCATGTTGGTGATTGCTTTTCAATTAATACATTGGATTATATGGTTTTCCCAGTATCTACTCGTTCTTGTTCTTTATTGAGATTTGATGTATAATGTCTTGTGCATATACATAAAATATTTACAGATTTACAAGTGATAAAGTTCACATGATAATGGTATTTGAGATGGGAGCGAGCCATAAATTTTGGTACAATAAGTACTACAAATATATTCTAGATTGATAAATGATAAACTTTCATAGTACTAATGCTCTATCTTACTTTCGAATATGCATATGTCCTTGTTGATCATAGCCTATATGTGAATATGTATTTGTGTATATTCTTGGTATATGTTAAAGTGTGTAGTAAGTGGAAGGAATGACTTAGTATAAACAGTGGTATACCATTCAATGAATGGATCACAAGACTAAAGGATAAACATGTTTATATGATTAAATGTTAGGTATATAATGCATCAATGCCGAATTTACTATCATTAAGTCATTTGGTTACCATGTGTGGACTCTTGTCTGCATTTTGCTTTTATTTAAAAGTGGGCATAAATTATACTTATGGTTCATAATGTATGCTTGTTGGCGACCACTGTGAGTGGCCGTTTGTCATATTTAGTATTCCTCACTAAGCTTTATAGCTTAGCACGGATTTTTGTTTATCCATGTAGGTTGTGAGAACAGGACTTCACCGGTGTTGCAACCACCAAATTGGGATTAACCTTTTGAATTGATGTGTGATGCTAGTAATTATGCGGTTGGGGCTGTTTTAGGACAAAGAATTGATGGGAAGTCTTCTGTTATTTATTATGCTAGTAAGTTACTAGATGATGCCCAAATTAATTACTCCACAACTGAAAAAGAACTCTTGGCTATTGTGTATGCTTTTGATAAATTTAGAGCTTATCTTGTAGGGCAAAAAGTAATTGTTTATTCTGATCATGCTGCCCTTAAGTACCTTTTGAGTAAGAAAGATGCTAAGCCTAGGTTATTAAGATGGTTTTTAATGTTGCAAGAGTTTGATTGGGAGATAAGAGATAAAAAGGGGAAGGAGAATTTAGTTGCGGACCATTTATCTAGGTTGACCCAATGTGTTTTGCAAGATAATGATGATGGGGTACCTATTGATGAAGATTTTCATGGGGAACATCTTTTTAGTGTAATTTCCAAGGAAACTCCTTGGTTTGCTGATATAGCAAACTACCTAGTGAGTGGAATGCTTCCTTATGGTTTAGATTATAGGCAAAGGAAGAAATTCCTTCATGATGTGAAGTTTTACTATTGGGAAGAGCCTTTATTATATAGGAGATGTGCTGATGGATTGATTAGGAGGTGTCTTCCTCATGAAGAAGTTAGTGAAGTATTAGCTCATTGTCATTCTTATGCTGTAGGTGGTCACTTTAGGGTTTCTAAGACAGCTTCTAAGGTTTTACAAGCTTGTTTTTGGTGGCCTACGTTGTTTAAGGATGTTAAGGACTTTGTACTTAGTTGTAACAAGTGTCAAAGAATGGGAAATTTGTCTAGGCGGAATGAAATGCCTTTACAAGGTATTTTGGAAGTTGAATTGTTTGATGTTTGGGGTATGGACTATATGGGACCATTTCCTAGTTCTTTAGGGAATAGGTATATTTTAGTCATGGTGGATTATGTGTCTAAGTGGGTAGAAGCATTTCCAACCATTGCTAATGATGCCAAGGTGGTTAAGAAGATGCTTAAGAAGGTTATATTTCCTAGATTTGGAACACCTAGGGCCATTATTAGTGATGGTGGGTCTCATTTTTGCAATAAAGTTATAGAGCAATTATTGAAAAAATATAATATGACTCATAAAATAGCTACACCTTATCATCCCCAAACTAGTGGACAAGTTGAGATTAGCAATCGAGAGCTTAAGTGGATTTTAGAGAAAACTGTCTCTAGGTCAAGAAAAGATTGGGCACTTAAGTTAGATGATGCTCTTTGGGCATATAGAACAGCTTTCAAAACTCCTATAGGTCTTACACCTTATCAATTGGTTTATGGTAAGTCTTGTCATTTGCCGGTTGAGATTGAACATAAAGCTTATTGGGCCACTAGGGTATTAAATTTTGATATGCAACAAGTTGGTAAAAAGAGATTGTTTCAATTACAAGAGTTAGAGGAACTTCGTATGAATGCTTATGAAAATGCCAAGTTATATAAAGAACGAACTAAATCATGGCATGATAAACATGTACTAAAGAAAGAATTTCAAGTTGGTGACATGGTTTTATTGTATAATTCTCTATTGAAATTATTTCCTGGAAAATTAAAGTCTAGATGGTCGAGACCTTTCAAAGTTGTTCAAGTTTTTAGTTATGGGGCTGTTGATATTGCTAATGATAAAGGGGAGGTTTTTAAGGTTAATGGACATAGGTTAAAGCCTTATTTCATTGGTGATGCATTGGTTCCTACTCATAAAGTATCTTTGATGAATTCTTCTTTTACATAATACTAATATGATTTTTGTTTTTCCTTAGTTCTTTTAGTTTGAATTTATTTATTTTATGGGTTGATTGTAGGTTATATTATATGTTTTATATAGTTTTTATGTTCCTTAGCTTATTCTTCTTTGTTGTTTTAATTTTTGGATCCAGATGTTTAATTTTTGCAGAGAAATACATTAGTTTAACGAGTGAATCATTAGTCGTGACTGTGTTCACATGTGTTCCAGAGGTTTTTTTCATTTACTCGTGAGCCGAATCACTAGTCGTGACTGTGTTCACGAGTGTTACAGAAGCTTTCGTTCTTCAGTCATGAGAAGACTCCCGACTCGTGAACATCTTCACGTGTCACACAGAGGCGTAAGGCTCACGAGTCGTGAAGTATATACCGACTCGTGGGGATTTTCATTTTTGTCTATCCCTCCTTCTTTCACGAGTCGTGAGATTCTTTCCGAGTCGTGAACATTACTTCCTCAACACAATGTTTTGTCTTCACGAGTCGTGAGGAATATGCCGACTCGTGAAGCTGTGTTACTAAAGTTACGGGTCGCGATTTTAACTTCTTATTTTTCTTTCTATTTCATTTTTATTTCTCTATTTTACCTTTATTTCATCTAATTAGGCTTATTAGCGGTTTTTAATTTGCTTAACTGCACTAAATTAACTTCCATTACGTGGGGGGAACGGTTATAATTTCAAAATTAGGGTTTCTTCTAATCGACATAACTTTTCATATTTTCGCTCATTCTTCTATAAAACCTGTCGTGATTTACCTCGTTTCCTTTTCTATTTTTACATTCTCTCTTCTTTTACTTTTCTCACAATTTCTATCTTCTACTGTAACTTTAACTTTTGTCTTTTTGTTTTTCTCTTCTCCTTAACTTCTTCTTGTTCTTCTTCCTTTCCTTGCATTCCGTTTCAGCCACATTACCCAAACACCAGTGCCTGCTCTCACGAGTCGTTACCCCAGTTCATGCATTTCCTTTTTCTTTTCTCTGTTTCACTTTCTCTTTAACACAATGGTAAGGACGAAGAATGTTTCAACATCCAGGAGTCAGCAAGGAGGAGATGAACCACCACTTTCGAGTTTGCAGACAGATTTTGGTTCTCCATTTCCTCTTTCTTCCATTCATGAAGGTAACCGGTTTCTTATTCTCAAAGATAAGGTACGTTATCAATGTAAGTATTTTCCTAACTCTTTGCTTGAAAGTGTGGGTGTTATTGATGCAGTAAATGAAATGTTGTCTGAATGTGGTCTCTTGAGGTTTGTCAATATGCATGAGCAGTTTTACACTGACTTAGTCTTGGAGTTTTACACAAATTTTAAAGAGAATGCTGATAATCCTAGGCTGGTAGACTTTCGTTTGAATGGCATTGATTATACTCTAACTTATTTCATGATGCATAGAATCTTTGGTTTTAGCCCAAATGGTTTATGTAATCCTCCTAAGAATTATAGGCCAAATGAGTTTTGGAATTTTCTTACTGGTTTGACTACTCCTTATAGGGCTAGAGATGCCAAATCCATGTTTATATCTGACTTGAAGTACTGGATTTTACATAAGATTCTTGCATCCATTGTTTTCAACAAGCATGAATTTAATAGGGTTTCAAGTCATGAACTTTTCCTAATGTGGTGTGTGCATAACCATAAGTCTATATGTTGGTCCTATTGGATTTTCAAGCAATTGTTGCATTGTGTTAATCGCCCGAAGTCCCCTATTACCCATGGACATGTTATTGCTGCTATAGCTAGGGGAATTGATATTGATTTGCGTGTTTATGATGATGTGCTTCCATGCTTGTATTTTTCTAAGCATTTATTTGTGGAGGGAGAGGTCACTAACAATTCCTTCCAATACATACCATCTGTATATCGTTCTTGTTGGAAGGAACTTCCTGGTCTTCTAATCCGCAGGTGGCTAACATGGAAAGTACATCGGAGGAGTCAAGACCAATGGAGCCCGGGCCTAGTGATGATCCAATGGAGGGTACACCTGTTTTCACGCCAACCGCTGGAGCTTCTTCCCTTTTCACAAATTCCATGTTCACTTAATTATTACAAACTCAATCCACCATCCAAAGCCAATTGGCTTCCTTGGAGCAAACCACCACTCAATTAGTTCATAATCAACGCCGCCTTGAGCACAAGGTGGATGCTTTCATTGCCCAATCGGGCTACGTGGTTGTTTCGCCTCCAACTTCACCATGATTTGAGGGGAGTTTTTCTTTCCTCTATATTTTTATTTTTTATTTTTATTTTTTTTTGTTATTGTGATTTTCTTTTTGTTTGTGTGTTTGTTTTGTTTCTCCACATTGAGGACCATGTGTCTTCTAAGTGTGGGGGCTCACTTGTGTGTTATTGAACACTTTTGTGTGTTTTGTTGTTTGTTTCTCTTTTTATTTATATAGACTAACTTTTATAGTGAGTTTTGTTATAAGTGTTGCTCATAGTGTATGCCATATAGGTTGTTATGAAGATTCATTTGCCTTGATACTCAATTGATTAGTTTTTCAAGATCTTTTTGCATGAGTTTTATGTCTTTAAGTCATCTCTTTTTACTTTCTTTAACATTTTAGGTTATTTAGTCTCTTCATTAACTATGCTTTAAGATTTAGACTATGCTCATTTAGCTTAAGATTTTAGGATTTTAGTTGCTTCATGGAAACTTTAGCCATAATACTTATCTTTAAGCCTTTCAATAATGGATGAGGACTGAAAAAAAAGAAAGAAAGAGAAAGAAAAGAAAGAAAATAAGGAAATTAAAGAAAATAAAGCAAGATGCATACTTAAAAGCTTAATCAAGTATGGGATGGAGCGTAAAACGCACCCATTACTACATTTTCTTGCTACTCTAATTACATGGGATAAATTTTAAAAGTATACCCATGAAAAAGAAAAGAAAAAATGAAAAACATAGTCTAAAAATGCCATGAGATGGGTTCAAAGGTATGTGTGTTTTTTTTTATATGTCCAAAAAGGCAACTATAGTCTTAGGATCTTAGGTTTTATGATCATTATTCTTTCTTAAGCATGGTTAGTCTTGAGACTTTATATTCTTGATGTTGAATTTAGTAAACTTTGATGACTTGATGATTTAAAATGCATGTTTTAAGTCTTGATGAACTGAAATTTTGAGTGTTAAGGTGTTTGAATTCATATCAATCTTACTTTAAGTGAAAATTGAGCAATGCTTTATAATGTAACTTACTTAGTTTGCCTTGAGATTAAATTTTTCTCACTTTTCTCTTGCTTGGGGACAAGCAAGGTTCAAGTGTGGGGGAATTTGATGGCAAGTTAAATGTCTATGTTTTTATGTGTGTTTTTCTCTTATTTATGTAATAAGTATGTAATATTATATGTGTTTTTATGTGTTTATGTCCCATTTATGTGTTTATGTTGTTTTTAGGTAGAAATTGGTGAAGTGAGAAAAAAAGGAAGAAGATGGTGAAATTTAGAAGAAGTGGCTCACGAGTAGTGAAGAGCATCACGAGTGGAGAAGGAGTGAAGAAGAAAGAAATTCACGAGACCCAGCTAAAGTTCACGAGTCATGAAGGGAGTCACGACTCGGAAAAGAGAGCAGGATGGAGATCACGACTAGGCAACAGCTTCACGAGTAGTGAGGAGGCTCACGACTCGTGATGGGCACAAAATGTCTCAAGGAAATCACGACTCGTGAGGAGGCTCACGAGTCGGACAAGACGCTGTTTCCCAAACACGTGTCTTCTGCACCTGATTTTTTAGCCAAACAATGTGTCCTTCCAGAAGCAATCTTCCGTGACTTGTCAAGGGACATATCTGTAGAGAAGACACATATAAATATGGGAGAAAAACTCTGGATTAGGATGGAAAAAAATTAAAGAATGCTTTTACTATTTTCTTAAGAACATTTATAGTTTTTTTGAATTTACTTAGTTTTAAAGGATGACCAAGGAGCAAAGCCAAAGGAATAAGAGATTTAACAGAAGGTTTAAATAGAAAGTAAACCCAGGGGAGTGATGCTTTCTTGTCTCTTATTTCATCTTTATTGTAATTTTGTTTATGGCTAAGTTCTTTGATACATTATAACTATTTAATTGAAGTTGTTATTCATCTACTTATCTTTGTTTATTGAATGCTTATTTTCTTTACGTATGAAGTATGATTTAAGTTTGTTTAAGTGCTTTGATTTGCTTAGTATGCTTGATCACCATATTAAGTATGTTAGTCATTTAATTCACAATGAGAGTTGGAATTACTTGATGGAAAGTTAAATGAATTTACTTAAAGCATTGAATTCACTTAGAGATAAGGAATTCACTTTAAGGGGTTAAAGAATTAGCATAGAACTTCATGGTTTTTATTTATCTCTATAATGACATGAGAATGCTTATAGACTCTAAGTAAGAATACTCTTTATTGACAATGAGAATTGCTTTAAAGAATCTTGGCTAAGTTCTCCATTCATATCATTCATACAATTGTTAACTAATCAAAGATGAAGTTATTTTATTTGGTTATAATGTATGTCCATCCTATCTTTCAAGTAATTTAATATTCAAAATTAACTTAATATATTTTAAGTAGTTTAGTAATTACATTTATTGCATGATCTTTATTTTATTCGTTACCTATCCATCTAGCCTTTGTGAGTTCAATACAAAATTTACCCCGTTCCCTTTGGAACGATACCCTACTCGCTCTATACACAGTCTAGTGAGACTAAGGGTTCAATTAAATCCCCATCACACAGCTTCCATCGTATACTTCTTATCACATTGATTATGTATGATAAGCCTTAAGTGTTTAATTCAAGCATAAAAGGAGTGCATATCCGATATATATAACATCTATATGAGATATTTTAAGAGTCATTACTTCATAGATGTCATACAATACTGATTATACAATACAGAATAAATAACTACATTTCATTGAAACCTTTATAGCCAAAAAGGAATTTAAACCAAACAATATAATAGGCCATTATCAATTTCACATTATATAGGTGAAGCAAGTGATGCATACATACATATATATATATATATTTATTTATTTCCAGCACATTGCTAAGTCTTATAATCTTTTAATGGCCTGTTGAGTACTAGTTCAAAGGGTGGATAATGGAAACAATGGATACCGAAGGTATCAAATGATGGACCTAAAAGGGCCGAACTATGGATCCATAAAGGAACAAAGCAATAGACCTAAACGGGGTCGGCAATGGTTCCAGCAAGGAACAAATAATAGACCCAAACGGGGTCGAACGATGGTTCCATAAGGAAAAAGACCCAAACGAGGTCAACTATGGCAGCTGCTGAATCCCTCTAGGCATTCCTATCCAGTCCACAACTAAACTAAGACTCACAGGCATTCACACTTTAAGAACATCTTTCATTCATCATATTCTTTCTTATTTAATATAATGTTTACCTAAATCCATTTTCCATAAATGAGGACATATCATTCATTTACATAGCAATAGCGACTTAAAGCCCTTATATTCAAGAATACATATCACCTGCTTATACTTGCATAGCTACCAGATAACTTATATCTTGCATTAGTACGCTTTAACTTAATAACAACTAAGTATCATGTAATATTAGCTCGAATTTAATGTTTTAAAACCCAATGCAATACATATCATTGAACATAAGATCACGAAGTAGCATCATGGTTTTTAAATGTCACATTAATTAAGCTTATGCCAATCATGATAGTTCTTGAAACCATGGTTATAGACATATAAACCATAAATGTATGATCTAACACCTAAAACATATTCACTTACAAAGAATGTACCTGTGTGGTTCTTCATAACCATTTCCCCCGCTTCATTATACTCAATTTAATCATCGGATATTCAATATATCCCATGTATTATATGCATGAATTTGGTGTAACACAATTGGTGAAAGTGTTTACATATGAGGTTAACATCTACCTATATTATTTCGTATTGCCTTGGAAAGACTTTAGCATTCAATTGCTTAATTACAAATCATATATTATTTTGATGAGGAGAACACTAATTTCTTAAAAATGGTAAAAAATAGAGGTTAAATTAATTAAGGGGAGTAATTGTCATTTTTTATTTATCCAAGGGCATAAATTTCATTAGGAAATGGGTCATGATCATCTACATGCAATAGTTTTGTATCAAGAAGTGTAGAAACCAATGAAAACTTGACAAGTGGCTTAAAAGATAGGCCGTTAAATCAAATAGTAAATGGTGAAATCTTGATCCTTAGTTTAGGAACCAAGACTAGAAGAAGCTCACTATAACTCACAAATTGGCCACTTCAAAATAAAAAATGGCTTTATGCCAAATTTATTATCGATGGTTAACCCATGAAGGCATCCAATATGTGCTCGCAGAGGCTAATTTCACGGAGTCACCACCCAACAAATTGTTGGAAAATGAATCTCAACCTTTCAATGCCCAAATAGAGATCATTGTTCGAGACATCACTTTTACTTAGCTTATTGACTATGGGTCTCTTATAATTAAATTTTTATTTTTAATCCCCTTCTCACGTGATGCATTGCAAGAAAATAAATAAACACAACAATCATCTTGGAAAGCAATAAGTAAAGCGGTAAATTAATAAATAAGCATCCTACTTAATTTATTATAGAAGCAAATCATCCAAAGTGAAAATAAAATTAACAACATACACAAATCGAGACATTCATTAGATTGAGAACATTAGTTTCTTCATACATGTTTACAAAAAGGTAAAGAGTCCTTGTCAATTTTAGAAACACATGACATCAGTCATCTCAATTTTGATGAAAATAGGACTACTTTTATTGTTTGGTTAGGGTAAAAAGTGGACATTGGTCCCTTTTTTAGAAAAAAATACAAAATTAATTAAGTAAAATAACATTTAAGTGCTTTCCTTAATTAACGTGCCGAAAAAATCCTTTTTTACTAAATTATTACATCATTAAAATTAAATACATCAAAAATAATAAATAAATAAAATACAAAAGATGAACAAATAAAATAAACCAAGCATAAAGCATAATGAAATAATGTAAAGAATTAAATGCAATATAATAAAATAAAGGGAAAGAAGGATGAACCGCTTGAAGGATAACCTCCAAAATATACAAAATCTTCCAAAATTAAATATGAACAAAAGTAATGGCTTATGGGAACACAAAAAAGACAAATTAATTAGCATACCAATCAAACAATTTAAATAATAAAATAAAATGTTCATAAATACAATATTGAAAAAAACTACATATTAAGAGGACATAATGTAAATAATGGATAACAGAGGGCAAGAATAATATTAAAATGTATCTAACCATGCAGAAAAATATAATATACAAAATAACTCAAAAAAACAACTAAAAGTCCTTAAGTTAGGACACATATGCCTATATGGAGAGGACAAATGCCCTATAGAGGGAGAAGAGATAGGACAAATAAAATATGCCATCACATAGTGTGACAAACGGGCATTTGTTGGGTTTTTTTTCATTAGTTACTTGAATACAGAAGCAAAATGCAAATTTATAAAGCCAAAAACTAAAAAAATCTTTTAAACCCCAAACATTAAAATTTATTTTCCTAAATATGCCGAAAAATGACAAAATGTAACCTAAACCATGCTATGACAACAAAAAGCAAATAAATACAAAAATTAAATCAAAGTATTCATCACGCATTTGTGGAAAAAAGTAAACCCTAACATATCATTTTTGTAAGTAAAGCAAATCTAAACTTTCATGGCAACACAAAAAATATGAATAAACAAAATAGACGACATAAGGACATAAATTATGATATCATAAAAATCAAATAAACCTAAGTAGTTTACATAAACATGGTATGTATCTAGAGAGAAGTAGAGACTGAGGCCCATAATATTACCCTTACAAACTGCAATTCTATAACTCTAAAATGCATACCCTAGGCCTCCAATCTTGATTCCCACACACAAGATAAAGAAGAAGGACTTTGTTTGGTTTGAAAATTACTTGAGGTTCTATTTCCAAGAATAGAGAATCAAATTTCACTCCCTTAAAAGTCTACCTCTATTTTCCAAGTGAGAAATTGCCCTTTTAAAATCCCTATATTTACTTTAAATACTTAGAGAAAAGTTAGAGATCAACTTTATCTATAATTCCCAAGAATTGGAAGCTTTAATTGTTTAAAATGTATCCCAAATCAGATTCTCTAAAATATGATCTTTATTTAAGATTTTAAAAACTGGAAAATCTAGAAATAACCCCATAGATAAGCATCTACAAATGACAGACAATTATCTCTCATATAATTGCAAAAACATACAGAAATATCCCTTGATCGAACTTGAATTGAAGGAAAACAACAAAAAATGAGCCTCCCTTCATGATAGATAACTCTTTGTCACTATCAGAGCCAAAACTCAAGGATTTTGAAATTCGTTTCAAAACTCTTAGAAAATCAAAGTTGAAACCCACAAAAACATTTATAGAAATGTGGAAATCAAGGTTGGAACTTCGGGATTCATGCTCTTTGTTAGAAGTATAAATGGTTCCTCATCATTAGGTAACCCTAATTTAGGTTACCTCGGGTCACAATGTCTACACGTGGTACTATGACATCCGAAATTATTTGGAGTGCTTTAAATTCATTGAAAAAGCAACAAAGAAATATCAAATGATGGTATAAAAGTTGTCGAGCTAGCTTATCATCATTTATGGGATCCTATACCAAGGGCAAGCCAACGACATTTAATTGAGATGTCTGGATGAGAGACAAGCCGAAAGAGCTCATAAAAGAAACTTATGTAAAGGTACATGAAGTGCACATGAATGGGTTAAAGTTGGCAAAAAAGATCATGTGACAATAATTCATCTAGTTGACCATGGATGCTGGCTACTCTAAATATGTGAAAAAGTGCCACTAATGCCAGCCGTACACTGATTTGAGTCATTTTCTTATTTCAGAGTTTTGTAACCTGTCACCATTATTGCCTTTTTTATCTTGGGATATTAATATCACTAAATAATTCATCTGATGGCTTCTAATGGCCATAAGTACATCATGGTGGCCATTTACTATTTCATGAATTAGGTGGAAGCCAAATCCTTTAAAAGACTAGAGGTTGGAGAAATTGCTTGGTTTATCAAAAGGAATCTGATCTATAGGTATACAGTACCCCACAATGTGGTATTTGATAAATGGGGTTTAGTTTTAAGCATAGACCAAATAGGTGCTTTAAAAGTATAAAATCTGACATCATAAGTCTTCTCCTTACCATCCATATGTGAATAGTGTTGTAGAAGATGCCAATAAGAATTTGAAGAAGATCATATCCAATACCATGCAAACATAAAAGGATTAGGCCAAAAGTTACCATTTGTGCTTTAGGGTACCAAACCACTATCAAGACTTCAACTAAGGCCACTTCATTTTCCGTCATATAACATTCAAAAGTAATTTTACCACTAAAAATCAAGCTATAATCGCTATTGGTTGTTTTAGAAGAAAAATTGTCAAAAACAGATTGGGCAAAACATAGAATGGCACAATTGAACCTATTAGATGAAAATTATATGAGAGCTGTACCAATATAGGTTAACTCAATCCTTTGTTAAAAAGGCCAAAGGTCATCATCTAACATAGGGTGACTTGGTATTAAAGCAACTGAGACCTAGCATACCGAATGGTAGAGGGAAGTTTAGACCTAATTGGGATGGCCCTTTCATTTTGTATAAATTACTATCAAAAGAGGTAGCTATTCTCACATATAGAAATGGGAATGAGTTTAAAAAACAAATCAACATTGAAAGATTAAAATGGTTCCATACATAAAGACAAAAATCAAAAGAAGAGAAGAATGGCCTATAGGTCAAGAATAAAACAAAAGGCGGCCTTACTAAAATTGTGCACCCCGCTAAGGCAAAAAAAAAAAAGGTACTGTAGGCAAAAATTAGGGGGTTGAGAGAAAATATGCAATCAATAAAACTCGTGTGGGCTAATTGACAATAGGAATTGGGTGCACCTAAGATGTCACTACTCAACATTAAATGAAAGCTTGTGTTTTTGCATTTAATTTCATGTTGTGATTATTATTATTATTATTATTATTATTATTATTATTATTATTATTATTGTACGATTGTAATTATATTAGAATGCCTAAATTATCTAAGTTAGGCACATTGATTAACAAAAAAGCAAGCATTATTTATTCATAAAACAAAATGAGCACATGAGCACACAATAGTAAATAGAAGATAAAAGCATTATCCTATGACCTACAAGACAAATGCACTTTATATTACATAAGTTATTCCACCTAAAAAGATGATTAAGCTTCGTCTCTTCCACTGCTACCTCCTCTGTTAGGGCACCTTTAGAGAAATGCCCTCGTATTAGATGCCTCTAGGACCCATAAATGTTGCTTAACAATGGTTTTGAAGTTATAGACATTTACAGGTGAGATATTGGTCTCCGCTACCAAATGCCTCCTGATATAATTATAGTCGCTGATAAAATCATTTGTTGGCTCTCCTCCTTTGAAGTTAAGTCAAGTGCAGACAATTTCTTACCTCATTCCAAACTATCGGCCACATCACGTAGTGATATAGAAGGTGGCTCTATATAAACCATAAAGGGGATGAGTCATTTACTCTAATATTAGTCATGGACATATAAAATTCACCCTCTACTTAGCCACTGAGCTTTACCATATTATGCCTTATTCTATAGAGCTTACCTACTACCACAACATGCAATAGCTAAAAAAGCATAAGGAGTATGCATCTACCAATGTGAAGAAAGGGCTCTGCCAACATCCTAAGCTTTTCCTGCAGCCAGATCTAAAAAAAAGGAGTAAATTAAGCATAAAAGTCGTTGGAATTGTTAGGGTCCATTTTAGGCAAGGTTAACATTATTTAGAAATCTATAAAAAATGCATTTTTAGGATAGAAAATCTAGTACAAAAACCCACAAGGGGTGCACTACCTTTAAATAAATGACTATACATACCTGAAGTAGTAATAAGCTGCTAGTAAATAGAGTAGCAGGATCCACATTCACAATGTTAAGTTTGAGTAGTATCTCAGCTATGATTACGGGAGCAGAAGTTAACCTATCATATACATCATTGACAATACCAAAAATCCTATAATACCCCAAGATATTGCCTTTATTGGATATAACTATGTAGTGGGCCAAACACATTAAAAGGGTAGTACCAATTGAGCAGGTCTCATTTCCATTAAATTAGTACATGCTATCAAAAAGGACATTCACCACAATAGGTTATAATAGGTCTGCAAGAGCTCAAATTACAGAAGGGTAAATCGCTCGAGCACAAACCACTTATTGGGGATAGTTAGGTACATAGTTTGGCACGCAAGGAAGAGTGCTTGGTGTAAAGAGAACAATGAGGGTGGTCACAAATTTTTCATGCAAAGGGTATAATTCAACATTGTTAAAGTGGAAGACATAAAAATAGGCACTACAACAAAATATGAATAGCATCGAAAAAATTTTCATTGCTAATTTAGCAACAAAAAGTGATTTTCGTTGCTATTTAGCAACATAACATAAATTTTGTTGCTAAAATTGGTTAATTTCAATTTATTTAGCAAAAAAATAAAAAATGGTGGAATTTCATTGCTAAAAATAGTGGAAAATCTTAGTGCCAAAAAATAGCAACGAAAATTAGCAAAGAAATTCGATAACTATTTCTAAATTTGCCGGCAACAGATGGTACAAAATTTTGGAACGAAATTTAATTTTCATTGCTAAATCAGTAACGAAATTCAAATTCTATTGCTAAATAAAGGACTTTAAAAAATCTTATTGTGAACATAGCAACGGAAAAAAATTCCATTGCAAAATTAGCAACAGAAAATATATTCTGTTGCTATATTATGGAGCTAGAAAAATTTAGTTATTAGAATAGCAACTGAGTTCATTAGCAACGGAAAAAAATTTGTTGCTAAATTAGCAATGGAAATGAATTCGATTACTATTCAAATAACTAAAATTTTTTAAGGCCCGTACATTAGCAACGAAATTCCATTTCCTTTGCTAGTTTAGCAACGAAATTCCATTTCCGTTGCTAAATTACTAACCTTAATTCAATTAAGTTTTGAAATAGCAGCAGAGATTTTTTCTGTTGCTAAAATAGCAATAGAATAAACATTTAATTGCTATTTTAGCAAAGGAATAATCATTCTATAGCTATTTTTTTCCCTAGGTATAATGTAACACTCCAAAACTCGAGTGTCTTGAGAATTTTTTTAAATGTGAATAGTGCTTTTGATATTGATTTGCAAGGATCAATTTATTAAGGATGTGATATGTGTATGTATAAATTTTAAGTTTTTTAATTTATAATTTAAACCAAAATACATTTTAGTAATACAAAATAATTAAATAGATATATAAAAGATAATAATAATAATAATAATAATAATAATAATAATAATAATAATAATAATAATAATAGTAATAATAATAATAATAATAATAGAATTCTCTAAACAAAGTACAGTGAACATTGTGAGTCTTGAAAATAAAACATTGCATCCATTTCACCAAACATGACAGCGTTTAACTATTCATAATTAAAATCGATTTTGTAAAATAATAATTATAATTTATTGAAATATATTTTTCTAATTTTATATAATTATAAATTGTGACAGCCCGAAATGCAAGTGATTTGAAAATAGTTTAGTATATGTATATCACTTTTGGTATTGGTTTGCAAGGATTTATTTTATTAGGAGATGATGCGAGAAAATATAAATATTAGGCTTTGAATTTATAAATGTAAACCAATACACAAATGTATGTAACAAACTAAAGAACTATATATATAATAATTAAATATAATAAGAATAATAATAATGACATTAAAAATTTATTTTCGTGATATATAATAATTATAATAATATTAATAATAACAATATTATTATAGGAAGACTACATATTTTTTAAGCTTTCTAAAAACACTTAAAAAATTAGTGTAGGCTTGCAATTTAAAAAAAAATGGAGAGACACAAAAACAAAGAGGGAAATCGGGGTTGAGGAGGCAAGGGAAGGGACGACCAGCAGTCGCGCGGGCCATCCACCTTAGCAGCACCACGCGCGCCACTGTTGCTCCTCCATTTGTGGCATCCAACTCTCTGGCAGCACCAATTTTCTCTCTTGTGTTTGAAACTTCTTCTTTGCTCTCTCCAATGACAGATGGCGACAAATGGTGGCACTACTACCACCAAATCACTCCTTGCAGCAAGATGAATCTCCCGATGCCCTCCATCGCCCTTCACTCACTAGTGATTATTAGATAGGGGAAGGGGGAATGCCAGTTGATTTTTAGGAATTTTGGCTAAATCCAACGATGGTGGAGTGCGTGATCACCGAAAATAGGCCCTGAAGTTCTTGCCTTCATTGCAATAGCTTTAAGGCATCAACAGTGAAGCTCCAATGAGCCTCTGGTGAAGCTCCGACCATCGGTCCGGCATTCACTACTAGTTCGCACCACTCGGACATGTTAGAGAGTATGCCCTAGAGCCCATGTAATAGGGATGTATTTCATATGTATGAATTCATATTCTTAATAAAAGGCATCATTCATTTATTAATGTTATGTTTAAATGCATGAGTTTGTAAATCTTAAATTAATAAATGAAGTCCTTGATATTATAAACATAGTGCAAAGGCAATCATAAAAGTGTTCATGATATGAAATGTCTATTTCATGCAAATGCATTAATATCTAAATATCCATAGTCATAGAATTAACAAGATAGGACATTGTTAATTCGGATAGACTAGCATATGTTATGCTTCTTAAATGGTTCAAGCAGTGGTTCTCATAACTGTGATTATGGTAGATAATCAAAGCTAACATGTGGATGCTTGTTTGAATAACAAGTTCATTGGAGACCTACAAAGAGAATCCTCACATGGATATTAAATCTATATCAGTGAGGAATCTTTTCATAGTTGTAGTGCAAGTATCCTTAGACTTGAGATCACCAAAGTTATCTTAAGTAGCAAGTGGTATACTTTGACTCCATAACTTATTACTTCAAATTGGGGGTGAACATATTTAGGAGGTTGGGTATATCATGACCTACTTAAAGATAGTTGAGTGATTAACAAAGGATTCACCATCCCAGATTTATTAAGGGAAGTTATCTCGCATTATTCTATAATTTCCTTATTAAGAGAATCTCTGGCCAGAGTAATATGCCAAGATGGATAGGGATCCATGAAGGGCATTTTGGGGACAATGGTTAAATTAATAAAACATACATAATTAGATTTATATGAGTTGACAAAAAGTCATACTTAAAATCTAATTGAGATAAGAGTGGCGAAAGGAGTAATTGCATGGTAACTGTTTCTATGGAAGGGTATAGTTAAAACACTTGACTTTCCTGACATTTGGGTAGTCATGATGCCTAGCTAGAGGCCAAACATGACTTGTATAATAGTGTATCATAAATATCAATAGGAATTGATAAAATGATTTGAAGAAGTTTAAATCATGTGAGTTTTGAATAAAACTCACAATTACATATTATGCTGGCAATATGGACAGGAATCCAATAGGTCACACACATATAGAGAAAAGGATAAAATGGTAAAATGACAAGGATAATAATATTTGATATTATTATGGGAATACAAAAGTGAATAAGAGAATAATTAATTAAAGAGTTTAATTAATTATGATCAAGTAAAATTATTTGCATAACTTTTTAGAAATATTCTGTAAAATGGACCTAATTGAAATATTGTATTTCATAATTAATTATTATTGGAATAAAAGTATTATAGGGCTGATATAATAATTAATAGATCAATTGAAGAAAATAATAGAGGGCCAGAAAATTGAGTTTGCCATAGAAACCCTCTAGAGGAATGGTTTTATGCCAACTTTAGATACAAGGCCTTGGAGGCCTAAATGTTGGACCAAAATAAACTAAATATATTTCATAAGTGTTATGGAGCCTACATATATAATTTTGATGGATTTACAATTCATTTGGGTGATTAAATCCAAGTGTATGCATGAAGGGCCTAGTTTGTGGGTTTTGTGCATAGTCTTTTATGAAAGGATTTAAATTGGATTTAATTGAGCCCAAATAAATTAATAATAATTCCAAAAGCCCATTTAATATTTTTCCAGCAATTTTAAAGAGCAAAATCCTATTATGAAGTTGGATATTTAACCTAACTATAATAATCCAAGTGATAGGGATTTTAGGGTTAAGTGAACAATTAGAAGAAAAGAATTTCTCTCACTCTCTCAACCCTAGCTGCCACCCCCCTTGCTAGCATCAAGGGATTTCGGCTAGCCCTTGTATTCCTCCATTGCTGGTTCATTCAATCCTTCTCTAGTATGAATTACTTATTAGAGGTGTTTAATTTTGGACATTGTGGTTTGCGACAACCCGATGAGAAGGAAAATCAACTGTTTGACAAAAATCAAAGGTGATTTTTCTTATTCTCATTAATATTTATATTGTAAATTCATGGCAAGATCAGATCTATTGGTTAAAAAATTTTAAATTCTGCTTATGTATGAGATGCTTGTAGTCGATAATTCCCAACAAGACGTTGAAGCTCAATCTAATTATCATGCTATTCTAGAAGCCATAGCCTCTAGTCCAAATCTGGTTTTTGTTGTTACAATCAATTTTTCTTCTTATGCCTTTCAAACTCTTTTAGTATTTTTTGCGTGTTATAACTTATGATTATACTTAAATTCTTTTGTCTATATGTTTATAACATTATTTAAATGTAACAATATGTCTCGAATATATTAGTCTAAATCATAGCTATCATAATGGTATTTGTACCTTTTGACTTGTAACCACATATTGTGATTTTAATGACCCTTGGAGACTAGTAATGAACTCATTTTCTATTTGCATACAAGATTTTATGCTTTTCACTAATGTTTCTTTTGCTTGCTTTCTTTTGTATTCAAAGCACTTGTTAACCTAGTATACAATCTTGTAGTTATTGAATAGGCATAAAGATAATACTGAATTTGCTCTTGCTATGTGACCAATTGATTCCTGTGTGCTCTCTAGAGGTTGGATAAGAAATTTTGCTATTTAGATTATTTACTTCTGAGACATTTTTGTATAATCTTATATTTGAGAATTAATAAACTTTGCTTCATTTTGTAGTTTTGATTATTATACTATGCATTTCAAGTGCCTTAAACATATTTCCAACTTTAGAAACTTACAAAAATACTGCATTACAAATTAGATGTTATTGGCCTATTTTTATGGAGTATACAAGATCATATATGTACCTTGGCAACTAAGCTGGTTTCCACAAAGTCTCTTGGTTCTGTTAGCTCCAATGCCAAACACACTTCTAAGGCTATTAGGGGCAATGATGATCTGAGTATTAGACCACACGGTTCTTACAAAGGGCATGAAGACACTATTGAAGAAGTTCAATTATGTCCACCAAGGTATCATTGGCAACAATCACATTTATTAATGTCTCGAAGCAATTATGCATTCATGAATTTCTATCCTGTTTGATTTTATTTACCACATGCCATATAGGTAGGACATTTAATTCAAACCTAGACCTCCCATTCTCCCTCTCTATGTGTGTGTGTATGTGTGTTGATTGATAGAATAAAAGTCTCCTTCACCTCTTTTGCCAAGATTTCCTCACCTACTACTTGTTTTTTATGTGTAGTGCCCATGAGTTATGTAGTGTTGGTGATGATTCTTGTCTTATATTATGGGATGCAAGAATTGGCTCCAAACCTGTTGTCAAGGTTTGATCTTCCTCTCTATGCTTATTGCTTGTTCTTAACACACTTTTACTTTTGTGATAATATGTGCATGATGCACATTAAAAGGTCATGGTCCATTAGGGACCAAAATCAAACCAAAAGAGTTAGCCAGTTTACTAGCATAGATAATGATGGGGCTGAGTTTTTATGGATGTGCTTGGTTTCATGATGGATCCTGGCAATTTTGGTTGTAGTTGAAACATATAGAGGAATTATACATATTATAGCTGAGGCACTAACTAGTTTAGGACCAAAGTTTGATGTAGTTATATTACCTATAAATATGGGGTATTGCTACACTAGACAACTAGTATTTTCATGCCAATGTCTATATAAATATTATACATAGATGAGTCTATTTGATTTTCTTGCAATTTACCAGCATATATGGTCATTGGTACTGATTGTTATATTGTGTTTTTGCCTCGCCTTTTATGTGATTTCTTTTCTGACAATTGCAGTTACTTTTAAAATTGGCATTTAATGGTCAAATTTGAGTCTCTCTTCCCATGATAATATATTTAGCATTGCTTCTTTCTCTCTCTCTCTCTCTCTCTCTTTCCTTTTGCTAAATGTGGCAGGTTAAGAAAGCCCATAAGTCTGATGTTTATTGTGTTGATTGGAATCTTCATGATATAAATCTCATTCTGATAGGGTACTTGATATTTCATGTTTTTTCTTCTGCATTTATTCTACATTATGTGAATGTCTAGTCCATCTATGCATATGCTTTATCATGGGGAATGATATGGGATGTTAAGTGGTATATGTGTAGCCTGTTTCCTTTGTAGTTCCTTGTACCTTTGTGTTTTAATCAATTTAAGTTTATCTTACCCCTTGTGTGTCTTTACACGTTTCCCTTTTCATTCAGATCTGCTGATAATACCATTCACATGCTTGATCATCGTAGCCATACTTCTTGTGGGGTTGGATTACCTGTTCACAAATTAGAAGGCCACTGTGCTGCTGTTCTTTATGTACAGGTTTGGAAATTCTTTTTGCTTAAAATTAATTTACTTGTTAATTTTGTTGAATACTTACACAAAAAGTCTTTTATCTAACAAGATTATGCATTTTTTCTCTAGTGGTCTACAAACAAGTCTTATATCTTTGGTAGTTCTACAGAGGATGGTATTTTTAAAATATGGGATTATAAGAAGGTACTATTCCAGTGTATTTTTCTCCAGGAAATCACCTCTCTCTTTCTATTGCACAATCCTAAAAATACAAAATAATAATGATAATAAATTAAAAAATAACTAGGAAAGCAAGCACCAGTTTGATAGAAGCCAAACAAATTGTCCTAATTATGAGTTGGCATTTTTCATTTTCTTTTGAAGTTACACCTTGATAGTTTCATCATCTTTAGTTTGTCAAAAAGCAAGAGTCTGTTGGATTGAAATTGTCAAATGATCCACCAGGATTTATTTTTCGACATGCTGGGCGTAGGTATAGACTCTTTTGCATGAATTTCTATGCTTTTCATATTTTCCACTTTATTTGACAGGACATCATGCAATACCTCAATCTGTTGATGTTTTCAACTTTTCACATCTTGTTTGTTTATTTTAAAAAGATTTCAGTGCCATATTTGTATTTGATCTATGTGTTTGCACACAGGAACAAGGTTGTTGATTTTCATTGGAATGCTTCTGAACCATGGACAATCGTCAGTGTTTCTGATGATTGTGAAAGTACTTCCTACATGTAAGCATTTGTCTTATTCATTACCTGTAGCTAAACCTGTATTCTGTCATGCAATTTATGGCTTAAGTTAGCATTCCTATATCAAATTTCTCTAATCTTTGCTTCTTATGCTGTTTGTGGGTGGAAGATAATTTTAAATTACACAGTCTATTACCTTTTTGGATTTATTTTATAGCATTCATTCAATTTGTACTTTACCCATACACATCTTCTCAAGGAAGCAACACATATGCTCTTAATTATTCTTAAATTTTTAATAAGAAAAAGTCTAACATCAATAAAATATTGTTAAATTTGGATTTACTCTACAAATTTAAACAAGGATATAAGGCATTATATGTGCTCATGTATGGAGTATCTAACTCATATGGCAGCATTGTTTGTGGTGGCTATCAAAAAGTTGCTACTAAGAGAAAAGTTAAACCTTATACCAAATTGACCCTTTATTCCACTTCCATTGCTAGTCCATGTGGTCACCACCCGCATCGCATAGCAACTCAGTCAAGGAATTGTAGTTCTCTTACTCTTGTGAAAATGGATATAGCTGAGTGATTTGTGTTATTACTTTATGTTCTAGTTTTGGTCCTCAAGGTATATCATGGTTACTGTTGCTCAAAGTACACCCTATTCAAGTAGCCATTTTTGTGTCTAAACCAGTATTTATTCAACTGAATAAACGAGTAGATTTCTTTAAAAATGTATCTTGCACTTTAGATGGTACTTACATGTGATAAATCCACAAAATGATTCTCAAATTTGTACATTCACTAAATGAAAATTTTGATGCAGATATGGTGGATGATTGATTTGATTTATAGGCCTCAAGAGGATGTCATTACAGAACTGGATAAGTTTAAATCTGAAATTGTCTCTTGTTATGATGATAAAAGTTAGAACTTCCTAGCTTTTATGAAATGTGAAATGCTTAAAAGTGTAGAGCAAATCACTCTTGGTAAATTGATTATTAGCCCATTTAAATAATCTAGCATGGGTTTGTGCTTTTTGTTCTTTTTAGGTGGCCAGTCATTGGTTGCCACCATAGTTTACAAATTTCATGTTAATATTCAGGTTACTACTCATTTACTTAGTGTTGACTTTTTTACAAAAAGAAAATTATGTATAATATCCTATTACAACTATAAATATCATTTAGGTGAAATTAAATGTAACTTTTTACACTTTTAATACTTATAGTATTCCTCATTTTGATTTGTTTTTGTAAAGAATATATATGTAAGTATAAAGTAACCACAATTACAAACACTATTAATAAGATGGCAAATTTAGGTTAATTTGACATCGACAAAATGTTTGAGCTAGAAAGTGAAATTTGCATATGCATTCTTATGCACGAGGTGGGGTGTCCTCCAATTTGATGAGAAAAGCTTTAGAAAGTAATCGTAACATACAGATCGATTTGTCTGAATTTAGCTAGTTATGGCAATGGATTGTCTCTGTTATTGAGTTTTGCTAGTTAGCATCTAAGAATAACATGTACTTTTGTTTCAATTATCAGATATAGGCTTTTGCAAAAATATTAATTTTCTAACTTCGAAAGTAAAAGTAATTTTGTGTAAAAAATCAAGAAAAATTTAGTGACGAAATAGTTATGAAAATTCTGTCATAATTTTTTTAATATTGGCCGAATTTAGCAACGAAAACATTAATTCTGTTGCTAGAAATAGCAAAAGAAATTGATTTCAGTTGCTACTAATAGCAATGAAAAATTTAAATCAGTTGCTAGAAATAGCAAAAGAAATTGATTTCGGTTGCTACTAATAGCAACAAAATTTCTATTTGGTTACTAAATATAGCAACGAAAATTGATTTCTATTGCTAAAAATTGCAACCAAATTTCTATTCAGTTGGTAAAAATAGCAAAGGAAAGTCTAATTCAATTTGTAAAAATAGCAACAGAAATTCTTATTCCGTTGTTAAATTTAGCAATGGAAATAATTTTCGTTGCTAAAATATATGAACCATCAAATTTGCAACCGAATGTTCCATTGCTATTTTTCGTTGCTAATTTTTACTGGCAACAAAAATCCAACAAAGTCGATTGCTAATTTTTATTGCTATTTCAAAATTTTCTTATAGTGGGGGTTCCAATAATGGGTAGATGCCACAATAAGGTCTTCATCAATTTCCATCCTATGGAGAAATTGTAAATTAGAATAAAGAGATAGGATTGGGTTGTCCTAAGTTGAATAATCATCAAGCAGTAAGGCCAACCTTTTTGGAAAAGGAGTCAGAGTTGATCAATTCAAGAAAGAAGTCAAAGGAATACGAGGAAAAAAGGCAGAATATGAAGTAAAATAAAGTGGATAAGGCTTGTAAGAGGAAATGGGCAAAAACTCTATAGCACAATTTATATGCTAATTTCATAGCCATGCAAGCATGATTGCACACTCTTGCATAACCCCTAATTACCACTTGGTAAAGATCAATACTAAATGGAACTTTCTATGTTTTTACAATTCATGCTGCATCAATTCATCATTTATGCATTCTTTGTTTCTATATTAAACTTTGCAGGTAAGGAACATCGATTTATAAGTTTCAAAGTGGCTCATCCTTCAAATCAATAAAAATTGGTGGGAACAATTGATAATTTAGGGAGTACATTTTGCATACGTGATCAATGAAAGATACTTTAAGAAAGAAAGAGAGAGAGAGAAATAAATTGAATTAACCAATGAAATTTTGTCATTTTTTCATAATTAGTATTTGGTAATATAAATATTTAGGGTGAACAGAAAATTCATTTGTTGTTACACATGTGCTAGTGTAAAGAGGTTTCATGTAAATAAATAAAATTGTAATAAATTTAGGAAATCGATAATACGTAAAAGCTATGAAAATAATCATTTTTAGGGGCATTTTGGAATAAATCTGGATTTTTTCCATGATTTTAGGTTAAAACCAATGCAAAAACATAGTTCATGTTGCATTTTGTATATATGGGATGGTCTTTTCAAATTCCTAATTGTTCACCTTACTTGGCCATATACGGGGTTCACATGCCCTTGCAAAGATTACATAACTATGTAAGAGCTTTATGTGCCTTTGCAAACTTGGGGACTATAAAAACCAAGCAATTTCCTCCTTCATTCTTTCTTTCCTTTTTCTTCTTTTCCACAATTCCAAATGCCTAGCCCTAATTTTTTGCTTTCTTCTCACTCATATGATGCCATTTCACAAATTCAATCTGATAGGTTATTGGCTTTTCTTCAAATGAATGTCTGGACACCTCATTTGCACATTTTCATTGAGTTTTTATTTCCAAGCCAAAAAGGTAAGTTTCTTGACTTGCCTCCTCCTTTCATGCATTAGATGAGGATGAAATGTTATGAAAATGCTAATAAATATTGTTGTGTCTGTAACTATAATGATATTGTTGCCCTATTCCTATTTCTTTTTAGAAATAAACTTGAATAAAATATGTATGGTGGTGTATGTTGAGAAAACATGCTGCTGCATCTTTGTGTTGTAAATGTATGTGCTTATGATCAATACACACATGTGCCTTATTTAGAAATAAACTTGGTCTTAAAATGAATTAGTTAGAATTGATGATATAAATATCTATATACAATGGGTAGAAAGTTTTTGTTTTGTAATTAAGGAATATATAAATCCAATAATATTAAAAAAAAGAAGTGGAAGAATATGTAGAATGTGTACGTGATTGACCTAGTTGTAGATATGTACAAAATAATGGTAAATAAATAATTGTATTCTTATGATAAGTAAATAGATAATAATATGTGCGTATGAATAAACTAGTCTCTCATATGTACGCTTATATAGGAATATGTATATAAATATATATGTATATATATATATATATATATACATATATATATATATATGATAAAATAATAATAAAAAAGAGGAAAGATGATATATGATAATAATAACAATAAAGTGATAATATAATGTAGGATGTATATGTGTTTATTTTGTGAACCGTTACATGATTGCTAGACACCCAGTGGAAGGCTAGGTTGGATATCGTGTTAATTAGTCATGGGCCTCACAAGTAAGTTTTGTGTAGGTTTAGGTTTAAGCTTTGTAAGCCGAAATGCTGTCAAAATTTACATATGAATAACATTGACATTTAAATAACACTCCTCCACTCGTGTTATGATTAATTGCATAAATTTTCCTCTTAAAGACCATAGACCCCAATTGCCAATATGGATGACACAGGAGCAAGTAGCTAGATATCAGGCATTAACTATAGTCCATATGCTACCTAGTCATTTCCTGTCTAGGGGATTACTAGGACATTTGAGGCTAGTAGAGGAGGCTAATGAGCTATTGGCTCAAGTGGGATACATAAAGTTTTACATATGAGCCTATAAGACCTACCTTTAGATGACCCGGTAGTTTTTGCACACCATTTGTTACTTGGGCCAATAGAAGCCAGACGCGAAAGAGGGTGTCATCACCTACCGCATATTGGGTAAAAATGTATCTAGTTCTTGCAGGCATTTTATTAAGATCTTGGATTTAGCAACATAAGAGGATGTGGTCTGCCTTGATAGGTTTATTTTTCCATATATGAAAGAGGCCATAGGACATCCAAGGATTGTCTATAATCTGAGGAGTGTGAAATGCACCATACTAAGATCACATCAACTTCGATATATTCAGAGGGTGCTTTCTTGTTCGTACCTAGGGATGACAGGTAGTCTAGAGGCCATTAATGCAATTGAGATTTACAGCCTATAGGCAATTACTATAGGTAGGCGAGTTGACTTGAGTGATGTAATATTGAAACACTTATGGAGGGTATAGTGTCAGCTAGGCCAAAAGAAGATTATTGTGGGCCTGGTCATAAAATTGCTTTTAGCAGAGGAACTACCCGAGCATATGATGCACCTGTTAGCTGGTAAGGGTATCTATTTAAATAGAAAGGCGACATTAGAAATGTACTTTGCTAGAGAGGATGATACTACACCTTATGGGATCTGATTGCTAACCTTTGAGGAAATGTCCAGGGCTTTTTGTTTGCCTCATTATAGGAGGAGGAGCCCTAGCAAGTTCAACATGACTAAAAGCCAGATATGGACTAGTAGATGGAGGATATACTGTGTTCGAGACTTAGAAAGGAGGAATTACCTTTTACTTATTATTTTGCAGGTCAGGCCCATCAAGAGCCAGCTAAGGCATAGGGTACATAAGCTTTCCCTACCTTCCAACATGATATTCTACCACAAAACTATGGCCATCCTAGTGTGACATTATCTCCAGCACCTCTTCCACTATAGATAGACGTGTCTACAACCTCCTAGAATGCCATATTATAGAGTCTTCAGTGCTTAGAGGTGGCTTAGACTACTATGACTGCTAACATCTAGGTGATATACTAGGAACAGGCCCGATACCTTGAGGTCTACTATAAGAGATTTGATGACATCAAGGCTCATCAACATTAGTTATTGGCTGGCGTGTCCAAGGAAGAGAAGGGGATTTAAGAGGCTAATGCTAGTTAACAAAATGCTAGGGAGAGTATTCAAGCACTTAAGATGGCATTCCATACAGCAAGCAGCAAAGTCATGAAAGCTCAAGGTAAGGTAGAGAAGAGAATAGAGAATCTTGATGTCGAATTTAGGGGCTATGTCATAGGCATAAATGAGATAGTCCCACATTGCCTCAGAGTAGGCAATAGATTGGATTGGGATCTGATAGGAGATGGGACATCTAGCAAGTTTCCTTAGCGAGCTTCTATATCCTATCGCCATTGACCCCACAAGACCCACTTAGCCAGGCCCATCCTTTCCTCCATTTTTATAGGGACATATATCGAGCTTGCCAGCCCGCATGCACCACTCTCATTCACCTCTAAAGGGTTAGATAGAACATACCCTACTTTAAGGCCAAATAACTTGTTAGTTCGGGAAGATGATTTCATTTATATTTGCTCTCATTACACATACATTCTCTACTAGTAATTTTAGATTTATGTTCATTTTGGGGATGTTATTTATTACTTTAGATTTCACATTATATGCATGTTTGTTAAAACTTGCTTATATATTGCTTTGTGTTATTTGGTAATATGCTTATCCTTAACACATTAATTTTAACTTTCAAATATTTTTGTCAACTTTTGATGGCTAAAAAAATACATATATGTAATAGCAATAATAATAAAAAAACAATAAAAATATATAAAATATATAAAAAATTGAAAAAATAAGCAAGTAACAATGATGTAAAAAAATATATATATATACAAATATATATATATATATATATATATATATATATATATATATGATGAACTTAACACATTTTCACACCATCTTTCAAACAATAAATAACGAATGAATTATCTCATCCAAGCTACATAGAGAGAAACAAATATATCATTTAACCCTTTCAACACTACAAATGTAGGACAAAAGGGACAGGATCAACTATTTAGCATAGACTAATGTAGCCTCACAGCCACCACCAAAGTTGATGCTCTTTTTGCTGTAAGGGGTAAGTGGTCATACGATTAACTCCATATCCATGTAACCCCAGTACATATAAAATTTTTGCTAAAGTAAGGTATATCTATAGAGGCGAATCACCTTTAGAATAAGGTATAGCTGTAGAAGTGAAAGTTCCTTAAAAATAAGGTATAGCCATAGAAGTAGAATTGCCTTTAAAACAAGTTAAAGCAGTAGAAGTAGAATTGCCTTCAAAGTAAGTTACAACCATTTAGTGGAATTGCCTTCAGAATAAGGTATAACTAGAGACTGGAATCACCTTTAGAACCAGAAATAATCTTTAAAATAAGGTATAGCTAGAGACTGGAATCACCTTAGAACCAAAAATAATCTTTAAAATAAGGTATAGCTATAAAAGAGGAATTGCTTTCCAAACAAGGTATAACCGTAGAAGCAAAATCACCTTTAAAGAAAAGTATAGTCGTAGAGTGGAATCAACTTAAGAATAATGTATGGCCACAAAGTAGAATCGCTTTAAGAATTAGGCATAGATATAAAGTGGAATTGCTTTAGAATAAGGTATAACTATAGAAGCAAAATCGCCTCCAAAGAAAGGTATAGCCATATAATGGAATTGCCTTTAGAATAAGGTATAGCCGTAGGAGCATAATCACCTTCAAATTCAGGTATAGCTATATAATGGAATTGCCTTAAAACCAAGGTCTAGCAACAGAGTCAAATCACCTTTAGAATAAGGTATAACCACAGAGTGGAATCACCTTCAAAGAAAAGTATAGCCATTATAGTGGAATTGCCTTCAAATTAAGGTATAGCCATAGAAATGGAATCACCATCAAACCAAGGATGCCGTAAATTTTTTTGAAATTCATTTATGTATTTTCAAAATAACTCAACGTTGTTGTATTTTCATGTTTTGATATAGGAATGGTAGATTTGAGACATTTAGGAAATGCAACTTTTATGTAAGTTAGAGATCTGATAGATTTTAGGAAATGCATCTAAGTTGGTTATGTATAGGTTAATTTTGACTATTTAATTATGTTGCACTATACTCTTTTACTATTTTTTCAACCTCTAGCTGAGGTACACAAAAAAAAAACAAATAGTTGAATGATTTATGGCTTGACATAAATTTGGGTAAGACTCTGAATTAATGCTAAACGTAAATATGAGATAAGAGTTAATAGTGTTGTAGTTTTTCACTTATTTGCTTTTACAATTTTTCTTATTTTATTTTTGTTAGTTAAGTTTTTAATTTTTATTATTTTCACGTTAGTTAATTTATTTTTTACTTTTGATCTCTCTACTCGTTCTTCACTTTCTATTTTCTCACTAAGAAATTCTCTCCTCTAAGGACAAATCCTAGCCACCGCCTCTCCTTAACATCCACTCTGCTCCCACACACTGGCTAGATCTCATTGGAGAGACCATAAGACACCAATGTGTGAGATACAATCTCCTTGTGCTTTATCACTATAGCGAGCAAAGTCAAGCTGTCATTGGGATTTCCATCTTTACTGTTTGCCCATCAACCTATCGATCTCATCAAAATAAAGTCTAATATTCCCTTCTCTAGCCTATAATGCAAAAAATATAGCCAAATTGCAATAGCGCTCATTGCTATTTTTTATTTTTGCATTCATTTTAGCAAGCGAGTTTGGTATGTTTTCCTAAATTTTGAAATTTTTATGCAATTTTTATTAGTATTTCAAATTTGGTAACTGAAAGTATTGTTTGAATTATCAGATTTTTATGGATAAGAAACGCTTTGCAGATTTTAGGTTGAATTTTGATTTTTACTCTTATTGGTTAATAAATTATTTTAGGAATTTATCCAACTGAACTTTGTGAATTTGAGTTTATGGAATTTCCATTGGGTTAAATTATAATTGTATCTTTTAGGTTGTTTGGATTTGAGCACATAAATAGGGTTGAATTTTGGTTCACTCTTATTATAAAACCTAAATTATTAATAATTAAATTTCTACAATTTTTTGTTGATAAGGTCTTGTGCTATTTTTTTCATACATAAAATTGCATGAGGATTTGATGCTAGATTGCTAAATTGCAGCTTCAATCATGTAGAAATTGATTTTTGTAGTTCCTTTTGAATTTGCAGAGTACTAATTTGAGTTTCTTTATCGACTTTTGATTGATCTTTGATTGGTTAATTGAAATCGAGAGCTTGACCCATTATAATTGATGAGCAATTGGACTAAACTTTGACTAGCTAAATATCACTTTTCTCTCCACGGTTTTAGAGCAGTAATTTTTTTCTCTCTTTATGTTATTTTGAAATGATTTTCTACATTAGGGACAATGTAAAGACTAGGTGTGGGAGGGTATTTTGATGTTTTGGTTTGTATAACTCTTTCGTGAAATGCTTTTCTTCCTAAAATTTGTTTAGAATTTTGAGCTTTAGATTGAAATTTCATATTTAACAAGTGATGGAAGTACTAAAATTTTTTCAAAATTTTTAAGAGTTGTGTAAAAAATTTCAACTGCAATTTTTGACAGAAATTCCCTACATAGACCTTTAGTTTTTTCAATTGCTATCAATTTGAAGTACTTTTTGGTTTTGTATTTCTTTTGTTATGTTAATGCTAAACCATAGTTATACTATAAATTCTAGTTAAGGAAACACATGTTTGTCTAATGCAGTAGCTCATTTGATCCTTTTCGAGATCAAGTATGTTCCAATTTTCTATTGTACTTTTTTATGTGTCTTTACATTTCAATATCGAATGTGTTGCTTCAGTTTTGTTGCATTGGGATTCTTTGTAAAATTAAACATCTTGAGCATTATAGACTATCTTTAATTTTGATGCTTATATATTAACTTTTCATAAGATGATGTTGTCCAATTACATTGTTAGTATCCTTCTCTTTCTTAAGATCTTATTATTTTCATTGCTTCTTTGTTTTTGCGTTATATAGATTATAAATGTGATCAGAAGTTTTGCAAGTGCTACGGATATATCCAAGGAAATTGTTGGGGTTCCAAAAGAGGTCCACTGGACTTAATGTATGTACTCCTTGAGTTTTTGTTTTTTTTCTAATTTACCGTGGTTGTTCCAAAGTAATTTTTTAGGTCCCAGCAAAATAATAGTGTACTAGCTCTTTGCTTCACTCTATAATAATGGCAAAAGTAGAGAACAAACTTTCTCGATACAACTAAATCTATGGCACCTCTGTAATTTTCTCTTCCCATCATCTTTTTTCTGTACATGCACACATTTGTTTATTTTATTTGTTAATGAAATTTTAGTTTCAATAGTAGGGTATCACATTAGTTTAATATTTAGATATTGAATGTTTATTTTATTTTTTGTCTTTCCCTTATGCAGGTTCGTGGTGGACTGGTAGGAGTTATTGAATCTTTATATGGTGTTATAAAGCCTATTAAAATTGTGTAAGTTCCTACTGGGATTTATCTTTTTATCTTTTTTGTCTAACTATTTATGAATAACATTGCAATTTTAGTCATTAGGCAATATTTCTAGTGATTCTAGTAATTCAATGATAAAAGAAAGTAACATCTTATAAGTTGTTACTTGTAATAGCAATTTTACTTCAATTGGCTTTCAAATACCTCAATTTGGCTTTTGATATTTGTTAAAACTTGTTTTAAGAAAAGATTACAGCAACGATTTTTTTTGTCTATAAAATGTTGATAAGAATAAAAGCATTGAGATTAGACTTTCCAAAAAGATTGCCTGAGGCACAATAAAGGTAGTTATAATTGACAATAAATAAAACTTGGCTTTATAGTTTAATTCCAAAAAAATTTTGTAGCTGATTATCATAGGATGCTAAGATAGTCTTGACTAAAAGATTGTCTATATAAATTTCTGGTCTCCGTATTACCTAAAATTATGGATTTTATAGTTAAAAGTGACAAAGGTTAGGTTTCACTTTTTTATTTTTTATTTTTAAGAACGGAATGTTATGATGTTCTTTGTGGTTCTTTTGATTGTTAATTGTCACTACTTTTTGAGTTAAAGTTAGGTTTGCGTTTCTATTGTCCTTCTTGTCTTTTTCTTTCTTATAGTTAAAACATGTTTATTAGTAGTCATTAGATAGTTGGATAGTGTAGTATGCCTCACCATTTAAGATAAGCTTAATTTGAATCCTAAATGGTGATGACAGATGGATGTCATAGATTGGTATTAAGGTTTTTGAGAGCCACTTGGAACAAGTAATAGACTGTTGAATGGACCAAGGGTTTGAGATTGTTTAGGTCAAAAAGTAATATTCTTGAACACCTTTAGCTAAATTAATCTTTATGCTTCGTGCCCCTAAAAGTAAAAAGGGTAATCCTTCTATAGGAGGTGGCTCACCTTGGCATAAAATAATGAATGAACAGGTAGAATACAACCTCTTCTTAAATACCTAATTTTCTTCGATTTTGATTACGTCTTTTTTTTTCTTTTTTTCTGTTTGTTTGATTTTAGCATTGGCCTAAATTTCCTTTTTCCTTTTTGGTAAACACTACAAGTTCTAGGTTATGCATTGCTTTTTTTCTTTTGTTGTTGTTCTATCTATTGACTGTGGCTTCCTTATTTCAACATAAACAAGTATATTGTTTACTATTTATTGGTACAAGCCATCAAAATGGCTTCTTTCTTTTAACATAAATAATTATATTTTTTACATTGGGATGCAGTATTGGTATCCCTTCATTGAAAAGGCTATTCATTAGGTGATACATTGTTTCGTGCATTAAATTTATGGTAGTTTTAAAGTTTATTACGAACTAAATAATTATTTCTTCTTTGGCTTACAAATCTTTGAATATTCCTTTTTCTAGCAGGTCCAAAGGGACAAGGTAATAAGGCTTGTGCTACTTCCACTATATCAACAATTCTCCATCTCCACAACTAGGTCAAGCCTCCATGTTCTCCAGAAAATATTTAGGTATATATGTGTAATTTTTATTGTTTTTATTTTTTAATTTTTTGGCATATCGAAAGGTACTTTTGCTCATTAATCTTTAACACAAATGATATTTCATGGAAGATGTATAGCCATCGAAGAGCTTTGCAATGTGATGAAGGATTTGGTACTTCTGCTGTTTGAGACTGCTCTGCTGACTTCTGTATTTAGCCTGGAATGATCCTTGGTACCTTATTGCTGAGAAACCTATATGTGATGTCTATCTTCATTTTTTATTTTAGCCTTTATATGATAATGTTATTACCAATATAATTTTGGTATGTCATTTGTTTTCAAATGTAACTATACATCTTAGTTGACCTAATCGCAATGTGATGTGTGCACAGTTACACATTTTGTTTCTTTTGAATTTTGTACTTTTTGTTGTATATTTGTGATTTTCTTGACATGGCATTGACCTTATATATGGCATTAAAATATATTTTAATTTTTGGTTTACATTATATTGCCTAGTAATCATATGTTTATGGCAATTAATGGCTCTTCCACTCTTGAGGCATGCAATGTCCCAAACTTTCCTTTTTGTCATTCATCAGTTTTTGATTATAATAATTTTTAGCGATGGAATAGTGACTGATAGCACCGTTATGAATTTTGTTTATTGGTGGTTGAATTTAGCAACGAAAAATGGTTTCCATTGCTAAAAATAGCAATTGAAATCCTATTCCATTGCTATATTTAGGTACAAAAATCAATTTTCGTTGGTAATTTTGACGAATCCATTGAATCACATATTTGGTGGATTTTTCAATGGATTTTGAAATTCTAGGGCTAAATTTAGCAATGGAAATTAATTTCGTTGCTAAAAAATAGCAACTATTAAATTTGCAAGTAATTTTTTTGTTGCTAATTTTGATTAGCAATGGAAAAACAACAATTTTTGTTGCAAATTTCCCTTGCTATTTGATGATTTTCTTCTAGTGTTTCAAGGCATTTTGAGTGTCTTTGTGAGAATTAAGTCATTAAGTCCTTTTTCAAGGAATTTCGAGCGTCACAGCAAGCATGAATCATTATGTCCATTTTAAAAGCATTTCGAGTCTCTCAGTGAGCATTAAATCATTAAGTCCTTTTTCAAAGCATTTCAAGTCTCTAGTGAGTAGTTAGTCCTATCTCAAAGCATTCCTAGTCTTTTAATGAGCATTAAAGCATTAAGTCATTTATTAAGGCATTTTGAGTCTTTAAAGCAACAAAGTCTTTTCAATAGGCGATGAAGTCCTTTTTATAGGTGCTGTGTTAGGCGCAATTACTAGAGGATGGCCATATTACTCAAAGACAAATATACATCTCTATAACGTTAGTATCTTCTTAGAATTAAAACAACACACTAAAATCAAGTCCATTTCACAAGTACCAAAGTCCTCTTAAAAGGCAATTAACCCATATGCATTTGTTCAACATGCCTACAATCTAAAACCCATATCTATAGAATACACTTATCCCCTAACATATACCATGAATGTACAATAATCAAGGATCTAAACTTTACATAGCAACACTATAACTAGATCATATAAGAACCTTAATTCACAATATAAAAAACATTACAATTAAATTTTAATCTTACATAAGTCTCTTATAATTACAAATGTCTCTTTATATTTATTATTCTCTATTAAATACAAAACTTCAAACCTAGATAAAAATGCCAAAATCAGAACTATACATTTTAGTCTCTCACTTATGTTGGCCAACCCAATGAAGATATCAATCCTAAGAAGGAGTCCTATCTTGACAAACTACATAGATAAAAACTTGCACTAATCTAAAAAGCTTAATGGGGAACATATAACATATATGCAGCCTCTTTTGAAAGTCGAGAAAATCAATATATATATATATACACTAAACATATAACATATACACTTAAAATATAAAATTAAAATATATTGTTTCTATATTTAATAAAAGTGTTGTGATCAATGCATTATAGAATATTAAATAATCAATTTTCATATTTAATCCAATCTCCTCTTATTTATTAATTTCTTCCTTGTCAAATTTCGTGATTGTTTAACACTTATTCATATAGCTCCAAAAATCATATACTACAAGTTAACTTACCCAATTCAAATAATTCACTTTCTAATTAAAGTGTGAATTACTTATCTTTCACATAAGTTTTAATCAAATTATACTCTTAGGAGATATCTCCAATACCACTATCCTATAATCTTTACTATATACAAAGAGCCAAAATAAAAGTCTATAAATTTCTCTTTTGTTGACTTGAGTTGGCTATCCTGCTGCAGATATCACCCCAACAACCTACACGGATGAAACACTCGTGCTAAGCTATAAAGCTTAGTAGGGAACTAAATCATGATAAACGACCACTCACAGTGATCGTCAACAAGCACACATCATGCCTTAAATATAACAAAGCTTTGTTCCAAGAAGTGAACAAAATGCAGCGGTTAATTCATATTACGAAAATCATAAAATTCAGCAATAAAATTTGCATTGATGCTTTAATCAACATATATAACCATGTAAGCTCTAATGTTCTATGGCTTTAAATTCAACTAATTATCACGTGTCTAGTTTCTGAATTGGTACTAAATCGTAAAAGCATAAATATCTATTATCTTTTCATCTATTTAACATGTCTTTGATATATACACATTAGAATTAAATAGCAAATCCACACTTCCAATTACCATGAGATTATTATATTACTATAGGCTTATTTTATATTCCACAAGTTATTCATGTTATAACATATTAGATGTATCATAAATATAAGCCTTTCAACTAAACATAACACTTATTTATCATTATCATAAATAGCAAATACACGTTAAAGAATGTGTACATGCAACAATGGAAACACATATATATAATCATAAGAAGAATATTTCAAAACAATGGTTGTTACTGTCTAACCTTCATAATGTTTAATATACAATATGAATATGCACTTATAAAATTGTTGCGCATGTTAGACTTTTATAATACTCTTGGACTTAATAAAAATTCCTTCATCAATCATGTATTGGCATACATATAGAAATAAGGTTTATGATCACAAAGGCATATATATATATATGATCAATTTAATCAAAATATTAATATAATGCAAATTCATCATTTAACGATTAGCATGTATTTAGGATACTAGCAGTATAGATACATATACTATTGCACATCCTTTTAGATGTGAGTTTTATGTGCAATAAAAGGAATTTCATATGTAGAATAGTATAAAGTCAATTAAGAATTTGCATGCCTTATTGAACTTTTCTTAACCTTTGATAATAAAGCCTGCACTATTCTAAAGAGGTGGATAACGGGTTATACGGTGGTACCCGAAGGTACAAGTCTGTTAAGTAACCCAAACGGGTTTGACTACAACCCAAACGGGGTTGAAAATGGTCTAAACGGGACCCTGTCTGTTTAGTCACCCAAACGGGGTTAACTACAACCCAAACAAGGTTGAAAATGGTCCAAACGGGACCCTGTCTATTTAGTCACCCAAACGGGGTTGAAAATATTGCAGCTGCAAGGTACCCTTATAGGCATGCCTATCTATCCACTTCCTAGACCCAACGCAGGCAGTACAATCTCTTTAATTTATCTTTTCTTTATTCATTCATATTCTTATATGCACATGTATACTCTTGTATAACAACGAACAATGCACTCATATACATGCTCATGTGTAACTTTATATAAACCTTTGAACATGCTCACTATTGGGTATTACTATTCTGTATTTGAAATCTTTTTCAATCATGTAACTATTTCGTATAACATGATTATATCTATATTATACTATTTGCTCCTGTGCATAATCATGTATAGATATATATATCTTCTCTAGAGCATCAACATATATGCATAATTCATAAAACAATTTATACAATTGGCTCATGTAACAATCACATGACAAAATAATCCCTCTTTAATGCATACACCTGTATACGTATTGTCATATAACATTGCTATTATGTACTTTAATAAGATTTCTATAATTGAGTCTATTGCTCTGTAGATCTGTGTTTCAGCTTGCTAACATGTGACATCACATATGCTTCTTCATGTCATTTTATTTAAGTAAAGACATAATCATACATTTCGCTTTAAATCATACGCTTTAAATCATTTCACTAAAATATCTTTCAAACCCGATCATGTAAGATCATACTATATATGTATATGTTTATATGTACACATATATTCTACTAAACATATTACTTCTTTTTACAAGTAGAGTTAATATTTCAAACTATAAGTATCATACGATTAGTCATGGGTTGCATTTTTAATATTGACTATCATGTATGTATTCATATCCACATTTGAACTCTATTGCAAGCAACACTATGTTCATGTTCAACTCACATATCAAGACTATATTCATAGTATACTATTTGTACATATACAGAGTCTTGTAAAGCTATAAGTTCTCTGGTGCATAGAAAGATATATGCACATTTCATATAATAAGTTATACATCTAGCTCATCCAATCTGTGTGACTATAAAATTTGCATCGTGACATAGTGGCATGGCATATAATCATCACATCAAATAATTGATCATGTTCTCATTAAGCATCTCACATGTTCATAGTCATGCTAAAATATTTTCTATCTCATAGGGCAATTACATGCTCATACACTCATATACATAATCATGTGCTATACAAAATATCGACATGTTTCCATATGGGCATATACATTTGACATGGTCATACTATTATATTTCATATTTCATAGCATAGGTACATGTCAAAATATGCACTATCTCATCATAGGATTACATATATATACATAAATTTTGCATATGACAATCATGTACAAATCTAGTTACATATATAGGTTAGATATTTTCATCACCATTATTCATTTATGCACACATACAAATGTATATGTATGCCTATAAATCCTTCATTGATAATCATATTACATGCCCTATCCAATTTATTTTACTATCACATAAACAACTATTTATCTCAATTAATTAAAAAGTCATAAAATAAAGTATCACAAAATTCTGCACAGGGCAGCATTCTGGACTCGATTTGTGAGCCACATTTTAAATTGAAGATATCATTTTTACGCAAAATTATCTCCTACAATATTATCCCCCTATGTGTCTAGTTTCTCGATCATCAAAATTCATCTTAATATCTGACCTATAGCTCTAGTTAATTAAAAAAATACTATAGGCTATTCATAGAGCCAAAACAGTATGGGCTGTCACTTAGAAAAATTCATAACATAAAATTGAGAGAGATTTAGACCAACATTTCTTTTTAAAAGTTATACTTTCATGTCTCTAGTTTTAACATAATTTTTTTTTGTAGCATTTCAACACCTCTACAAAAAGTTATGCCTATTATTGTAAATTCTGTTTCTATGAGTAGTCTAGGGGACTAGTACGGATTCAACCCTAAATTCCCTATACTTAGAGGCAGATTTAAGCTTAGATTTCTGCTTAAGAATTGTAGATATAGAAGTATATTTTCCATAAAAATTAACTTTACATCATTCTGATCCTTGTAGACGAAGTTATCTCAATTTAATTACAAGCTGTTCCAGACTCCACATTAACAGTTCACCTGATTTTTCAATAAATTATAAAAATTAGCTAGAGGCAGAATCAACGCCTAGTCCCTTCTAAAAATTTGTATTTTTATGTCTCTTTTAACTATATAATTTTTTATTGGTTCATTTTGAGGTATCTAACTCAATTTACAACAGAATTACCATTACTAGGTTAAAGAAACCCTATTAAGGTTTCAAATGCAACTTACCTCACATTCTCAACAAATCATTCAAATCAATCTCAAAAAATCATTCAAATCTCAAGTCCACCTCATCATGTCCAGCAGAAAATTACATGCACATGAAAACCCCTATAATTCCCATACCTTGGCCAAAATTTCCTTTAGCCAACTAATCCTTTGCAAGACCTTTTTCCTTTGTCTCTTTTATCTTCTCCTTCTTTATCTACAATGTAAATCATTCTCTAATCCATCATTTCCAGCAGCTTTTCCCAACAAAAATCCAAGTAGAGAATGAATAAGAAGATGATGATAATGAGGATAACCAAAATTAAACCATACCTTCTAAATCAATATCAATATTTCCTTGAACAATCCCACATGCATGCAATGACCTTCATGAATTTATGAGAGATGAACATGAAAATTGAAAGAGACGAAATGAATTCCCTCCTTTGGTGCTGTCCCACTCTCCCTTTCTCTTTCATTCCACTAACACCAACATCTATATAGTGCTTTGGTAAAAGTATTTTTAGGTCCTTCAAGGTTTTGCATGTCACACTAAAGACATACAACTTTTTGCATGCTATAAAGTGACCCCTCCACTAACTCTTTTTCTTAAATCAACCTTTCTATTTAATTCCTTTTTTCAATTGACCTCTTAATATATGCTTCTATCCACATTTTACCCTTAAAATGCCATATTTATAAATTGACCCTTAAATTAATACTTCATGCTAAACATACTCACTTTCTACTGCTCATTGTCCGATTTTTACATAATATTTTTCACATGGAAAACGACATTTTTCAAGAAACTTTTCTTCTTGAAAATTGATACTTAAGATCTTAACTATATGATATAAAAATTTCAAGTCATTTTGATGTATATCCCAGGAGTTATAACATATGAAACACCTACTGCTCTAATGACCAGCCAAATGAAAAAGGGCTACTATTTTGGGCATTTTTGAAGCCCTTAGAGGAAAAATTTCATTATTGTTATTTCTATAACATTTGTAGAAAAAGAAGTCCCGGTTCCATCCCAACTAAAAGCATCAAAGTTAGAGTTCAAAAACGCAACTTATGATTAAAATAGTCGTTGGAGGTCAATCCAAATTTCTGGACAGCACTTCCACCTTAATGCCTAAGATCTTAATTCAAGTAAATATACTTATAAAATCCCTAATCAACACAAGTATTAATGCATGCAAGAAATAATAGTTCCCAAACAATATCTTAACTGTATTTTTGCTCGAATTATACATACTATGCTATAATGTCATTTGACTATGGTATACTCTATCTCTTAAAATCATGAATCCATTAGATTATAAGTACTACTAATTTATCCCCTAATGCTCAATTTGACTTTAATGACATATGTTTGCCTTTGAATTCCACTAGGGCTTCTTTAGGGTCCTTACAGAAGTGGCTAAGAGAGAGAGAGATAGCAAAGAAGAAATGTTGGTAGAAGTGGTGCATCTATAGGAAAAAGACCTCGGGGTCCACAGGGAGATCAATCAGTTGGATCTTTCAACAATCTTGCTACTTAGGGTAGATGATTGGAAACCTTTACCTCATCCAAATCGTGTAAAGAGACGTCAACAGGACAGGGTAGAGGATAACCATCTGAGTGAACCTATTATTATAGAAAGCATTAGGATATTTATAGGATATTCATAGGTGCTTGTTTTTTATATGGTAGTACCAATCATTTCATGAGAAATTTCCCGTTAAAACAAGAGCAAGGGCCTTCACAGTAGAGAAATAGGAATGCTTCTAATGCATCCTCAACTGGTAGAGCACGTGGAAGAGGTCGAGGTAGATTGAATCAATTTTAAGCCCAGTCAAGAAATGCCTTCGAGATCGTTGATCGACCTTTGCTTCTACATCTCCTACCCAATCATATACAATGAATGCTTATGAAGAAGTAAATGCCCCGAAAGTCATATTAAGTATTTTCTCACTTTTTAACACTAATGTGCATGTTCTTATTAATCTGGGTTCTAATCATTCTTATAATTGTGATGGGGACCTAGGTAGAAATATGGCAAATGTGGAACAGTTAATGTTTCATATCTATGTGACTAGCCCTCTAGGCCAAAATATTTATGTGAATAAAGTGCATAGGAATTGCCCTATTGTGATTCAAGGAAGAGATTTTCATGCTGACTCAATAGAGTTACCATTCCATGTATTTGATGTGATATTAGGCATGGATCGGTTAAATAAACACCAAGCAATAGTTAATTGTAAGTCAATGATGGTGGACCTAAAAGATGTAGAAGGAAAGGAAATAATAGTCCTTAGTGTTAAACCAAAGCTTTTAACAACAATTATATCAACTATACAAGCTAGGTGGTCCCTTAAGAAAGGGTGTGAAGTATTCTTGGCCTTAATAATTTATTCCAAAAAAGAGAAATTAAATCTTTACGATATACTAGTAGTCAATGAATTTCTTGAAGAGCTACCTGGTCTCCCACCCAAGAGAAAAGTGTAGTTAACTATAGAAACTTTACCAAAAATTGCTCCAAATTTTAGGGCACCGTATAGGATGGCACCATCAAAGTAGAAGGAGTTCAATGTTCAACTATAAGAGTTCTTAGATAAGGTTTTTATCAGGCCTTGTATGTCCCCTTGGGGTACACCAATGCTATTTGCTAAGAAGAAAGATAATACCTTAAGGATGAGTATTGATTACAAACAGCTCAAGGGGGTAAATTATCATGTTATTATGTTAATTGCATGAAAATAAAATTTAAGAGCAATTAAAGGTAGAAAATGATAGGTCAATTTAAAAGGTAGAATTAAAAGGATAGAAGCATATATTAAATTTAAGAGCAATACCTTTAAAGCTTTAATTGCTCTTAAAGGTAGAATTAAAAGGATAGAAGCATATATTAAGAGGTCAATTTAAAAGGTAGAATTAATTGATAGGTCAATGTATGAAAAGAATTAAAAGGAGGGGTTAAAGATTATCATGCAAAGAATATATAAGTAAGAGTGTGACATGTAATTTTTAGGGGGACCAAAAGAGAACTTTCTCACCCCATTATAAAGACTTAACTCTTGCATATGGGAGAGAGAAATGCATTCGTTGGATGGAGAGGAGAGTGGGATAGCATTAGGAAGGAGAAAATTTCAGATTTTTGCTTCTTCTTTCATCTCTCAATTCTCTCTTCCTAATCCTTGCATGCATGAGATCTAATCAAGAAGTATAGGTGCAACAAATTAAAGGTATTTAATCATTTGAATTTCTTCTTCTTCTTCTTTTTCTTCTTCTTCTTTTACTCATTTTGGTGGAGATAATTGATGAATAAGGTGCTGGAAATTTTTTAATTGAATGATGATGATGTTTGTGAAGGAGAAGAGGAGGGTAAAAAGAGTAAAGGAAAGGAAATTACAAGGGGTTAAAGCCATAGAGATTTTGGCCATGGTATGGGAATTTAGAGATGTTTATGTGCATGTAATTTTTTGCTGGACATGATGAGTTGGACTTGAGTTTTGAATGTTTTGTTGAGCATGAGAGATAAAGTTGCATTTGAAACCTTTATAGGGTTTCTTTGACCTAGTAATGGAAATTCTATTGTAAATTGATTTAGAGACCTCAAAATGAACCAATTCAAAATTATATAGTTAAATGAGACATTAACCTACAAAATTGTAGAAGGGACAAGGCTTTGATTCTGCCTCTAACTAATTTTTATAATTTATTGAAAAATTAGGTGAACTATTAATGTAGATTATGGAATAGCTTGTAATTAAATTGAGATAACTTCATGTACAATGATCAGAATGATGCAAAGTTAATTTCTATGGAAAATATACTTCTATATATATAATTAATAAGAGAAAGCTAAGCTTAAATCTTCCTCTAAGTATATGGAATTTAGGGTCGAATCCGGACTAGTCCCCTGGTCTGATCATAGAAAAAGAATTTACAATAATGGGCATAACTTTTTGTAAAATGTTGAATTGCTACAAAATAAAATTCTAGTAAAACTGGAGGCATTAAATTATAACTTTGATGAAGAAATGTTGGTCTAAATCCCTCTCAATTTTACGTTATGAATTTTTCTAAGTGACAGCCCACACTATTTTGGTTCTATGAACAGCCTATGGTATTTTTCAAATAAATAGAGATATAGGTCAGATATTAAGATTAATTTTGATGCTATGGAAACTAGACACATAGGGGGATAAAATTGTAGAATATCATTTTGCCTAAAAATGACATCTTCCATTTCAAATGTGGCTCAAAAATCGAGTTCAGAATGCTGCCCTGTGCAGATTTTTGTGATACCTTATTCTATGACTTTTTAATTAATTGAGATAAATAGTTGTTTATGTGATAGTAAAATTAAATTTGATAGGGCATGTAATATGACTATCAATAAAAGATTTATATGCATACATATACATTTGTATGTGTACATAAATAAAGATTAGTGATGAAAATATCTAACCTATACATGTAATTAGATTTGTACATGATTGTCATATGCCAACTTTATATATACATATGTAATCCTATGACATGAAAGTGCATATTTTGACATGTACCTATGCTATGAAATAGGGAATACAATAGTATGACCATGTCATGTGTATATACCCATATGGAAACATGTCGATATTTTGTATAACACATGATTTGAATAATGATAAAGGTATATATATTGATAAACATGATTATAAAAATAAGCCTACTATATGCGAATGTACCTACAGGTATGTACAATTATGATTATGTATATGAGTGTATGAGCATGTAATTACCCTATGAGATAGAAAATGTTTTAGCATGACTATGAACATGTGAGATGCTTAATGAGAACATGATCAAGTATATGATGTGATGATTATATGTCATGTCTATATGTCATGATGCAAATTTTATAGTCACATGGACTGGATGAGCTAGATGTATAACTTGGCATATGAAATGTGCATATATCTATCTATGCACCAAATAACTCATAGTTTTACAAGACTTTGTATATGTTCAAATAGTATACTATAAATATAGTCTTGATATGTGAATTGAACATGAATACAGCTATGCCTGCAATAGAGTTCAGATGTGGATAGATAGGCGCCTATAGGGTAAATTACAGCTGCCATAGTTTGGCCCAATTGGGTCAAAAGTATGTTTGATCCCATTTGGATCATGAACAGCCCCGTTTGGGTTGTTAGGCGACCCCGTTTGGGTCTGCTTGATCGGTCTAAAGTATAATTTGGCCCCGTTTGGGTCTATAGATCCGATATCTTTGGATATTCCCCATTTTGATACCGAAGATTATCGATAGTTCCCGTTATCCACTGATAAAACTAAGGCAGGCTAAAATTTATTTATAGTAATGATCATAATTCATCAGTTAAAATTTATCTTACTAAAGGTTGTTATTGTGGATCATATTGTTGGTTTGTCCTTAGAAATTGTGCTTCATTTGAATATGTTAGCATGGGAAACTGCCATCTATATGAATTATGAATATGGGAACATCTGTTACTCTCTTGGGTATAATATTTATGTACATATGGAGATGCTTTAAGTTTTAAAGTATTTGTTATTACTAACATGTTATGCTATACATGTTATATATATATATATATATATATACATATTGTATGTGTATTTTGATGACCGTTGTGAGTGGTCATCCATATGTAGATATTCCCCACTAAGCTTTATAGCTTAGCACGGGTTATTTATCCGTGTAGGTTCAGTTATCGAGACTTATTTTGAGGGACAATCTCTGCATTAGGAAGGGCCAACTATCGACTATTAATCTTGATGTAGGATGTTTTTGTACTACTATTATCATATGTTTTGTATTATGGCCAGTTATCTTATAAAATTGTATCTAACCTATGTGAAGTGTTGTAACTCACTAGTAGTAAAGCTACGAAAGAGTAGGTGTGCATGTGATTTACATAAAGTAGTTTTCATATAGTACAATATGCATGATACTAAGTATGAAATGCAAAACAGGAATAGACTTGTAGCACGTACATAAGTATATGAAACCGTATGACATGATTAATGGTAATATGATGGTTAAGCGAATATGTTGTATAAGCATGATTAATAGTATTTAAATTATTAGATAAATAGGGTATTTGTATAGGGGGTGCTACATCCAATTAGTAATCCATACTAGAAAATAAATAAATGAACCAAGAATGGAGGAACCACAAGGCTAGCCAAATTCCCCTTGATGCTAGCAAAGGAGTGGCGGCTAGGGTTTCTGAGAGAGAGAATTTCTTTTTCTCTTAATTGTTCACTTAAGCCTAAAATCCCTATCACTTGGATTTTTATAGTTAGGTTAAAAATCCAACTTCATAATAGGATTGGACTCTTTAAAATTTTTGGAGAAATATTAAGTGGGCTTCTGGAATTATTAATATTTTATTTGGGCTCAATTAAATCCAATTTAAGTCCTTTCATAAAAGACCATGCATAAAGCCCATAAACTAGGCCCTTTTTGCATGCACTTTGATTTAATCACCCAAATGAATTTCAAATCCATCCAAATTAAATATGTGGTCTCCATAACACTTACAAACTATATTTAATTTATTTTGGTCCAATAAATAGGCCTCTAAGGCCTTTATCTGAAGTTGGTGTGAAACCTTTCATTTGGAGGGTTTCTATGCCAAAATCAATTCTTTGGGCCTCCATAATTTCTCCAATGGATCTATTAATTATTATATAATCCGTATAACAATTATAGTCTAATAATAATAATTAATTATGAAATACAATATTTCAATTAGGTCCATTTTACATAATATTTCTAAAAAGTTTTGCAAACAATTCTACTTGATCATAATTAATTAAACTCGTTAATTAATTATTCTCTTATTCGTTTCTCTTCTCCTATAACAATATCAAATATTATTATCCTTGTAATATTACAATTTTATCCTTTACTCTATATGTGTGTGACCTATTGGGTTCCTGTCCATATTGGCAGTATAATATGTAATTATGACTTCTATTCAAAACTCACATGATTTAAACTTTTTTAAGTCATTTTATCAATTCCTATTGATATTTATGATACACTATTATACAAATCATGAGTGGCCTCTAACTAGGCATTATGACTACCCAAATGTTAGGAAAGCCAAGTGGTTTGACTATACCCTTCCATAGAAATAGTTATCGTGCAATTACTCCTTTCACCACTCTTATCTCAATTAGATTCTAAGTATGGATTTCTATTAACTCATATAAATCTAATTATGTATGTTCGATTAATTTAACTATTAATCCCAAAATGCCCTTCATGGATCCCTATCCATCTTTGCATATTACTCTGGCCAAAGATTCTCTGAATAAGGCAATTATAGAATGATGCGAGATAACTTCCCTTAATAAATTTGGGATGGTGAATCCTTTATCGATAACTCAACCAACTTCAAGTAGGTCATGATATGCCCAACCTCCTAACTATGTTCACCCCCAGTTGGAAGTAATCAATTATTGAGTCAAAGTATACAATTTGCTACTTAAGATAACTTTGGTGATCTCAAGTCTAATGATACTTGCACAACCGCTATGAAGAGATTCCTCATTGACATAGATTTAATATCCATGTGAGGATTCTCTTTGCAGGTCTCCAATGAACTTGTTTTTCTAACAAGCATCCGCATGTTAACTTCGATTATCTTCTATAATCACAGTTATTAGAACGACTTCTTGAACCATTCAAGAAGCATAACATGTACTAGACTATCCAAATTAATAATGCCCTATCTTATTAATTATATGACTAGGGATATTTAGATATTAACAAATTTAAATGCAATAGATATCTCATATCATGAAAACTTTCATGATTGCCTTTGCACTATGTTTATAATATCTAGGACTTCATTTATTAATTTAAGATTTACAAAATCATGTATTTAAACATAGCATTAATAAATGAGTGATGCCTTTTATTAAGAATATGAGTTCATACATATGAAATACATCCCTATTACTTGGGTTCTAGGGCATACTCTCTAACAAGGAATTGTGAGCACGACAGATAAGGAAAACAGGTGAAGGAAGGAAAATTAGAAAGAAAATAAAGAAGAAAACAAGTGGCGTATGTTGCGAGCATGGCAAGAGTTGCGAGTGAGATAGCACCGAATAACTCATCCCCTGTATTTGCAAGAACCAACAGCACAACTAAGAAATTTAACTTGCATGACTATAATACTTCACTCAAAATTTGCTTTCTATACAATGTACTTTTAACACTATTTTTCCATATGGAATCCCTTAATAAATCAATTAAAAATACATCTAATTCAAACTCTAAATTCAAAGTTCTTTATATAACATAGCAGTATGCTCATACTTCAAATTTTGACAATTATTGCTGCAAAATTATAAGCCTTCTCAAATCTTTGGTTCACTTAGATTAAATTGAAACCCAGCTACTAAAGAATGAACATTTAAGATGAATTCTCCTTTCAAATTTGAACTCACATACATTAAGATTCTTATGCTCTATTTTGAGCAAGTAGCTTCATTGTTCAATTAAACCGAGATATGAACATATGCATAAATAATTTTCTACACTACTTAATTAAGCTAAGGTATCATCAAAAATTACTGGAATCACACATATGCATTACAAGATTTGTTCATGGTTCCCATGCCTCTTTTCAAATCCAAATTCTTCCTTTAATAATTTAATACCTCCTTTCCTTTGTTCTTGTTCACTTCATCTTTTACCTAGAACATTTACAAATATAAATACCCAAAAATTTCTCCTCACGTAATTCCTTCTAATTATTAAAGAACAAATTGATGATGATGGAGCTATAGAAGAAGAACCTGTTACCTTTAAACTTCCAACTTCAAAACTCTTCTACATAACAACTATAGCAAGCATTTAGGGAAAAAGCCAGAGAGAGAATACCTAGTGTTTAAAGAAAGGAGAAGAAAATGAAAACTGCATTTTTTTGTCTTGTTTTTGCCTACCAACTCACCTTTTAAAATCATAATTTACTTCTTCCCTCTCACGTGAATGTTTTAGAGAGAGAGAGAGAATAAGTAGAGATAAAATTCTCACTTTGCTTCTTTCACTTCTTTCCATTATGAATTTTGCCCCATAACTTTCTCTTCTTCCTAATTCTATGCCCAAACTCTCCTTCTTTCTTTTAATTACACCTTTTAATCATTTATCATATTTGATTATTCATATATATAATATGATATAAAATTACCAATTTGCTCCTCTTTGACCCTAACTTTAATTTCATTAATTTAATTAAACATTAATTAACTATAATACTAATTAATCATGTATATTTTCTACTAGGCCATAAGTTAGGGCCTTACAATTCTCTCCCCTTTAAAAGAATTTTGTCCCAAAATTTGTACTTGAATTAAATAGTTATGATACTATGCTTTCATGACTGATTATAGTTCCTAAGTTGCTTCTTCTATGCCATGATGTCACCACAACACTTTAACTAAGAGAATCTATTTTTCCTGAATTGGTTGATCTCCCCGATCGAAATTTCCTTTGGTTCCTCATTAGAAAAATAATTTGATTGCACCTTTATCTTCTGTAGAGGCAAGATATGAGATTCATTTGATCTATACATTTAAAGCTTGGAAATATAGAAAACATCATGTAGCTTGGATAACTCTAAAGAAAGTATCATTCTATAAGCAATGGATCCAATTCGTTTCGATACTACATAAGGACCAATGAATCTTTGACTAAGTTTGCCTTTCTTATCAAACCTCAATACATTCTTCTAAGGAGACACTTTCAAAAATACTTTATCACCAACTTGATACTTAATATTGTTCCTCTTTAAATCTGCATAGGTTTTTTATCTATCACTAGTTGTTTTCAATCTATGTTTAATAACGTGTATTTTCTCTTCTTTATCCTTAACAATGTTAGGACAAATCATTTTACATTTAGCTAACTTAGTCCAACAAACTGGAGTTCAACATTTTCGATCATAAAGAGCTTTATGCGGCGCCATACCAATACTAATATGATAACTATTATTATATGCAAATTCCATTAGAACAAGATATTTGTCCTAACTTCTTGAAAAATCCAAAACACATCCTTTTAAGATATCTTTTAATACTTGTGTAACCCTTTCTGATTACCCATTAGTTTAAGGATGAAAAGTAGTGCTATAACACAACTATATTCCCAATGCTTGCTATAGACTTTACTACAATCTCGATGTAAACATTGGATCTCGATATAAAATTATAGATGTTGGTATTCCCTATAACCGAACAATCTCATTTATGCAAAGTTTAGCCAATTTATCTATAGGATAATCTAGTCAAATCGGTATGAAATAAGTTATTTTAGTTAGTATATCAATAATCACTCATATTGCATCATGCTTCTTCTGCGTGAGAGGCAAACCTATAACAAAATCCATAGTGATATCTCCCCATTTCCATTATGGAATTGGAATGGGATTCAACAAACCTGAGAGAAGTTGGTGTTCTGCTTTGGCCATTTTGTACGATGCCTTGGAAATGGGAGCTATTCTAGGTAGAATTTCTATGGAGAACTTCATTTCACTTTAATGTGGAAGACTAGGTAAATCTTCTGAAAATACATCAGGAAACTCATTTACCACTGGTATATCTTGAAGTTTTATTTTCTACCTTTTTAAATAAAGTACCATGGCTAAAAATGCTTCACACCCATTTCTAAGAAATCGACTGGCTTGTATAGTAGATATCACATTTGCAAAATGTTTAGCTTGAATGCCTTGAACTACTACTTCTTTACCATCAACATATTTGAGTGTTACTATTTTTGCCCCATAATTAACCATTGTATAATTTTTTGACAACCAATCCATGCCTAATATTACATTAAATTCTTAAAATGGAAACTTAATGAGATCAGCTAAAAATTCCTTCCCTTGAATTATAATGGAGCACTCTTTATATACTTTATTAACATAAAAATTATGCCTCAATAGACTAGTTACACAAATATCAAAATCCAATTGATGCATACTTGACATGTTTCTACCCATATCCCCAATGCAAACATAAGAATGAGTAGAGCCATATAAGCATAACCAAGAACAATAGGAATTGAAGGCCGATCAACAATCTTATATACATTTCTAGGCTAGGATCCAAATTGGCTTGATATACCACACCCTTTATCTTAGCCTCTACCTATTAAGGGTGTATTAGAACTCCCCTACTACCCTGATGTATCAGTCCTTGCTCCTATTTTGAGGGATGATTTTCCATTTAATGGTTAATGTTAACACATATAAATTATACACCTATCAACATCTCATAAGTGCTCTAGTGCTATCTTGAATAGTGAGGACACTATAGTGGTTAACCCCCACTCTACCTCATTGGTGTTTCTCTACCAGATTTAGATACTATAAATGATCCTTGCCATCTTTCCTGATTAGCAGGACTATAAAAAAACTCAGCTGGCTAATTTTTATGCACTCCTCTAGGTTATTTCCTAATAAAAGAACCATCTATATTCCCACTCCTTCTCTGTTCCCTTTCTCTCTTAGCCAGCTCACTCTTCTCTACTCAAATGGCTGATTCAACATGTTGATAAAAATTTATAGTTTACAAAGATGTAGGTCCAATCAACCTTTCCTTGATTCAGTCATCCAATCCATTTTTAAATTGTTGACACTTGAAAGCTTCAGTCAGCATCAACTCTAGTACAAACTTACTCAAAGGACTGAACTCTTTCTCATATTCTACCATAGTTATAAGTCTCTATTTCATATTTCAAAACTACCTCAATTTCTCTTCTTGATAAGTTTTAGTAACATTCTTCTTCTTAAACTCTACTTTAAAATACCCCCATGTTAGTGGATATGGTAATTAAGGAGGTTTTAGCACCAGTTTCCACCAATCATATGTTACTCCTTGCAGTAAGGACACAACACAGGATACCTTACAATTTGTTGGGCATTGAATCTCATCAAATATTCTTTCAAGTTTTTCCAACTATAATTCTGCTTTTTTGGATTGCTCTAAAGTAGTACCCAAGAATTCTTTTACACCATGTTTTCTAATCTCAGTTACCGAAGCTTTAGGTACAATCATTCTTTCTAAAATTTGAGCCATATCCTGAGAAATCTTCAACAATGCTTCTTTAGGAATGACCATAAATATGTCATTTCAATTAGAAGTCAAAGATCTTGAATTGTAGGGATTCGATCAAACAAGCAAATTACTTTTAGCTGGTTGTTCCATATCTTCCCTAGATCCCTCCATCTACTATCTATAAGAAAAATAAGGACTTTTCCATTATGGTAACATCAAAATTTACAGTTTAAAATAATCCTAGACTCTTATTGACTAGAAACATCTAAACCTTGGCTCTGATACCAAATTGTAACACCCTTACACTAATAACCTATATCTATCATCATTCATAATATTAATCCAGCTTTATTCTATTTTCTTATCCTTCATACTAATTATTACATATCTACACATGTTAGAGCTAACATGTATTAACTTATTATACACTACCATACATGTACATATACATACACGATAAAAGTTACTTATAATCATAAGTACATGCATATACTGTTTTAAATTACAAAAGTGAGCTCATTTCAACTCAAAATTTTTATTTTTAATACAGCTTTACTTGTATACTATCCTTGATACAAAAGGTATACAAAATATTAAACAAAAACTTCATACATTTGAATTCTTTCTCATAATTATGTTAGCATTCCTAATCCAAAAATACATCCTTGAGAAATAGTCCTAAGTACAGCACCTACGTATGTAAATAACCCGTGCTAAGCTATAAAGCTTAGTAGAGAGCAAATCATTATGGACAACCATTCACAATAATTGTCAACAAACACTCAACCACATTAAATTATAATATATAATTCTTGATGATAATAATGCTAAGAGCGGAGTACATAGCTAAGAAGATAAAATAAAAATCAACAATTATATTAGTATAAAGTAATCATAAGGTCCATTGATAGAATATATGCATTTGAGCTTTTGATACTTTTACCATAATTAGCCTGTCCAAGTTTTATAGGTATGGATAATAGGAACTGTGAATACCTATAGGTATCAAGTTCTATAGATATCCAGAGATATCGAATCTATAAACCCAAATGGGGTCAAACTATGGTCCCAAACGGTGATGACTATAGACCTAAATGGGATCAGACTATAGCAATTGCAACTATTTCAAAGAAAGAAAAATCCTCTAAACATTATTACTCTTACACAAGAGGTTATGCGGTCTCTTTCCTAGGTGGGATTAGCTCATGGGTTAACAAAGAACCCAATGAGTGCGTATGATGCACGATGGAATACTAACAGTAGAACCTTTCTTTATTGAAAACGTATATGGATGGATTTTGGTTGTTGTGTATTTAAATAATCTAAGTAAACATAAATGCACCCATCGGGCCATGAAAACCATTAATAAGCAAACATCTAAATTTATTGGGATTTATTCAAAACATAAAGGCCCACATCACACCCAATATATTATGGCACATGTCGTCTATTGGAAGTGTCTATATCATTACATGTGTTTTCGGTCCAATGATATAACTTTAGGGCCACCCAAGTATGGTCCTTGCCAATGGGTCTTCCTTATCACAAGCATGACCACCAATTGGGTTACCATTTAATATACTAAAAGGTACGAGACTTGGACTAGTGGTCCTCTTTGACAATTTCTCTACATTAAGTGAACATTAGGTCATACTTTAGGAATGTGCCAGGGCTAAAAAAGGGACACCTAGCTTAATTCTAAGGCCCTATCATAAATGCATTACAAATTTTGGAAAAGAGATAAAATTTCTTAGTCTCAAAACTCATTTATATTAAATTAACAGAAGGCACTTTCATAGAAAAATCTTGTGGTCCCCAGCAGAGTTGCCATTGTAATGCATGCTAAACCCTGAAGGCATCTAGTTTTCTCTTGAAAGCCCATTTTTAGGATTTAAAACTGGACAAAGGTTCATTTAACTCATGAAGGTCAGTCGTTTCGCAATAGAAAGGGTTTTATTCCCATTTATCATGGATGATCAACCTATGAGGGCATTTGCTAGGCACCACAAGGTATGTATCATGGAGTCCCTACCCAATAAAACATTGGAAAAGTGAGTTTTAATCTTATGAGGCCAAAACCAGAGATAGTTTGGGACCTCACTATTATTTATACCTCTAGTAAGTGTTATATAAATGGGTTTTGATGATTAATTTATTTTATAACTTTTCTCACATGACTTATCATATTATAAAAGTAAAGTGTACTTAAACACATTAGAAAGTTGTAAAGCATGTATATGAAAATTATAAAAGTATACTAGATTGAAATCAATAAAGACATGGCATAGAAAGAAATAAAGAATATGAATGTAACGATAAAATCATACATAAGTTGAGGGACTAAATGAGTTCATTAAGATAAAGACACTAGTCCTTCAATGCATTTTTTTAAAAAGGAAGGATTTTTTAGTCTATTTTTGGTAGAAAAATGAGAGCATTAGATCCCTCACGGCTTTGAAAAAATGAATCATGTTATTTAATTTTAAATAAAATAATCTCTTATGTTTATAAAGAAAAATCATAATTTTTACATATTATTTTTTGGGTGAAATTCGAGACATTGGCCCTTTTATTACAGGAAAATCCCACTCAAACTAGTATAAAATCATTTAATGAGTTTTAGTTTATCACTCAAAAACTTATTTACTTGCAATAAATGAATAAAAGCATGAAAGAATAATAATATAAGTAATGACATACATAAATCAGGATATTGATTGATTTGGGAACATTGATTCCCTTATGCATATTTTTGAAAATTCTTTTCTTTGGTTTTTGGAATAAAAGTTGGGCATCAGTCCATTTTATTAAATGATTATATAAGTAGAAATAATTTTGGTGTTGTTTTTAATTTTAGCTTGTAAAAAAACCTTTATTATTCTATATTTAAAAAAATAAAGAAAAATAAAGAGTAATTATACAAACCTAAAATAATAAATGAATGGAAAAATAAACAAATCCTAAGCTATTATGCTCCACCTCATTCTCCATCTCGACCTGGAATGGTGAAATGCATATTAAAATATGACAGAACAAATAATTATTCAATAAGGAATTATATCAAGTAGTAAATAATAAATAAATAAATAATTCCAATGAATTAGGTAAATAATTAGCTCAATGGGATAAATTCGACAAAATATTTAATATGAATGATGCATTCGAAATTCATGCATTATTTACAGGCATGTGCATGCTAAAGTGTTTAAATGAATGGCAAATTAAAATGATGATGATGATCATCATCATCATCACAACAACAAAAATGACAACAATAATATTAATAATAAATAATTGAATCAAAGAGAATTACACATAAGTGTAAATATGCAAATGAATAATTCACATAAAACAAATGTGAATAATAAAATGCATAAATTAAAATAAATTATAATTTATTAATCATATTATGGGGCATGTTGTGTTAATTGAATGCTAAATAATGATATTAATAATAATAGGATAAATAATAAATAGTAAATAAAGATTAATGTGAATAATAAATAAATACAATGTCAAACTAACATATGATTAAATACAAGAAAAGAAATGATATTAATAAAATAAATAATAAATAAAATAAGAAATCATGAAAATAAGGGAAATGAGTGAAAAAATTGGCCAAGGGAGTGAGTCATATGCATGTGAGAGGCCAAAAGAGTGAGTCACGGAGCAAAAAGGGAAGAAAAAGGGGAAGAGAGTGAGAGACCGCTTCGGGGTGTGACTCATGTGAGTCATGGCTTAAGGGTGTGACTTGCGCAAGTCATGGCCTTAACTTAACCCATAAAATTTTCTACCACCAGAACGACACCATAGATGCCATAACACTCCCAAAACTCAATTTTAACCAATTTAAAGCATGGAAAAGGCACAAAACTCTTTATTATGCATAAATAAAATGATTTAATTGAATAAAAATAAGATTAAACTAAGAAAACATAGAATTCAAAGTTTGGAAAAAATTGGGAAGATGATGAGTAGTGATTCCAAAAAAGCATCAAATCTCAAATTTATCATAATTTCAATTGGTTAAAATGAATTAATAAGTAAAACAATCATAAATCACAATAAATAACCTATAAAAAAGCTCAAATTAAAGGAATCAAGAATTAGGCAAAATCAAGCTATAAAAATGGAAAATAAAATGTATACAATAAAACTCAATTTAAACAGTAGATCTACAAGATTTGGGGCTCAAAAATATTACCCTCAGTGTTAGTCCGATCAAAAAACAAAGTCCTAGTGCCTTTGGCCTTTCTTTTTCCTATTTTTCACTTTTTATATAACTTGGTTTTTCTTTGAAATAGAGTTTGTGTGAGGGGCTAAGGGGGAGAGAGAGAGAGAATCGAGAGAGAGAAAATTGTTTAAAAGAGCTGCCCCTTTTCTATCCTAATCCAGAGATTAAAAACAAAAAGAAAAAATCCTTCTTTTGATAAGAATGAAATTAGATTTCTTCAATTCTCTTTTTTCCCAAGTTTCTGTGCTCATTCCAGTTAAAATACTTTTATCGGAGTGAGTCACGGCCTTTCCATAAGTCACAACCCTAACTTAGGACCTTTGACCATTGACTTTGACTGTTGCTTTCTTAAAATCCTTGGAACCCATTTTAACTTTGCTAATAAAGGGAAAAGAAGAAAAACATCCATAAAGGATTTTTAAACATTTAAAATCCATAGGAGAGCTCAATAAACATTTTGAAAACATAAAATTTGGGTGAAAGTCTAATGATGCGTGTTCTGCAAGTGCATTGAATCGTCAAGTAATAAAGTGGGGTATAGTTAGGACCGTCGAATATCGTACCCAATGGATTGAGGATGCAAGTATTGAAAATCAATTGCATGCTAGAGAATATCCAAATTTTTATGTATGTGTAAGCTATCAACTAAATGGTATGCATAAAACTTAACAATGAAATTAAACTAGTAGTTTTTTTTTCATTTCTTTTTGGAATAAACAAGTATATAAATAACAAATATGATAAAAGTGTTGCTTGGGTTCACTCATCCTCCCCAAACCTAATGTGAATTAATTTAACCTAAAGATATATATATATATATATATATATATAATTGAATTTAGGATAACCCTCTTAACCCAAGCATCATCCCATTCTATAGCTAACTACCCTAATTGCAAGGCATCCAATTTCGAAGCAAGCCCTACAATTAGCCTAAGCACATGTCTAATATCCTAAGTTCGGTTTGCTTTTCCATTTCGGAGCCAAACAACCTAAAACTCATCTATTTCACTCCACATTCTAATTCTAACACCGTAAATTTCTACAAATTAAGAGTTCCATTTCGGAGCAATCTAAATTTTTTGCATTCATGATAAAAGTGTAAAGCAATAATCATCTATAGCATTCAATCCATCAAAACCTAACATCTAAAAAAGAATATATGATAAAGCCATTAATTCAAGCTAGAAATCAACTCAAGAATACGAAAACTAATGAAATAATAGTGAAGCAACAGTGAAATAAATCATTTATCTATATAAATAATAAAAATACCCTCAATATTCACATTTCGATAGGGCATTCAAAGATCCCCTAAACAACTAGAGACTATTCACTATCCATTACAAAATAAAAAGAGAAAATGAGAGAATAAACCCAAAAATTCATGGAGGAAGAAAACCCAGTTGAATCCCAGGATTCTTCAACCTTCTTCTCCAAAGCTTCAATGTTAATTAGCTTCATGATGTGAAAAACTGAAAATCTAAGCTAAGTATGGTGTTTAATCTATGTATTTTGCTATAAATCTACCTATTTTTACGTATAATATGTGTATAAAAATAAAGTAAAGAATGAAAGAAAGAAGAAAGAAAACCTTAGATTTAAAAAAGAGGAAGAACTCTCAATTCTGTAGAAAAATATGTTATATAAAGGCAGAAAAGGGTCACGGTTCATAGGTAATTCATGCTGACCGTGACCTATTAAAAATCCCCTTTTCAACTACCATAGGTTACAATTAGTAGGTATAACTTGCTGACTATTAGGTAACCCTCAACTTGCTTCTGGATAGGGGTAAGAAGACATCAGCAAGATGGGGTAGAGGGCAGCTACCAAAGTGCACATATTGTTCTAAGAGACATTAGGGTACCTGTAAGATGTTAATAGATGCTTGTTTTAGGTGTGGCGGTATTAATCATTTCAGGGCTAATTGCCCATTAAATTAAGGGCAAGGGTCTATACAGCATAGCAATAGGGACACTTTTATGTAATCCTCAACAAGTAGAGGACATCGAAGAGGTTAGGGTGGATTCAAAAAATTTACAGCCCAATCTAGAAATGCCTTCAATGTTAGAGAGTATGCCCTAAAGCCCATGTAATAGGGATGTTTTTCATATGTATAAAAAATTTATACTCTAAATAAAAGGCATCATTCATTTATTAATGCTATGTTTAAATACATGAGTTTGTAAATCTTAAATTAATAGATGAAGTCCTAGATATTATAAACACAGTGCAAGGGCAATCATCAAGGTGTTCATGATTTGAGATGTCTATTGCATGCAAATGTCTTAATATCTAAATATCCCTAGTCATAGAATTAACAAGATAGGATATTGTTAATTCGGACAGACTAGTACATGTTATGCTTCTTGAATGGTTCAAACAGTGGTTCTCATAACTGTGATTATGGAAGATAATCAAAGCTAACATGTGGATGCTTGTTAGAAGAACAAGTTCATTGGAGACCTGCAAAGAGAATCCTCACATGGATATTAAATCTATGTCAGTGAGGAATCTCTTCATAGCGGTTGTGCAAGTATCCTTAGACTTGAGATCACCAAAGTTAGCTTAAGTAGCAAGTGGTACACTTTGACTCCATAACTGATTACTTCCAACTGGGAGTGAACATAGTTAGTATTAGTGTAAGCCCTAGCCCCAATGCATTGTAACGAAACACTTGAAATTAATAAAATGAGGCATTAGTTTTATCTTTTGTATTCCTGTGCATATCAATTGATAAAACTATCCAAGAATGTCGTTTCGGTTTAAGTTATCATGTGTGAGGCACATGGATTGTAAGACCTTGAAACAAATGAGACATCATTCTAAATATCCCTAGTCAGTCATTGTTATGGGAATAACAAATGAATTAAGACTAGTATATTCTCTCTGATCTTATGAGTTCTGTCTTACGGATCATTAGGACAAGAGTGTCAATCAGAGATCATAGATACATGTTAAAGAACATGGTATCTGGATTCGATCCGCTCATGAGAACACTACATGGTACAAGTCATAAGTGTTTCTCATATGCAAGTTTTGTATCGGAGTTCTTAGACCTGAAATCTCTATGAAACTCTTTATGAATTACTGTGTACTTTGACATACACCTAACGTGCTCGTAACAGAGTGACAAGTACGGGTATGATTGGGTATGCACTGATTCATGTTAGAGAGCATGAGAGAAGTGAAGGGATTACCCCTCTCGATAAGAGAGAAAAATATCACCGGCCACTTGATCAGTGAACTGAGAAGTGTATGGCCATACCGAGATGAAATAATGAGTAATCATTATTTATCTGAGAGTTCAGTGTCACAGGAATATCAAGAAATGAATTAATGTATATAAGAATGACTAGTTCCATGCCTTATATTAATTCTGATATTTATGGGTAAGGGACTATGCGAAATTGCATTAGGTCACCAAATGCCATATGCATTTTCGTTTAATTTGGAATGCTATAATATCTTGCTAGAGAATATATATAGCCTTTGAATTAATTTATTAATTCATTGCCAACATTAAATGGACCTATAGGATCGCACACAAAGCATTGGGCTTAAAATATTTAAATTAAGTATTGGACATTAATTTGGGCTTTTAATTAAAGTCAAATTAATGTATGTAATGGGTTATAATATTGCTATTGGGCTTTGGTCCATGAGAGAGAGAAATTCAGCCCATAAGGTTTAATTTCAATTAATTAATTATCTTGTGTTAATTAAGTTAATTGAATATTAAAGCCTAAAGGAATTTAAATTAAATTAAATCACTTATATATTTAATTAAGTGATTTCATTTATTTAAATGTCTTATGTTTTTATTTCAAATTTGAATTTAAATTCAAAGGAGTTTAATTCAAAATATATTACTTATCTTTAGGAAGTGATAGAGTTTGAATTAATTATCTTAGGATAGTTGAATTCAGATTAATGACTTGCCAAAGGATAAGCATATATATTAAAAGAAATAAAACCCTAAACCTAATTTTTTTGTGGCATGAATAGTAACTCGTGAATAGTAACTCGTGAATAGTGACTCTCTCTCTCTTAATTCTTTTGTTCAATTTTTCACAAGGAGAAAGGATTGTTCCTCATTCTCTTGTGTTATTGAGCAGTAATAGCAATCTAAAGAAGTACAAAATCAAGTTTTGTAGCTTCAAACTATAACCATTACACAATACCGAAAAAGAGAGCTAGCAATCTCGATTTTAAGCCGTCGGTGCAAGTGTGTGTGTGAGAATAGAGGGAGTGGCGCAAAAGGCTGTTCCTTGGCATTGGTGATCGAGAACTAAGGTGGATAAAGGCATCTTGGTTGCTGGACATCACAAAATCAAAGAATAAAAAGGCATCATCTATTGTAAGTTTCAAAACCCTAAAATTGCATGTTTTCGTTCCTATCTTTGGATATGTATGGTATGTATGATAAAATTTTTGTTTTTCCGCTGTGCTATCATGATTATCATACCATGTCATATTCCATCAGTGGTATCAGAGCCTAGACATGCTTATTTTAGTGCTTTAGATGCATGAAAAAATTAATTAAAAATCATTATTTTGAAAACATGTAAATCTGAAATTTTCTGTTTTGAGTTTTTTGCATTGTTTTGGTGTAAAAACGATTTTAATTGATTAGATAGGTATTATAATTAATATGACATGATAATATACTGTCCTAAGATGTTATTAGGGCTGGTAATGGTCGGATTTAATTATTTATACCTGATGGTACATGTTAATTATGAAACTAGGTGCTAGTTGGCATGTAAATTGCTATTTTAACAACTAGTTTTCAAAATTAAATGTAAAACGTTTTTGGGATGTTTGTAAGTGATTTTTAAAGATTAAATATCAGGTCTGGACATGTTTTAAATTTGGTTTTAATTCTGGTCCATGACAATTTAATTGATTAATTTTAAAATCACTTAAAACTATGTCTAGTTTGTGTTTGTTACATGTTTAATCAACATTGTTTGTTATGTTTTGGTTAAAATGGTAAAAACACATTTAGATTAAAATGGTACAGAATATTAAATCAATGTTTATGGAATTATTTAGATTATTAAATGACTCATAAAATTGATTTAAATGTTTGTGCATTTTATGGCATTACATAAGCATTAAACAACTAGTTTTTGTTGTTTGTTTGTTTTTGCATGAATGCCGTGTACTATATATGTGTTCTTCATGATTTTATTTTTAATTCATGTTAGCACATATTATATGCATTTTTAATGTTTATGGGCTGTATGACATAAAATTAAAAATGGCAAAATTGGAAATTATGCTAGAGTTGATTTATAGCACAAATCTAACTAGTTTGTGTTTTGGGCTTTTAAGAGAACTTATTCAATAAGAGGATTTAGTCCATTGGGCTTCGGCTCAGGCCCATCACGGGGTCATCTCTTAAAGGTTCAAGTACACAATTTCCATTAATGGGCTTGGCTAAATCTAATTAAAATTGGACTTTGTTTGATCCATGTATGCTATGTATATTTATTTGCTTGTTTGGTGTGATGAATGGATATGCATGGTGCATTCATGGGCCCTGGGTTTTTGTAATTAAATATGGCCTGCGAGCCATTATATTTTATTGTAAAAGTTTCATTTATTTCTTAGAATAGAATTTATTTGAAGACTTTGTAAATCAAGACGAAGCCCACCGGAGTGGAGAAGCCCAACTCGAAGATTCTTATGTAATAGTATAGAATCTTAGTTGTAAGTTTTTGGGCCCATGTTTGTCACGCTTTACTTTATGCAATTATATATATATGCATGCTATGTATGGATGATAAAGCGTATGCCATGTAAGCCGTAATAAAATGAATCCCTAAAAATAGTAAGTCACAAAGTTGCCTTCCTAATTCGAAACATGTCAAGGCATCGATCATCGGTCACGTAGACTAGGAGTCCTAGATGCACCCGATTATCTTTGTGAGGCATGGGTTGTGAATGTAGGTTGGACTTATCATGGAAAGGGATGCCCGGACCTAGGCAACTAATAAATGGGTTGTGCTATAACATCTTAAGATGTTAGCCCATTTGATCCAAGAGTCATGTACGAGACATGATTGGAGTTTTCCTACCTAAGTAACTTAACTTGTTAGGTGTACAAGCTCAGCTTGACTAATAAGTTGTTGTGAAAAGTGGATCTTGGCCCACATAAAATCACTAACGCGAATTATTTAAAGGGATATTAATTCGGTTTGTGGGATCATTAATAAGACCTCATTTAATCTTGCTAAATTTTATTGTAGATTGAAAATGGCATCTTCAAATAACAATTTCTCATTGCGATCGGTCCTTGAAAAGGACAAATTGAATGGCACCAATTTCATAGACTGGTCTCGAAACTTAAGAATAGTTCTTAAGCAAGAGAAAAAGTCGTATGTTTTGGATGCACCCTTGCTTGAAGAACCAGGAAGGAACGCCTCTGCGGTTCAAAAGGAAACTTTTGAGACCAAGAAGAGCGACTCCAATGATGTGACCTGTCTGATGCTGGCCACTATGGTGCCTGAATTGCAAAAGCAATTTATGGACCAAGAGGCTTATGCGATCATGGTGCACCTAAAGGAGATGTTCCAAGAGCAAGCTCGTCACGAGAGGTTCGTGACAACAAAGGCTTTAATTTCTTGCAAGATGGCTGAGGGTACTCCTGTTAGTACCCATGTACTCGAGATGAAAGGGTATCTTGATACTCTTGAGAAGCTTGAGGTACTAGTGCCAAAGGAATTGGCCACTGACTTGATCTTAGGATCATTGCTTGCTGCTTATGATCCATTTGTGATGAATTATAACATGCATGCAATGAACAAATCAGTCACTGAGCTTCATGGGATGCTTAAGAATGCTGAAGAAAACATTCGAAAGACCAATCCCGTACTAATGGTTCAAAAAGGAATAAAGAAGGGACCTGCTAAGGGAAAGGGAAAAGGAAAGGGAAAACCCAAGACAGTTGGGAGTGCACCTCAAGCCCAATCCAAGCCCAAGGCACCAAAGCTCAAAGAGAGTGAGAGCACTTGCTTCCATTGCAACAAGATAGGGCATTGGAGGAAGAATTGCGCTCTCTTTAAGGAAGAACAAAAGAAGAATGGAGCCAAGGCGTCCAGTTCTGGTATTTTTGTTGTTGAAGTTAACCTTTCTATTTCTACCACTTGGGTATTGGATACCGGTTGTGGTTCTCAAATTTGTTCAAATGTGCAGGGGTTAAGAAATAGGCGGTTACTTGGGAAGAATGAAGTGGACCTCCATGTGGGGAATGGAGCACGAGTTGCTGCCATGGAGATAGGCGACTATCACCTCACTTTACTTTCCGGACTTTGTATTGTTTTGAATAATTGTTATTATGTGCCTGCTATGAGCAGAAACATTATTTCAGTTTCATGTTTGGATAATGATGAATTTGATTTTGTTATTAAAAATGGCAATACTCATATTCGTCGCCAAGGCATTTCTTATGGCAATGCCATGTTGCAAAATGGCCTTTATATCCTTGATTTACAAAACAAAGAGTCCATATACAACATTAATACAAAGAGGGTTAAATCAAATGAATTGAACCCTACTTACTTCTGGCATTGTCGCTTAGGACATGCAAATGAAAAACGCATTTCAAGACTCCACAAAACTGGAGTGCTTGGGTCATTCGACTTAGAGTCTTATGATACATGCGAGCCATGTTTGCATGGAAAAATGACAAAGAGTCCTTTTAATAAAAATGGCGAGAGGGCTAATGGCTTATTGGAACTAATACATTCTGATGTATATGGACCTTTAAGTACACATGCTAGAGGTGGTTTTAGCTACTTCGTGACATTCACAGATGACTTCAGTAGATATGGCTATGTCTATCTGATGAAGTACAAGTCTGAAACTTTTGAGAAATTCAAAGAGTTTAAGAATGAAGTAGAAAACCAACTTGGCAAAAGTATAAAAGCCATTCGATCAGATCGAGGTGGCGAATACTTAAGCCAAGAGTTTGACAGTCATCTAAAGGAGTGTGGTATTATTTCACAGCTCACTCCTCCTGGAACACCTCAATGGAATGGTGTGTCCGAAAGGAGAAATTGAACTCTATTGGACATGGTTCGATCTATGATGAGTCAAGCTAATCTTCCTATCTCTTTTTGGGGTTATGCATTAGAAACTGCTGCGTTTCTATTGAACCGTACTCCAACTAAAGCAGTTGAGAAGACACCATACGAGGTATGGACTGGGAAAGAACCCAATATGTCTTTTCTCAGGATTTGGGGCTGTGAAGCACATGTTAAGAAATTAACATCTGAAAAACTAGAGTCCAAATCCACTGTCTGCTTGTTTGTGGGTTATCCTAAAGAAACAAAGGGATACTACTTTTACTCACAAGCCGAGAACAAAGTATTTGTTGCTCGCAAGGCTGTTTTCTTGGAAAAGGAGTTCCTTCTCAAGAAAGACAGTGGGAGTAAAGTAGAACTTGGAGAAATTCAAGCACCACAAACTCCTATAGAGGATGGTTTGGAAATGGGATCAAGTTCACAACCAGTTATGGAACAAGAACCCATTACACAAGAACCTAGAAGGTCCGGTAGGGTACGTCAGGAGATTGAGAGATATGGATTTCTAATCACTGACAGTGACACTATTGAGTTAGTAGATCGTGAGGATCCTACTACCTACCGAGAAGCTATTGAGAGCCCAGACTCGAAAAATTGGCTTGAAGCCATAAAATCCGAGATGCAATCAATGTACGATAACCAAGTTTGGACCTTGGTTGATCCACCGAAAGGTGCTAAGGTAATTGAATGCAAGTGGCTATTCAAACTCAAAGCTGATAAGACCTACAAAGGTAGACTAGTAGCAAAAGGTTTTCGGCAAACTCATGGTGTAGACTATGACGAAACCTTTTCGCCTGTAGTCATGCTCAAATCCATTAGGATCTTGCTTGCCATAGCTGCATATCATGATTATGAGATATGGCAAATGGATGTCAAAACTGCTTTCCTCAACGGAAATTTACTTGAGGATGTGTATATGACACAGCCTGAAGGTTTTGTCAATCCCAAGCATCCTAAGAAGGTATGCAAGCTTCAAAAATCCATTTATGGATTAAAGCAAGCATCCCGAAGTTGGAATCTTTGCTTTGATGAGGCAGTCAAAGAATTTGACTTCATCAAGAACGAAGATGAGGCTTGTGTGTACAAGAAGGTTAGTGGGAGCATAGTAGTGTTTCTGATCCTATATGTGGACGACATCCTTCTCATTGGGAATGATATTCCAACATTGCAAAACATTAAGCAATGGTTGGGAAAATGTTTCTCAATGAAAGAATTAGGTGAAGCCGAGACAATACTTGGTATTCGAATCTATAGAGATAGATCGAATCGGCTTTTAGAACTAAGTCAAGAAAAGTACATAGACAAAGTACTAAAGCATTTTAGTATGGGAGACTCAAAAAAAGGATACATACCTTTGGCTTTGGGAGTTCCTTTGACTAAAGAACAGTGCCCTAAAACCAAAGAGGAAAGGGACAACATGAGTAGAATCCCATATGCATCTGCTATTGGATCTATCATGTACGCTATGTTATGTACTAGGTTGGATGTTGCTCATGCACTGAGTATAACCAGTAGGTTTCAGCAAGACCCTGGTGAGAAGCACTGGTCTGCTGTAAAAGGGATCCTGAAGTACCTGCGAAGGACTAAGGATCACTTCTTGGTGTATGGTGGTCAAGAAGAGCTCGTCATACAAGGTTATGCCGATGTTACTTTTTAGACCAGCACTCAGGATTCTAGATCGCAATCTGGGTTTGTTTTTGTTTTGAACGGTGGTGCTGTCAGCTGGAAAAGCTCGAAGCAAGAAACCGTTGCCGACTCAACTACAGAATCTGAGTATATTGCAGCAAGTGAGGCTGCAAAAGAGGCTGTTTGGATTAAAAATTTCATTAATGGATTAGGAGTGGTCCCAAGCGTCCTAGATCCATTAGAAATTTTCTGTGACAATAATGGGGCCATTGCACAGGCCAAGGAGCCCCGGTCACACCAGAAATCCAAACACATACTCAGAAGGTACCACTTGATCAGAGAAATCATTGATCGTGGGGACGTCAAGGTTAGCAAGATATCAAGTGAAGACAATGTAGCAGATCCTTTGACGAAACAGTTACGTCCAAATCTGCACGAAGCTCATTTGAGAGCGTTCGGTCTTAGGGCTATGCCCAATTGGGACTAGTGCTAGTGGGAGATTGTTAGTGTAAGCCTTAGCCCCAATGCATTGTAACGAAACACTTGAAATTAATAAAATGAGGCATTAGTTTTATCTTTTGTATTCCTGTGCATATCAATTGATAAAACTATCCAAGAATGTCGTTTCGGTTTAAGTTATCATGTGTGAGGCACATGGATTGTAAGACCTTGAAACAAATGAGACATCATTCTAAATATCCCTAGTCAGTCATTGTTATGGGAATAACAAATGAATTAAGACTAGTATGCTCTCTCTGATCTTATGAATTCTGTCTTACGGATCATTAGGACAAGAGTGTCAATCAGAGATCATAGATACATGTTAAAGAACATGGTATCTGGATTCGATCCGCTCATGAGAACACTACATGGTACAAGTCATAAGTGTTTCTCATATGCAAGTTTTGTATCGGAGTTCTTAGACCTGAAATCTCTATGAAACTCTTTATGAATTACTGTGTACTTTGACATACACCTAACGTGCTCGTAACAGAGTGACAAGTATGGGTATGATTGGGTATGCACTGATTCATGTTAGAGAGCATAAGAGAAGTGAAGGGATTACCCCTCTCGATAAGAGAGAAAAATATCACCGGCCACTTGATCAGTGAACTGAGAAGTGTATGGCCATACCGAGATGAAATAATGAGTAATCATTATTTATCTGAGAGTTCAGTGTCACAAGAATATCAAGAAATGAATTAATGTATATAAGAATGACTAGTTCCATGCCTTATATTAATTCTGATATTTATGGGTAAGGGACTATGCGAAATTGCATTAGGTCACCAAATGCCATATGCATTTTCGTTTAATTTGGAATGCTATAATATCTTGCTAGAGAATATATATAGCCTTTGAATTAATTTATTAATTCATTGCCAACATTAAATGGACCTATAGGATCGCACACAAAGCATTGGGCTTAAAATATTTAAATTAAGTATTGGATATTAATTTGGGCTTTTAATTAAAGTCAAATTAATGTATGTAATGGGTTATAATATTGCTATTGGGCTTTGGTCCATGAGAGAGAGAAATTCAGCCCATAAGGTTTAATTTCAATTAATTAATTATCTTGTGTTAATTAAGTTAATTGAATATTAAAGCCTAAAGGAATTTAAATTAAATTAAATCACTTATATATTTAATTAAGTGATTTCATTTATTTAAATGTCTTATGTTTTATTTCAAATTTGAATTTAAATTCAAAGGAGTTTAATTCAAAATATATTACTTATCTTTAGGAAGTGATAGAGTTTGAATTAATTATCTTAGGATAGTTGAATTCAGATTAATGACTTGCCAAAGGATAAGCATATATATTAAAAGAAATAAAACCCTAAACCTAATTTTTTTGTGGCATGAATAGTAACTCGTGAATAGTGACTCTCTCTCTCTTAATTCTTTTGTTCAATTTTTCACAAGGAGAAAGGATTGTTCCTCATTCTCTTGTGTTATTGAGCAGTAATAGCAATCTAAATAAGTACAAAATCAAGTTTTGTAGCTTCAAACTATAACCATTACACAATACCGAAAAAGAGAGCTAGCAATCTCGATTTTAAGCCGTCGGTGCAAGTGTGTGTGTGAGAATAGAGGGAGTGGCGCAAAAGGCTTTTCCTTGGCATTGGTGATCGAGAACTAAGGTGGATAAAGGCATCTTGGTTGCTGGACATCACAAAATCAAAGAATAAAAAGGCATCATCTATTATAAGTTTCAAAACCCTAAAATTGCATGTTTTCGTTCCTATCTTTGGATATGTATGGTATGTATGATAAAATTTTTGTTTTTCCGCTGTGCTATCATGATTATCATACCATGTCATATTCCATCAGTTAGGAGATTGGGTATATCATGACCTACTTGAAGATAGCTGAGTGATTGACAAAGGATTCACCATCCCAGAGTTAACAAGGGAAGTTATCTCGCATGTTTCTATGATTGCCTTGTTCAGAGATTCTCTGGCCAGAGTAATATGCCAAGATGGATAGAGATCCATGGAGGGAATTTTGGGAACAATGGTTAAATTAATAGAACATACATAATTAGATTTATATGAGTTGACAGAAATCCATAATCAGAATCTAATTGAGATAAGAGTGGTGAAAGGTGTAATTGCACGGTAACTGTTTCTATGGAAGGGTACAGTCAAACCAAATGACTTTCGTGACATTTGGGTAATCATGATGCCTAGCTAGAGGCCAATCATAACTTGTATAATGATGTATCAAAGTATCAATAGAGATTGATAAAATGATTTAAAGGAGTTTGAATCATGTGAGTTTTGAGAAAAACTTGCAATTACATATTATACTGCCAATATGGACAGGAACCCAATAGGTCACACACATATAGAGAAAGGATAAAATGGTAAAATGATAAGGATAATAATATTTGATATTATTATGAAGGAAGAGAAGTGAATATGATAATAATTAATTAAAGAGTTTAATTAATTATGATCAAGTAAAATTATCCGCGGAACTTTTGAGAAATGTTCTATAAATTGGACCTAAATGAAATAATGTATTTCATGATTAATTATTATTGTCTTATAAGTTTTATAAGACTACTATAAGTGTTATAGGACTGATATAATAATTAATAGGTCCATTGGAGGAATTATTAAGGGCCAGAGGAATAAAGAAAGTTGGCAGAAACCATTCTGTAAAGGCCACATGTTAACTCCATACAGAAGGGTTTAGAGGGCTTTTTCTTGGACCAAATTAATTTATATATGTTACATAAGTGTTATGGAACTCACATATTTAATTTGGTTTGATTTGGAATCCATTTTGGTATTTAAATCCAATTAGATGCACAAAGGGCCTAGTTTGTGGATTTTGTGCATGGTCTTTTATGAAAAAATTTAATTTGGATTTAATTAAGCCCAAATAATTATAATTAATTCCAGAGGCCCAATTAATGATTCTCCATAAATTTTAAAGAGCCTAATCTCATTAAGGAGTTGGAATTTTAACCTAACTATAAAAGGCCAACTAATGAGAATTAGGGTTAAGTGATTAAAACAAAAAGAAAGTCTTTTCTCTTAATCTCTCTCTCCCTTTTGCGCCAACTACTAAGCTAGCTCTTGGGAATTTCGGCCAGCCCTAGTTAAACACAAATTTTTTGGTTCAATTTACCCCTCTCTAGTGTGGATTACTCATTGGAGGTGTTCGATTTTGGACACTATGGTTTGCGACAACCCGGTGTGAAGTAAAATCAACTGTTCAACAAAAATCAAAGGTGATTTTTCTTATTCTCATATAGTTATATTGTGTATTCATGGCAAGATCAGATTTAATGGTTAAAAAATTTTAAAATTCCGCTCATGTATGTGATGTATGTAACCGTTAAAATCCAACATGGTATCAGAGCCAGGTTTTGCCATGGTTATACAATTCTATATTTTTCTGCGGAATAAGTTTTGTTTTGTTTTGAGTTATTTATTTCATGAACTTTAAAATATTATATTTAATTGTTCATGAATGAAAAATATTGATTTCTGGTTGTATGTGTGATCAAATAAATTTGGTGGAAACAAAAACGAAACTTTTGAAGGATTGTGATTAGTGTTTGGCGTGAAACCTATTAGGATTTGGCGTGAAGCCCTAGGTTATGTAGGGGCTGTTCTAATTTAATTTCTTATTGATCCATTTAAAAATCATTTAGATGATATTTTATGTGTTTAATATGTGATATTAAGCCGTAGGATCGAACGGAATTAAAATCGAACAAGTTTTGCATGAAAACTAGTTTTGTCGAAAAGTTCGATAAATTGGTGTTCTTCGTGTGTTCTTGGTTAGAACGACTTTTGATCTTCTAAATCTGATATATATGATATATTAAAGTGTTTTTAATTAATTGGATTAATTAAAATGGGCCTTAAATTAATTTGATTAATTTTAATCCATTAAAATCACTTAATGGGCTTAATTATGTTTACGGACTTGGTTTAAATTAGTGAATAACTTGGTGGGCCCAAGGAGCAGATTTAAATTAAAAATTATAAACATTAATTAAGTTTATTAATGGGTTTTAAGGGCTGGAGTGGGCTTGGCTCATTCCAAAAGGCCTAAATGATCCAAAAGACACAAAACTAGTTTGTGTGTGAACACAGTTAGGGTTTTTCTTCTGTGGGTTTTGGCCTACATTTGTTTTAAGCCCAAAATTAATTCTTTTAATTATTTAATATGATTAATTAATTAAATAATCAATTTATAATTAATTAATAATCAATTGGATTGATTATTAAGAAAAGAACACATGCATGCAAAAGGTTTCCTAAAATGAAAGTTTCCAAAATGGAAAAAGTTTCCTAATTTGATCACATCATTAAAATAACTCAAACTATTGTTTCAAAGGTTGAAACAAAGTTAGTAATCCATTTCTTTATGCATTAGAAAGGCATATAAGGGTGTATGATTGGCATGATGGATATTTATGGACAAAGCCCAATGTGATTGAGCATTATGCACGTTTTGGCCCAATGAGGACTTCCATTCCCGGCCACTTGTTTTTGGTTTGTATTTCATTTCAAATTGTAATATGTAATTAGATTACTTAGATTAGAATTAGAAATAGAGATGGAGACCATTTTCAAGGAGCAAGATGGGCCGGATGGAGATCCAACAAGCTTGAAGATAATGTAATTATTTTTCTTGTTTGAATCATGCATACTACCTAGGTGTGACCTTTTGATTTCCCTCTTGGCTTGGGGAAATCAATGTAGTAAAGTCCATAACTATACCATATTTGTATGCTTATATTTATGTGATAGATATAGGATGCATACCAATGTATGCCAACCATGTATGATGAGACTTAATTAACTAAAACCCTCAAACAAATACTAAGGTATAAAAGCCTTCCATTAATTTGAGGAGAACTAGAGTTCTTTATAGTGTGGGTTGTTGACCACAGTCAAGCTCACATTATATCGAATATGTTCAAATCTAATTAAATGGGTCATCTTAGCTAGCCCATTAGTTTGTTGACCACAGTCAAGGCTAATGGTTCTAGAGGCAAGATTAGGGAATGCATATATGATATGCATGCATCAAGAGTTGATAACCTAATGATCTAATAGTTGTGTAGAGACATAATTGGTATAGAGATACCTACCTTTCAAGGTCAAATTACATATCAAGGATTGGATATTGGGCCCCTAAGAAAACCATCGGCTTTTATCGGATTATATAGTGAGGGCTATTAATTCGCAATAAAATAGTGGGAGTAAATGGATTAATTAAAGACCTTATTAATGCATACATATATATGAACATACTCTCATATCTTTTCTTTTTCGCATCTAGGTCATCATCATGAGCACGTCGAACATTAATATACGTTCAATCTTGGATAACAAGCTGGTTGGAAATAACTTTTCTGACTGGATCAGGCAAGTGAGAACTTTCTCAGAGCTGAAAAGATCCATTATGTCTTGGATAAAGATCCACCACCACTTCCATCAGATGATGCCATTGATGAGATCAAAGGCATTTATCGAAAATACATGGAGAATAGTGAAGCAGCAGCATGTCTGATGCTGGGTGCTATATCCTCGGAGCTTCAGAAGCAACATGAAATGATGGATGCTAGAACCATCATTTTACATCTAGAGGAGCTTTATTCTTCTTAGGCTAGAACTGAGCAATATGAGATTGCTCGAGCTCTATTTAGCTGCAAAATGGTGGAAGGCACTTTAGCTGCTACTCATGCATTAAAGATGTATGGGTATATTGAGCATTTGAGTAGACTTGGCTATGTTATGAATAATGATTTATACATAGATTTAATCTTGTACTCGTTGGCTCCAAGTTATGCACCTTTCGTGCTTAACTTCAACATGAACAAGATCCAAGTATCCATTCCTGAGTTAATTAATATGCTTAAGACAGCTAATGGATCATTTAAGAAGGATCCAAAAAGTGTCATGGTTGTCACTTCTGCTAAAGGCAAGAAGCAGAAGAAGAAGAAGAAGATAACCAAGGCGCAGCCAAAGAATGGTGGGATCTCCAAGAAGAAGGTTGCCAAGAAAGAGAATCCCAAAGGAACTTGCTTCCATTGTGGAAAGGATGGTCATTGGAAGCGTAACTGCAAGGCCTATCTAGATTCTCTCAAGGAGAAGAAGCAAGCTGATGCTTCTACTTCAGGTATTCATATGATTGAAATTAATACTTATTCTATTGCTTCAAAACAATCTTGGGTATTAGATACTGGATGTGGATCTCATTTATGTAATGATCTACAGGGGTTTAGAAGCTTTAGAAGAGTTGGAAAGGCAGAGATATGTTTGCAGTCAGCTACTGGACAGAACATCTTTACAACAGTTGTGGGGACTTACTATTTGCCCCTTCCTAGTGGATTAGTACTGGAATTAAATAATTGTTATTATGTTCCAACCTTATCCAAAAGTATTATTTCTTTCAGTCATTTGATGAACGATTATGATATTTCTTTATAGGACAAATGTTGTTACATTTTTAAGAACAATATTTTTTATGCAAAAGCTATCATTGAGAATGGTATATTTGTTCTTGATTTAATTAAAGAAGTACATAATGTGGATACTAAGAGAATGAAACATGATAATCTAAATACCTCATACTTATGGCATTGTCGTTTAGGCCATATAAATGAAAAATGCATGACCAAATTACACAAGTCAGGTGATTTGGGATCATTTGATTATGAATCATTTGATACATGTGAAACTTTTTTATTGGGAAAAATGACAAAATCTCCCTTTATTGGTAAAAGAGAACGAGCTAAAATGGTTTTGGACTTAATACATTCAGATGTATGTGGTCCAATGACTACACATGCCAGAGGAGGTTACTCCTACTTCATTACTTTCATAGATGATTATTCCAAGTTTGGATATATCTATCTAATGAAATATAAATCAGAAGCATTTGAAAAGTTCAAAGAATTCATAAATGAAGTAGAGAAACAACTTGGCAAAAGTATTAAAACACTCAGATCAGATCGAGGTAGAGAATACTTAAGTCAAGAGTTTCAGGATTATCTTAGAGATAATGGGATTTTATCTCAATGGACTCCTCCATATACACCACAACACAATGGTGTATCTGAAAGGAGAAATCGAACACTATTAGATATGGTTCAATTAATGATGAGCCGAGCAGACCTTCTTAAGTTCTTTTGGGGATATGCACTAGAAACTACTGTTTATGTGTTAAATAGAGTTCCTAGTAAATCGGTTGATGTTACTCCATATGAGATGTGGAATAACAAGAAACCCACGCTTTCTAATATGAAAGTATGGGGTTGTCCTGCTTATGTGAAGAGGACAATGTCAGACAAACTGGATGTTAAGTCTGACAAATGTTTATTTGTGGGATATCCAAAAGAAACGTTTGGATATTATTTCTATCATCCCTTAGAACAAAAGGTGTTTGTTTCAAGCCATGCTGTCTTCTTGGAAAGAGAATTTCTCCTACGAGAGGATAGTGGGAGTAAAATTGAACTTGGCGAAGTTCAAGACCCACAAATAGAAGATGATCAACCGATTGAACCCGAAACTGAATTTCATAATGATGAGATTACAGTTGAACCTGATTATACACAAAATCCTAGAAGATCTACTAGGATGCGTTCTATCCCTGTGAGATATGGATTTCACATTGATTCGGATAGAGGTATAACTGTAGTAGAGGACAATGAGCCTACAAGCTATCAAGAAGTTTTGAACAGTTCATAACGTGATTTATGGCTTAAGGCTATACAGTCCGAAATGGACTCCATGTATGAGAATAAAGTATGGACTTTAACGTAACCACCTGAAAGGATAAAACCCATAGGGTGCAAATGGGTCTTCAAAAAGAAGACCTCCATTCGGAATATTCATTATGAAATAATTGATACTACAGGCATATATTTACTCTATTTATGAAGGTTGTAGTGTATTAACGATAATTTGGTAAGATCTTGTCCATAGAGTTTTGTTCCCCGCTAAGCTTTATAGCTTTGCATGGGTTTGTTTATCCGTATAGGTTTGTGGACAAGCTCCATTTTGATTGGATGGCTACCGTAGCTTGACCTTCATCAAAGAGAGGATCCGGCCGACAACAGTTATGTTGAGGATTCCATTATGTATTGCTGGCCAATTATGTTAGTCCCTCTTATTTATAAGTTTGATTTGTTATGGCATGTAATCATGGCCTGTGTTATTATTATTAGTATTTCTGCTTGATCTCTATAAGGTATGATGATGATTGATGATTATCCATGGTTAGTGAATTAGGGTGTTACACTATCACATATTCATATTATATTATCATGTTAAACACATATAATCAAGATAATACAACTAAAAAAGTCATTCAAATATTCAAATCATTCTTAGATTAACACCCAATCATGCGTGCTCCTATTATATTCATATTCACATTGTAGGAAATCACAAGTTAGTTATAAAACACACACACACACACACACACTACTCACATAATTAATATCACAAATTATCCTTAATTTTATGTTTAGAATGCTAAAAAAGTGTTTAAAGAGGTTTAGATACGATTTGGAAACAATTTGAGGCCTAAAAATCAAGTATAAGTGAAACAGGGAAGGGTCACAGTTGTTACCGAATGAATACAGACAATGAGATAGGTGCACTATCAATTCTATACTGGCTCATGGTCATTACCAATTTGGTACTAACCATGAGGTCCATTCTGTCTAAAGGCAGATTTCTAGTTTAATCTTTTATGCTTATTTAGACCTACTAAATGTGATTTTTAGGCAAAATGGTCTTTTGAAAACTTATTTCTTTATGTTTCTAGTTTTTGAAACATCAAAAATCACCTTAATATCATTTCTGAATAGATATGAACAAAAAACTAAGGACCATTCCTAATGACAGGGTTGTAGGAAATTTTGATGTTGAAGCCAAGTTTTGACATGTATAGAGGTAGAAATAGAATTTATCTTCTTCATAAAAAATCTAGATATGGAAATCTAGTTTCTAACCCAATTATAATCAATCAATTTGCAATCTTACAATTTAAGATACTAACAATTCAATTCCATTAGGTCAAATGAACCCATTAGCAAATTTACAAAGAGATTTTCAAGCTTTTTGAAACATTTAAGTTAAATAGAATTTCTACTACATGAAGAATAATTCTTATCACATTATTCTTTCAATTTTTCTCTTGCATGCATTACTCGCATGTTCAAATCTAATTTTGCTCTTGCATGCACTACTCTCATGTTCAAATCTAAGGATTTAGTTTCCATATAATATTTAAAACAATTTTCATAAACACAAGTAGAGATCATCATCTCAATCCCTATTTAAATTCTAATTTCATCCTAATCAACTCTAAATCATTTATACATGACAACTCGTACATGAAAATCTCATACCTTGGATGAATACCACACTTGACTTTAACCCTTTAAAGCTTCCTTACCATTGTTCTTCCTACTCCCTTTTACTTCTACAAAGAATCATGTATTTCTTGCATTATAACTCAATTTCTATCACTTAAAATCTATTATAAAACAAGAAGGAAAAATATAAAGATGAAGCTAGAAGATGGAAGCTAGAAGATGGATTGCAGTAAGTTTTGTCGCCTTCTCAATAATTTTCATTACCTTCTCAATCTCCTTTCAACACTCTTTTAATCCAGAAACATGTGATAGAAAACTTGAGAGTAAAAGAGAGAACATGTAAATGGTTTAGAGAGAGATGAAAGAGGGGAAAAATTTATGTTTTCTTCTTACTTTGCTGTCTTCCTCTCTTCAAGAACCCCAAAGTGATTTCTCTCTCCAACATGCAAAGGTTTGGAGTTTAAATAAAAGTGTAAAATAATTTTATGCTCTCTCATTTATTTGCATGTTAGATATTGTCCCCTCACCTTTCTTTCTCTTAAAAATTAGTTTCACATTTTCTTTCTTTCAATATTGACCACATACTTACTTTCTTTTCTTCAATTACACTCCATCATCCTTTCTCTTATTTTAATTGGCCTACTAAATCACACTTATGTTGGGAATTATTGGTTACATGTATCTCATACATAAGTGGAATTTAAAATTTTTAACCAATAGATCTAATTTTTCCATAAATTTACAATATACATATTAATGAGAATAAGGAAAATCACCTTTGATTTTTGTCGAACAATTGATTTTCCTTCTCATCGGGTTGTCGCAAACCATAGTGTCCAAAATTGAACACCTCCAATGAGTAATCTACACTAGAGAAGGATTGAATGAACCAATAAAGGAGGAGAACAAGGCTTGCCAAAATCCCTTAATGCTAGCAAGAGGAAAGTGGCGGCTAGGGTTTTGTGAATGAGAGAAATATTCTTTTCTTTTAATTGTTCACCTTATTACCCAAAAACCCTATCACTTGAATTTTTATAATTAGGTTAAAAATCCAACTTTATAATAGGATTGGGCTCTTTAAAATTGCTGGAGAAATAATAATTGGGCTTCTAGAATTATTAATAATTTATTTGGAGTCAATTAAATCCAATTTAAGCCCTTTCACAAAAGACTATGTACAAAACTCACAAACTAGGCCCTTTGTGCATATACTTGGATTTAATTACCCAAATGAATTCCAAATCCAACCAAATTAAATACGTAGGCTCCATAACACTTATAAAATATATTTAATTTATTTTGATCTAAGAATTAGGCCTCTAAGGCCTTTTTTCTATACTTTGCAAAAAACCCTTCCTCTAGAGGGTTTTTACGCCAAAACCATTCTTTCTGGAGGCATCATGACTACCCAAATGTCAGGAAAGTCAACTGGTTTGACTATACCCTTCCATATGAACAGTTATCGTGCAATTACTCCTTTAACCACTCTTATCTTAATTAGATTCTGAGTATGGATTTATGTCAACTCATATAAATCTAATTATATATGTTCTATTAATTTAACCATTGTTCCCAAAATGCCCTTTATGAATCCCTATCCATCTTGGCATATTACTTTTGCCAGAGATTCTCTGAACAAGGCAATTATAGAATCATACGAGATAACTTCCCTTAATAAATCTGGGATGATGAATCCTTTGTTAATCACTCAACTAACTTAAAGTAGGTCATGATATACCCAACCTCCTAACTATGTTCACCCCCAGTTGGAAGTAATCAGTTATGGAGTCAAAGTATACCACCTGCTACTTAAGATAATCGTGGTGATCTCAAATCTAAGGATACTTGCACAATAGCTATGAAGAGATTCCTCACTGACATAGATTTAATATCCATGTGACGATTCTCTTTGCAAGTATCTAATGAACTTGTTCTTCTAACAAGCATCCACATGTTAGCTTTGATTATCTTCCATAATAATAGTTATGAGAACTACTGCTTGAACCATTCAAGAAGCATAACACATGCTAGTCTGTCCGAATTAACAATGTGCTATCTTGTTAATTCTATGACTTGGGATATTTAGATATTAACACGTTTACATGCAATAGACATCTCATATCATGACCACTTCATGATTGCCTTTGCACTATGTTTATAATATTTAAGACTTCATTTATTAATTTAAGATTTACAAACTCATGTATTTAAACAATGAATTAATAAATGAATGATGCCTTTTATTAAAAAAATGAATTCACACATATGAAATACATCCCTATTACATAGGCTCTAGAGCATACTCTCTAACAATCTCCCACTTGCACTAGAGCCAATCACTCATATGTCATTGACCCATGCTATTTATATGGTGATCGTGCTTAATCTAGGAAAGTGCTTTATTGAGGGGATCCACCACATTATCATCTGTAGGGACCCTTTCTATTTTCACATCATTTCTAGCTACTATTTCCCTTATGAGATGGTAGCATCTGATAACATGCTTTGATCGCTGATGAGACCGTGGTTACTTTGCTTGTACAATGGCTCCATTGTTGTCACAATATAAAGGAATCAGATCAACAATGCTAGGCACCACTCCTAGTTGAGATATGAACTTTTTGATGCAGACTACTTCTTTGGCTGCTTCCGAAGTAGCAATGTTCTTAGCTTCTATCATAGAATTAGCAGTTGTTTCTTATTTGGAACTCTTGCAACTAACTGCCCTCTTCCCATTATGAACACATAACCAGACTGTAATTTACAATCATCCTTGTCAGATTGAAAGCTAGCATCTTTATATCCATTTACTTCCAAACTGCCCACTCCATATACCGAAAATATATCCCTAGTCCTTCTCAAGTACTTAAGGATATTCTTGACAGCTGTCTAGTATTCCTCTCTAAAATTGGATTGGAATCTGCTTGTGACACTTAAAGCAAATGCTACATCTGGACGTGTACATAACAAAGCATATATGATAGAACCAATTGCCGATGCATATGGTATTCTATTCATGCTCTCTCTATCCTCTAGTGTCTGCGGATACATAGACTTAGAAAGGTGTTTTCCATGCACCATGGGTATAAACCCTTTCTTAGAGGGATCCATATTGAACCTCTTCAATACTTTATCTTTATATGTACTTTGAGAAATACCTAGCAACCTATTGGATCTATCTCTATAGATCCTTATTCCTAAAATATAGGATGTTTCTCAAATGTCTTTCATGGAGAATTGCTTGGATAACCATATTTTAACAAATTGGAGAAGAGAAATGTCCTTTCCCATGATTAATATGTCATCCACATATAGAACTAGGAAGACAATTGCACTCCTACTGACCCTTTTATATACACAAGGTTCTTCTTCATTTTATGAGAAATCAAACTCTTTGATTGTCTCATTGAATCGTATGTTCCAACTCCTAGATGCTTGCTTCAATCCATAAATGGATCTTTAAAGCTTGCATACTTTTTTGTCATTTCCTGATGTGAAACCTTCTGGTTATGTCATATACACATCTTTAGTCAGATTTCCATTTAGGAAAGTTGTCTTCATATCCATTTGCCAAATCTCATAATCATAATGAGTTGCAATGGCTAAAAGTATTCTTATAGACTTAAGCATCGCTACATGAAAAAAGGTTTCATCATAGTCAATACCTTCTTTTTTATTATAACCTTTTGCTACTAAGTGAGCTTTATAGGTAACTATATTACCTTCCATGTCGGTCTTCTTTTTGAAGACCCATTTTCACCCTATGGGTTTTATCCCTTTAGGTGGTTGAGTTAAAGTCCATACTTTATTCTCATACATGGAGTCAATTTCAGACTGCATAGCCTTAAGCCATAAATCACATTTTGAACTATTCAAAACTTCTTGATAGCTTGTAGGCTCATTGTCCTCTACTATAATTATGCCTCTATCCGAATTAATGTGAAATCTATATCTCATAGGGATAGAATGCATCCTAGTAGGTCTTCTAGGATTTTGAGTATAATCAAGATCAACTATAATCTCATCATTTTGAAATTCAGTCTCAGGTTCAATCGATTGATCTACTTTTATTTATGGGTCTTGAACTTCAGCAAGTTAAATTTTACTCCCACTGTCCTCTCGTAGGAGAAATTCTCTTTCCAAGAAGATAACATGCCTTGAAATAAACACCTTTTGTTCAAAGGGATGGTAGAAATAATATCCAAATGTTTCTTTTGGATATCCCACAAATAAACATTTGTCAGACTTAACATCTAGTTTGTCTGACATTGTCCTCTTCACATTAGCAGGACAACCTCATACTTTCATATGAGAAAGTGTGGATTTCTTGTTATTCCACATCTCATATGGAGTAACATCAACCGATTTACTAGGAACTCTGTTTAACACATAAACAACAGTTTTTAGTGCATATCCTCAAAAGGACTTATGCAAGTCTACTCGGCACATCATGGATCAAACCATATCTAATAGTATTCGATTTCTCCTCTCAGATACACCATTATGTTGTGGTGTATATGGTGTAGTCCATTGAGATAAAATACCATTATCTCTAAGATAATCTTGAAATTCTTGCCTTAAGTATTCTCTACCTTGATCTGATCTAAGTGTCTTAATACTTTTGCCAGGTTGCTTCTCTACTTCATTTCTGAATTCTTTGAACTTTTCAAATGCTTCAGATTTATATTTCATTAGATAGATATATACATACTTAGAATAATCATCTATGAATGTAATGAAGTAAGAGTAACCTCCTATGGCATGTGTAGCATTGGACCACATACATCTGAATGTATTAAGTCCAAAACAATTTTAGCTCGTTCTCCTTTACCAACAAAGGGCACTTTTGTCATTTTTCCCAATAAACAAGATTCGCATGTGTAAAATGATTCATAATCAAATGATCCCAAATCACCTAACTTGTGTAATTTGGTCATGCATTTCTCATTTATATGGCCTAAACGACAATGCCATAAATATAAGGCATTTAGATTATCCTGTTTCATTCTCTTGGTATCCACATTATGCACTTCTTTAATTAAATCAAGAAAAAATATACCATTCTCAATGATAGCTTTTGCATAAAACATATTGTTCTTAAAAATGTAACAACACTTGTCCTTTAAAGAAATGTCATAATCATTCAAAAAACAACTAAAAAAATAATACTTTTGGACAATGTTGGAACATAATAACAATTATTTAACTCTAGTATCAATCCACTTGGAAGAGGCAAATGGTAAGTCCCTATAACTGTTGTAGAAATGTTTTGTCCAGTAGCTAACTGTAGACATATTTTTGCCTTACCAACTCTTCGACTACTTCTAGCTCATGTAGATCATTATACAAATGAGATCCATATTCGGTATCTAATACCCAAGATTGTTTTGAAGTAATAAAATAAGTATTTATTTCAATCATATGAATACCTGAAGTAGAAGCATTAGCTTGCTTCTTCTCCTTGAGAGAATATAGATAGGCCTTGCAGTTATGCTTCCAATGACCATCTTTTCCACAATGAAAGCAAGTTCCTTTGGGATTTTCTTTCTTGGCAACCTTCTTCTTTGAGATCCCACCATTCTTTGGCTATGTCTTGGTTATCTTCTTCTTCTTCTACTTCTTGCCATTAGCAGAAGTGACAACAATGACACTTTTTGAATCCTTCTTGAAGGATCCATCAGCTATTTTGAGCATGTTGATTAACTCAAGAATGGCTACTTGGATCTTGTTCATGTTGAAGTTAAGCATAAAAGGTGTATAACTTGGAGCCAATGAGTACAAGATTAAATCTATGTATAGATCATTATTCATTACATAGCTAAGTCTACTCAAATGCTCAATATACCTATACATCTTCAATGCATAAGTAGCAGCCGAAGTGCCTTCCACCATTTTACAGCTAAATAAAGCTCAAGCAATCTCATATTGCTCAATTCTAGCTTGAGAAGAATAAAGCTCCTCTAAATGCAAAATGATGGTTCAAGCATCCATCAACTCATGTTCCTCCTGAAGCTTCGAGGATATACCACCTAACATCAGACATGCTGCTGCTTCACTATCCTCCATGTATTTTCGATAAGTTCCCTTGATCTCATCAATGGCATCATCCGATAGAAGTGGTGGTAGATCTTTATCCAAGACATAATGGATCTTTTCAGCTCTGAGAACAATTCTCACTTGCCTGATCCAGTCAGAATGGTTGCTGCCAACCAGTTTGTTATCCAAGATTGATCGTATATTAATGTTTGATGTGCTCAAGATGATGACCTAGATGTGAAAAAGAAAATATATGACAGTATGTTCATATATATGTATACATTAATTAGGTCTTTAATTAATCCATTTACTCCCACTATTTTATTGCGAATTAAAAGCCTTCACTATATAATCAGAGAAAACCTGATGGTTTTCTTAGTGGGCCAATATCTAATCCTTGATATGTAATTTGACCTTGACTGTGGTCAACAAGCCAAACTCCATACCCTTGAAAGGTAGGTATCTCTATACCAATTGTGTCTCTACACAACTATTGGATCATTAGGTTATCAACTCTTGATACATGCATATCATATATGCATTCCTTAATCTTACCTCTAGAACCGTTAGCCTTGACTGCGGTCAACAATCTAATGGGCTAGCAAGGATGACCCATTTAATTAGATTTAAACATATTCGATATAATGTGAGCTTGACTGTGGTCAACAACTCACACTATAAAGAACTCTGGTTCTCCTCAAATTAATAGAAGGCTCATATACCTTAGTATTAGTATAAGGGATTTTAGTTAATTAAGTCTCATCATACATGGTTGGCATACATTAGTATGCATCCTATATCTATCACATAAATATAAGCATATAAATATGGTATAGTTATGGATATTACTACATTGATTTCCCCAAGCCAAAAGGGAAATCAAAAGGTCACACCTAGGTAGTATGCATGATTCAAACAAGTAAAAATAATTACATTATCTTCAAACTTGTTGGATCTCCATTCGGCCCATCTTGCTCATTAATAGTGGTCTCCATCTATATCTCTAATTCTGATCTAAGTAATCTAATTACATATTATAATTTGAAAAAGAAATACAAACCAAAAACAAGTGGCCGGAACATGAAAGTCCTCATTGGGCCAAAAGATGCATTATGCTCAATCACATTGAGCCTTTGTCCATAACTATCTAACATGCCAATCATACACTCTTATATGCATATCTAATGCATAAAATAAAACATATAATGGATTACTAACTTTTTCCAACTCTTGAAACATACTTTTGAGTTATTTTAATAATGTGATCAAATTACTAAACTTTTTCCATTTTGGAAACTTCCATTTTAGGAAACCCTTTTGCATGCATATGTTCTTGCCTTAATAATCATTCCAATTGATTAATAATTAATAATTAATTAATTATTTAATTAATTAATCATATTAAATAATTAAAAGAATCAATTTTGGGCTTAAGATAAAGGGTAGGCCGAAACCCACAAAATTAAACCCTAAATGTGTTCACACACAAACTAGTTTTATGTCTATTGGACCATTTGGGCATTTTGAAATGAGCCAAGCCCACTCCAACCCTTAAAACCCATTAATAAAATTAATTATCGTTTATAATATTTAATTTAAATCAGCTCCTTTGATCCACCAAGTCATTTACTAATTTAAATCAAGTCTGTAAACATAAATAAGCCCATTAAGTGGTTTTAATCATTAAAATTAATCCAATTAATTTAAGACCCATTTTAATTAATCTAATTAATTAAAAACACATTAATATATTAGATATATCAGATTTATAATATTAAAAATAGTTTTAAACATGAACACACCACGAACATACGAAGAACACTAATTTATCGAACTTTTCGACTAAACTAGTTTTCATGCAAAACTTATTCGATTTTAATTTTATTTGATCTTATGGATTAATATCACATATTAAATACATAAATTATCATCAAAATAATCTTAGAGTGGATGAATAAAAAATTAATTTAGAACAGCCCCTAAACTTTTATTGAAAAATAAAAGCCATTCATGCCATTCTCAATTATTCTATTCTCAAAAGAATTGTTTTTATTTTCGTTTTATATATTTGATCACATACATCCAGAAATCAATATTTCTCATTTATGAAAAATCAAATATAATATTTTAAAGTTCATGAAATAAATAACTCAAAAATAAAAACTATTCTGCAGAAAAATATAGAATTGTAGTTTCATGGCAAAATTGAGGCTCTAATACCATGTTGGGAATTATCGGTTACATGTATCTCATACATAAGGGAAATTTAAAATTTTTAACCAATAAATCTGATCTTGCCATGAATTTACAATAGACATATTAATGAGAATAAGAAAAATCACCTTTATTTTTGTTGAATAGTTGATTTTCCTTCTCACCGAGTTGTCGCAAACGACAGTGTCCAAAATTGAACACCTCCAATGAGTAATCCACACTAGAGAAGGATTGAATGAACTAGAAAATGAGGAAAACAAGGCTGGTCGAAATCCCTTGATGCTAGCAAGGGGAAAGTGGCGGCTAGATTTTTGAGAAAGAAAGAAAAATTACTTTCTCTTAATTGTTCACCTTGTTACCCTAAAATCCTATCACTTTGATTTTTATAGTTAGGTTAAAAATCCAACTTCATAATAGGATTTGGATCTTTAAAATTTCTGGAGAAATATTAATATTGCTTCTTGAATTATTAATAATTTATTTGGGCTCAATTAAGTCCAATTTAAGCCCTTTCACAAAAGACTATGCACAAAACCCACAAACTAGGCCCTTTGTTCATATATTTGGATTTTATTACCCAAATGAATTCCAAATCCTACCAAATTAAATATGTAGGCTTCATAACACTTATTAAATATATTTAATTTATTTTGGTCTAAGAATTAGGCCTCTAAGGCTTTCTATCTGTAGTTGGCGTGAAACCCTTCCTCTGAAGGGTTTTTGCACCAAAATCATTTTTCTGGGCCTCTTTTAATTTCTCCAATAGATCTATTGATTATTATATCAGACCTATAACACTTGTAGTCCAATAATAATTAATTATGAAATATATTATTTCAATTAGGTCTATTTCAAAGAACTTGTTTAAAAAGTTTTGTAAACAATTTTACTTGATCATAATTAATTAAACTCTTTAATTAAGTATTCTCTTATTCACATCTCTATTCCCATAATAATATCAAATATTATTACCCTTGTCATTTTACCATTTTATTCTTTTCTCTATATGTGTGTGCCTATTAGGTTCCTATCCATATTGATAGTATAATATATAATTGTGAGTTCCATTCAAAACTCACATGATTTAAACTTTTTTAAATCATTTTATCAATTCCTATTGATATTTATGATACATTATTATACAAATCATAAGCAGCCTTTTACTGGGCATCATGACTACCCAAATGTCAAGAAAATCAAGTGGTTTGACTATACCTTCCATAGAAACAGTTACCGTGCAATTACTCCTTTCACCACTCTTATCTCAATTAGATTCTGAGTATGGATTTCTGTTAACTCATATAAATCTAATTATGTATGTTCTATTAATTTAACCATTATTCCCAAAATGCCCTTCATGGATCTCTATCCATCTTGGCATATTACTCTAGCCAGAGATTCTCTGAACAAGGCAACTATAGAATCATGCGAGATAACTTCCCTTAATAAATCTTTGATGGTGAATCCTTTATTGATCACTCAACTAAATTCAAGTAGGTCATGATATACCCAACCTCCTAACTATGTTCACCCCCAGTTGGAAGTAATCAATTAAGGAGTCAAAGTAAACCACTTGCTACTTAAGATAAACTTGGTGATCTCAAGTCTAAGGATACTTGCACAACCGCTATGATAATATTCCTCACTAATATAGATTTAATATTCATGTGAGAATTTTCTTTGCAAGTCTCCAATGAACTTGTTCTTCTAACAAGCATCCATATGTTATCTTTGATTATCTTCCATAATCACAGTTATAAGAACCACTACTTGAACCATTCAATAAGCATAACATGTGCTAGTCTGTCCGAATTAACAATGTCCTTTCTTGTTAATTCTATGACTAGGGATATTTAGATATTAACACATTTTCCTGCAATAGACATCTCATATCATGAACACTTCATGATTGCCTTTGCACTGTGTTTATAATATCTAGGATTTCATTTATTAATTTAAGATTTACAAACTCATGTATTTAAACATAGCATTAATAAATGAATGATGCATTCTATTAAGAATATGAATTCATACATATGAAATAAATCCCTATTACATGGGCTTTAGGGCATACTCTCTAACAACTTATATCTCAATTGACCACTTAACTATATTTTTATAACACACGTGGTAAAATAACTATTTTAATTTCTTTCACTTAAAATAATAATTATCATTGTATTAACTTATAATACTTTAAATAATTAAACTTAATTGAACCTTAATATCGTATTAATTCTCGTGAATCCTCCTAGGGAAAAAATTGGGTCCTTATAATTTTTGGTTGGAAAAGAAAGCTTACATCATGGCTTTCAATGAATTCAATGAGAATTTAGGATTTCCACAGCACGGATCAAGGGGGTTAGAAAATTACAACAAACAAACTGTCTAGGAAGCGATTTGCAATGAAGCTGAGCCCTTCACATATATAACTAGCCTTACCAAGATGATTCACTTACACAATAATATGTTGAGGATTATACATAGGTTCTTGCCCTCTCTATTTTCATACACAATGGAGGTTTGAGACAAGTCAATACATCTGAGGCCATTGTTTTACATACCATGGTGCAAGATTTCCAAATGAATAGGGCTTTCTTCATGACCAAGAAGATTGAAGAACTTCAAGCATACCCTAAGTGATTAAAGAAGATATCTATAGGAGGGATTGTGACTATCATGCCAAAGCTGTCAATCGTGATATTCTGGGAAGAGATATGGGCGACCCAACATTTATTAATAAAAAAATGCTAAAAAATATGAAGGTGTTGATTAATGATAAAAGATGGCTCGGTACTTAATAGTTATCGGAGAGAGATGAATATCTTGTTTAGGTGACCAAAGGAAAAGCAAATTTACTAAGAACAAATGATGATGAAGCAATTACTATTTCATCACAACAATATGTAAAGATTATGGCACAGATTAGGAACTGGCTAAGCTATGTTGAAAAAGGAAGTAGGGAGCATGGCTACAAGCCTAGCTGAGCTAAAGTCAAACATGAACCAGCTTATCACTTCCATAATGATGATGTAATCTCACTTTGACCTGTATTTTCCACCACCATCAAAGTGATTTTAAGGATCTCTTAAACCCTCATAATTTTGAGTTTTAATTTCTATTTTGTTAAGGGTAGAAAAATTCTAAGTGTGGGGTAAGGGTATTTTGTTGGAAGCAATTTGAGAACTTGTTTGAGAGCTTTTTTTTGTGATGGATTAATGGATTAATGTTTTGTTTGAACTACACAATAGTTTTTATAGTCTTTTGTTGCTTTATTTTAAGTAGTTCTAATAATAGTTAAAAAAATTTTTATTAAGTAATGTTTTGTTTGTTTAGTTTTAATATTTTTTTTTGAATCCTTATTATTGTTTTAAGTTTTAATTTGCAGTTTATATTCTTATTTATTGCTTTTAGTTTATTTTTAACGACTATTTTCTTTGAGTTTTGTTGCTATTTGTTTTAGTCTCTTTTGATTAGTGTTGTTAATTACTATTGCTTTTGAATTTAGTTTGCCTTGGATTGTTATTTCCTCTGTGAATAATTTTGAACTTTGTGTTATAATAGCTTGTTTACAATCTCTTAAATAGCAAGAGAGTATTTGTTTGTTTGAATGAAGTTTCCTTCTCAATTAGTTTCAATTCAATTAATATTAGTGAGTTTCCTATTAATTAAGCACTTTAGGCCAATTTTTGAAATTTAGAAAGGCCAGTGCATGAAGGTGATTGAGTAATAATTCTAGAGTGTATTAACCTTCCTCATCACCCTTCAAAGTGATACTAATGGAATATAACATGGCATATACATGATGATCATGCATCGAAAAATAATAAAAATTGATCATACATACCATGCAATCTACAATAAGAATCGAAAATATGTAATTTTATGGTTTTGAAACTTACAATCTTAGATACACTTTAAATCTTGATTTTGATGATGACAAGCAATTACGATGAACTTATATGCTTCAGGTCTTGATCACCAATGCCAAAGAAATAGCCTTTATGCCACTTCTGTAGCACCCTCTAAGTAAAACCCTATTTAACTGATAATTTGATTACTATTAATCATGCATATGCAATATATTTGTTTAACTATCAATTTGCCCTTAATCATGTCATACGGTTCATATACTTATATATGTGCTACTAGTCTATTCCTGTATTGTATTTCGTACTTACTATCATGCATACTATACTATACGAATATTACATATGTATATCACATGCATGCATACTCTTCTTAGTTTTACTACTTGTGAGTTACAACATCTCTCATAAGTTATATACATCTTATAACATAACTGGCCATAAAGAAAAACATATGATAATACTATTACAAATACATCCTACATCAAGATTAACAGTCGGTAGTTGGCCCTTTCTGATGCAGAGATCGTGAGCAAAAGTCTTGCTAACTGTACCTACACGGATAAATAACCCGTGCTAAGCTATAAAGCTTAGTGGGGAAATAACTAAAGATGGATGACCACTCACAAAGGTCATCAAAACATACATATACAATATATAAATAATATAAACAACATGTACTACATATCATGGCAATAATAACATATACTTTTCGGCATAAAGCATATTCTCATATACATAAACCTTGTACCCAAGAGAGAAACACATATTTCATTTTCATAATTCATATAGATGACCATTTTTCATGTGAACATATTCAAATGAAACATAATCCCTGTGGGTAAACCAATAATGTAATCCACACTATCAATCTTTAGTCAAATAACTTTAACTGTTTAATTTTGATCATTACTATGAATAATGTTTAGCCTGCCTTAGCTTTATCAGTGGATAACGGGAACTATGGATACACATCGGTATCAAAAGAAGGATATCCGAAGATATCGGATCTATAGACCCAAACGGGGCCAAACTGTACTATGGACCGGTCAAGCAGACCCAAACGGGGTCACCTATCAACCCAAACGGGGCTGATCATGATCCAAATGGGATCACATATACTATGGACCCAATTGGTCCAAACTATGGCAGCTGCAATTTCCCTATAGGCGCCTATCTATCCACATCTAAAACACTATCGCAGGCAAAACTATATTTGTGTTCAATTCACATATTAATACTGTATTTATAGTATACTATTGCACATATACAGAGTCTTGTAATACCATGAGTTCTCTGGTGCATAATCAGACATATGCACATTTCATATGCCAAGTTATACATCTGGCTATTCAAATCTGTATGACTTTACAATTTGCATCATAACATATAAGCATGACATATAATCATCATATCATATAATTGATCATGCTCTCATTAAGCATTTCACATGTTCGTAGTCATGCCAAAACATCTTCTATCTCATAGGGCAATTACATGCTCATATACTCATATACATAATCATAAATGTACATACATGTGGGTACATTCGCATATAGTTGACTTAGTCTTATGAGCATGTTACCAATATAAATATATATATATACCTTTATCATCATTCACATCATGTGCTATACAAAATATCAACATGTTTCCACATGGGCATATACGCATGCCAAGGTCGTACTATTATAGTCCCTATTTCATAGCATAGGTACATGTCAAAATGTGTACTATCATGTCATAAGATTACATGTGTATATATATATCAATTTGGCATGTGACAATCATGCACAAAACTATTTACATGTATAGTTTAGATATTTCATCACTTGTCTTTATTCATATACACAATTGAATGCATATGTATTCATATAAATCCTTCATTGATAGCCATATTACATGCTCTATCCAATTAACTTTACTATCACATAAATAGACACTACAAGAAAATTGCTATTTAGCAACGAAAATTAGCAACGGAAAATGTCAATTTTCCGTTGCTAATCAAAATTAGCAACGGAAAATTCGGTTGCTAATTCAGCGGTTGGTATTTTTAGCAACGGAATAAATTTCCGTTGCTAAATTTAGCAACCGAAGTTGAATTCCGTTGCTAAATTAGCAACGAAAATTAAATTCCGTTGCTAAATCTAACCACTAACATTTGGTAAATTGGTCAAAATTAGCAACTGAAATCAAATTTCGTTGCTAAATTTAGCAACCGAATTCGAATTTCGTTGCTAAATTTAGCAACCGAATTCGAATTCCGTTGCTAAATTTAGCAACCGAATTCGAATTTTGTTGCTAAATTCAGCAACCGAAGTTGAATTCCGTTGCTAAATTTAGCAACTAGTATAAAAAAATTTATGACGGTTTTTTCATCTCTATTCCATCACTACATTATTACTAATAATTAATCTCACAAAATACATAAAATATTGAAACTTAAATAAATAATCTAAGGCATTAAATAAGTAATTTTATTTATCTAGGTCTTAATCTAAAAAAAACCTAAATTAAGTGTGTGTGTGCGAACATATATTTTTATGCATCTTCAATACCTCAATTAATTGGTAGCTATGGATGCATCAGGCTTTCTAGTACCATTCCATGCAGCTTTTTGCTGTTCAAATGCCTTGGACTCAAAGTACTCAAGTGGACAATGTGGACAGTTTTGCACTTAAACAGCTTGTTGTTTAAGTGCTAGACATAAACACAAAAATTTCTCTCCATTTTGCATAGCTGAGTTAATTAAATACATAAACAGCTTGTTGTTTAAGTGCTAGACATAAACACAAATCACAATTCATTAAATCAAATAACACTATATGATAATAAATTTGGATATGTTATTTTCACTGAGAAAAAATGATAGCTATAAACAATGAGCCTTGTGCAATAATATCATATTAATTTTATTGATATAACTTAAATCATTCTGAAATTAATTTAATTATAATTTTAAATCATGTCTCACAAATATCTAATGGGAAGCAGTAGATCGTACATTTAAGAAAATATTATATCTAAATGTCATCTCATCCTGCATAATCATCGCATCGTACAACTTATATATTAGTATCTTAATTTTGGGAAAAAGAACTTACTGATATTTAAAAAAGAAAATTGAAAGGTTCTCATTGATATATTTTAAACAACATCTCAATATATAATGGGAACTGGATGGAAAGTCATAAACTTGTGGAGGGAGAAAAACATTGCTTGACGGAAGAAGCTTCTTACGTATAAGTTTGAAGTATTCTATGAGGTGAAAAAGTAATTAACTTCAATTTTCGTAATTAGTATAGTTATTATGTTCAGTCAACTACTTATTTCATATAATACTTCAATATTTATAATTGTTAAAGGTACTCGTTATATGGACAGGTGAATTACTTAAAATATAAACAAATTTATCCAAGGCACTATGTATATAACCATAAATATAAAATGTAAAAAGAATTAAATTTAATCTGATCTTGGAATCTTTGATTGATTTATTCAATATTATCAAAATGGGCTTCTTAATTAGCTTAGCTTAAAAATTGATTAGAGTTATAACGTCATTAGAATTAACTGTATATAATTGATAAACTGTCAATGAAAGAATTTATATTCTATATAAAATCAAATTCAAGAATTTATACAATATAGAAAATCAATTTTGGCCTTAAAATTTAATTGGCTTGGCGTAGAATGTGGGGACGAAGGAAAACTCGGTCATTGTGTGACAACTGACAGCAAAGCACAAGAAGTAAAACGCATGCCATGGTACATTATATATAAGTAAGTTTTGTTACTAAAGTAGTACTAACATGTGATTCTTCCTCTAGAATCAATATCATTTCTAAGAAAGTTCTCTATTTCTTTTTTTTTATTCCACACCATAAGCATGACATTATATATAAGTAAATGGCCAATAGTGTAATACCTGATGGATGCAGCACAGATGATTTCATCGCCCCTCTCCAAAATAGCAGCATAAAACCCACTATAATTTAGCCGAATAAAGTTTGATATAGACAAGCAAATTGTGAACTTATTAATTGGAGAATGAAAAACAAATAACAAATCCCAGTGATTAAAACAAATGTTCAAAGACAATGTCAAAACAAGTTGGAATATACGCAATATACTAAATAATGGAAAGTCAACAATATGATCACAAGTGTGATTCCACACCAAGTTTGTAAATGACGACAGCAGAACAAAAACAAGTAAGATCTAAAATGTAAGGACCCAAAATAGGCCCTAGTAGAATTCTAGGGCAATTACATATTATTAAAGTCTAATTGAGCATTATTTGATGAATTATTAAGAGTTAATATATTAATTGAGGCAAAAATATTATTAAGTTATCAATAATTATGTGATAAATGTGTAAATTATATGGTATAAATTTTATAAGGTCATAATTAAATTATTATTGTTGGTTTAATAATATTCAAGGGCGTAATTGAAGTAAAAAGTATTAATCTGGGGTAAATTTGTAATTACGGCATCTTTAGTGGCAAATGTGAATAAATAAATAATTGAGAGGCCAATTTAAGGAAAGGAATAAATGGTGGGGTTAATTTATGGAATAGATTAAATGGTGGAGAAAAAATATAACATGCAAAGAATTGGATGTTATTAATGTGACATGCAAATTCTTGAGGGATTAAAGAGGACATTTACCATAGTATTATATATAGAATAATCTTAGTGGGTGGAAAGGGAAAAGTGAGATGGTGGAGAGTGCTGTGGTCGGCATTTGTGAGAGGAGAAAAACCAGAAATTAATTCCATTCATTTCCTTTGAAGGTCTTTGAATCTTCAAGTAATTTAAGTGACAATTCTTGATGGTTAATTAAGGCAATTAAGTGCATAACTCTAAGGTAAGTGGTTTCTATTGAATTTTATCTTCTTCTTCTTATTCTTCTCATATTGGTAGAGATAAATGATGAACAAGTGTTGGAAATGGTGGATTGGGGATGATTTGTGTTGTTGTAGTTAAAGAAGGAGGAGACAGAAAGGATAAATGGAAAGACATTGCAAGGGATTGAAAGCTTGGGTTTGATAGGGGTCGGCTAAGGTATGGGATGGTACTTACCTTGCATGCATGTGAATGTTGATTATATCATCAAGGTGCATATGTGTGTTAGATGGAATAAATGGGATGAGATATGAATTTAGAATTTGTTACAATAGGTGTTACATGAAGATTGCTGGAATTATTGACTGTAATTTTTATCTATAAAAATGAGTTAGGGACCTTAATTTGAAGCTATAATAATCTTGATTGTTCCATATGAGATATAGGTATAAAAGTGTAGTTGAAAAATGGCATTAATTTGGCCCCTAATTTATCCCTACATTGATTGAATATTAGATGTATCTTTGATTCCGATTTTGAATAGCTTGGGGTAAAAACTTCATAATTGATTGTAAAATGATCATAATGACATGAGGTCAATTCCTAATTAAATTAGACTTCAAAACCTACAATTTATATGAAGAAATCAAAGTAAAATAATGCCTATAACATTGCCTAATTTTCACTTGAAAATCGGAAATTCTGTGTTGACTACTATGATGAACAGTATCTAGTAATTTCAATATATCTCGAGTTATAGAAAGGATATTGCAAATATTTTTGATTTTATAGAAACTACAAAAGTATATCTACAACTTTGTAGAATAAAACGTTTCCTAAAAAGGCCGTTTACTATGTCAAAAATGATGTACAAAATTAAGTTATTAAGCAGTTTGTAGGATTTTGGAAACAGGGTGAAAAACTCGTATGGCCAAGCATACTGTCGCGAGCGCGACACTGGTCGCGAGCGCGACATCATGATTTTTGCCCGTAACTATGCTTTTTATTCCCCTTTATCAGTATATTTTTCTACCCTCATGTGATACACATGTAACTGAACAAAATAGGCCTTGAATGCAAGTATGCGAGAGCTCTAAACTCATGTGTATATAGATTGGTATCAAAGGATATATATATAGATTTGCATGATTTGTATCATTTACATTGAAAATTGTCTATGAATGTATACCTATGCATCATAGAAATTGTGCATTAATAGTTAAGTTATAGTACCATGAATAATTATGAAATTATTGTTAATCATATATGTGTATGATAATATGATTGTGACATGATTGTTGTTTAAAAATCATATGTTCAAGTATAAGTTCATGTTGAAAGTGAAATGTGTGTGACATATGGTAACATATTGATATATGTATAGCAGATGATTGATGAGTGATTGAGGTATATATATTGATAATCATGCTTATCAAAACAAGCTTATTAGATGCGAATGTACTACAGGTATGTACAATCTATGATTATATTTATGAGTGCATGAGCATGTAATTGTCCTATGAGATAGAAAATGATTGAATGTCACTTAATAGGTGAGATTATATACATGTGCAAATGGTATACTATAAGTACAGCTCTGAAGTATGAAATGAACATGAATATAGTGTTGCCTGCAATAGAGTTCAAATGTGAATATAAATACATGAATGATAGTTAATATTAAAAATGCTATCCATGAATGTTCATTTGGTGCTGGGGTTTATGAACTAAGAAAATGAAAACTTGTCATGTTATATGTATTTATGTGTAAAGATGATGGTACCTAGTTGTATACATACCGATGAACCTAAGGCTACCAAATCTAGTTGTATGACTGGCCTTTAATTTGTTGATATATATATATATAAGTCTAGATGATTCTACATGATTCTTATGGATTTCTTCAAAATTACTATATTACATATAGTTTGAAATGTTAACTTTGCTTGTATGAAGAAGTAATGTGATTAGTAGAATATATGTGTGCATATAAACATATATGCATATGTATGATCTTATATGGTTGGGTTCAAAGCTTGAAAACTATTTTAGAGTAATGATTCAAATAATATTTTTAAAGTGAAATGTATAACTATGTCTTTGCTTAATTGAAATGACTTAATTAAGCATATGTATTATCACATGTTGGCATGCGAAAATACAAATCAATAGTGCTACAGACTCAATTATAGAAATCTTATTAAAGCATATAATGGTATTATATAAGTATAGTCTTGACATGTAGAAAAGTTACACATGATTGTATATATGAATACATTGATTACAGTTATACCAGAGTATACATGTGCATATAAGAATATGAATGAATAAAGAAAAGATAAATTAAAGAGATTGTTCTGCCTGCTTTGAGTCCAGGAAGTGGGTAGATAGGCATGCCTATAAGGGTAACTTGCAGCTGCTTTTGAACATTTTGACCTCTTTAGGTCCACTTGAATTTAAAAGTATAGTGACCCTGTTTGGGTTTAAAAGTTAAAGTTAATTTAAACAACCCTCGTGTGGGTTGTAGCCGACCCCGTTTGGGTCCGCTTGACCGGTCCATGTTATTTGATTGACCCCGTTTTGGTCCATGTTATTTGATTGACCCCGTTTGGGTCCATGTTATTTGATTGACCTCGTTTGGGTCCACCGATTTATCATATAGTTTTATCCCTACAAGGGATCATCGTTTAATACCTCCGGGTATCTCCATGGTGCCTTTGGGTGACCTATTATCTCTTTGGTGCCTTCTGGTGACCTAGTACTTTCGGGTACCACCGTATAACCCGTTATCCACCTCTTTAGAATAGTGCAGGCTTTATTATCAAGGTTAAGAAATGTTTAATAAGGCATGCAAATTCTTAGTTGACTTTATACTATTCTACATATGATATTCCTTTTGTTGCATATAAAACCCAAGTCTAAAAGAATGCTCAATATACATATGTATCTATACTGCTAGTACAAAAACAAATTGCATGTTAATTGCTAAATGCTCTCTATATATATGTGTCCTTTATTCTTATATGTATTATATTTTATGATTTCTATAAGTGAATTTAAATGTTTAATTTCTTTCATTTCTTGAAATAAATCATTGTTACATTTGAAGCATGTTGGATGCTTGTTGACGATCACTGTGAGTGGTCGTCTATCATGATTTAGTTACCCACTAAGCTTTATAGCTTAGCACGGGTGTTTCATCCTTGTAGGTTGCAAGGTTAAGACTTTCTCTCAGGATTGATATCTATAGCTGGCTGGCCAACACAAGTCTTTGAAGATCATAAAGTATATAGTTGTCTTTTTGTTCCTTTTTGTATTTCAAAGGTTTTATGTTGTGTTGGAAATCTTGTAAAAGTACAACTATTTTGTAAGATGTTATTAGCGGTTATATTTTTGTAAAGAGACTCTAATGTATATTGTGAAGTTTTAATAGTTTAGCACTCTTATGGATTAAGTATGAATATAAGTTCTCTATATAGTTGATTATATGTTTATGTTACACAGTAACTTATGTGTAATGAGTTGGATAAAGTGATATGTACAGATTATAGGATAAGGGTGCTACAATTAGTTGGTATCAGAGCCTGGTTTAGCCGTTCCTAGGCTATAAGTGTTTACAGTTGTTGTCATCGGAAGTTTTTGTGTTGGCCCAATGCAGATATTCTTGTTTTGCTATGGTTACATTGAAGTGAGATGATTCGATAGAATCTGATAAAGAAGATACATGAATAATTGTATATGAGGATAAATGTATATGAATGAAGATTCGAAAGTAGACTACATGTATGATAGTATTTTTCTTGGGATCGTAATCCCGAAGTGAATAGTACAAAATATACACATATGAAAGGTATATAGGATTATGAAATAAGGATGTTAGAGGGATAAGTAGTGATTATTTAATTATAATACATGAGATGGAGTTTTGCTTAGTTGATAAAAGTATCTATAGTGAAGGTTTTGAGATATCAAGTTGAGGTGCAATTATGATGCTCTATATACCTGTCAGTATTTCCTTATCGAGTACGGGCAATTGATGAAGCATTATACATGGGATGGGGCTAAAACATATACAGAACATGAGAAAATACATTTGCATCTTATTGCATACACGAAAGCATTATTCACGCATAATATAGCATCAAGCATCATATTACATGTACAGGCCCCAACTGATAAAGAAAACTGACAGGATATATGTTGAGTATAGTACTGATGCAATTTCATGATAATATCGCTCCTTATAGAGATTGAGTTATAAAAAAAGCAAATTAAGTCAAAGTGAGCATCAAGGAAAGATGGCAGAAATAGTATGGAATGGAAGTTTATAGTGCTAAACATGAAAGTCTAAGAATTGATAGTGGTACTTTTGAGCAAAGGACACAAGTATGAATTTCGAGAACGAAATTCCTTAAGAGGGAGAGAATTGTAAGGACCCAAAATAGGCCCTAGTAGAATTCAAGGGCAATTACATATTATTAAAGTCTAATTGAGCATTATTTGATAAATTATTAAGAGTTAATATATTAATTGAGGCAAAAATATTATTAAGTTATCAATAATTATGTGATAAATGTGTAAATTATATGGTATAAATTTTATAAGGTCATAATTAAATTATTTTTGTTTGTTTAATAATATTCAAGGGCGTAATTGAAGTAAAAAGTATTAATTTGGGGTAAATTTGTAATTACAGCATCTTTAGTGGCAAATGTCAATAAATAAATAATTGAGAGGCCAATTTAAGGAAAGGAATAAATGGTGGGGTTAATTTATGGAATAGATTAAATGGTGGAGACAAAATATAACATGCAAAGAATTGGATGTTATTAATGTGACATGCAAATTCTTGAGGGATTAAAGAGGACATTTACCATAGTATTATATATAGAATAATCTTAGTGGGTGGAAAGGGAAAAGTGAGATGGTGGAGAGTGGTGTGGTCGGCATTTGTGAGAGGAGAAAAACCAGAAATTAATTCCATTCATTTCCTTTGAAGGTCTTTGAATCTTCAAGTAATTTAAGTGACAATTCTTGATGGTTAATTAAGGCAATTAAGTGCATAACTCTAAGGTAAGTGGTTTCTATTGAATTTTATCTTCTTCTTCTTCTTATTCTTCTCATATTGGTGGAGATAAATGATGAAAAAGTGCTGGAAATGGTGGATTGGGGATGATTTGTGTTGTTGTAGTTAAGGAAGGAGGAGATAGAAAGGATAAAGGGTAAGACATTGCAAGGGATTGAAAGCTTGGGTTTGATAGGGGTCGGCTAAGGTATGGGATGGTACTTACCTTGCATGCATGTGAATGTTGATTATATCATCAAGGTGCATATGTGTGTTAGATGGAATAAATGGGATGAGATATGAATTTAGAATTTGTTACAATAGGTGTTACATGAAGATTGCTGGAATTATTGACTGTAATTTTTATCTATAAAAATGAGTTAGGGACCTTAATTTGAAGCTATAATAATCTTGATTGTTCCATATGAGATATAGGTATAAAAGTGTAGTTGAAAAATGGCATTAATTTGGCCCCTAATTTATCCCTACATTGATTGAATATTAGATGTATCTTTGATTCCGATTTTGAATAGCTTGGGGTAAAAACTTCATAATTGATTGTACAATGATCATAATGACATGAGGTCAATTCCTACTTAAATTAGACTTCAAAACCTACAATTTATATGAAGAAATCAAAGTCAAATAATGCCTATAACATTGCCTAATTTTCACTTGAAAATCGGAAATTCTGTGCTGACTACTATGATGAACAGTCTCTAGTAATTTCAATATATCTCGAGTTATAGAAAGGATATTGCAAATATTTTTGATGTTATAGAAACTATAGAAGTATTTCTACAACTTTGTAGAAGAAAATTGTTTCTAAAAAGGCCGTTTACTATGTCAAAAATGAAGTACAAGATTAAGTTATTAAGCAGTTTGTAGGATTTTGGAAACAGGGTGAAAAACTCGTATGGCCAAGCATACTGTCGCGAGCGCAACACTTGCTGCGAGCGCGACATCATGATTTTGGCCCGTAACTATGCTTTTTATTCCCCTTTAGCAGTATATTTGGCTACCCCTATGTGATACACATGTAACTGAACAAAATAGGCCTTGAATGCAAGTATGCGAGAGCTCTAAACTCATGTGTATATAGATTGGTATCAAAGGATATATATATAGATTTGCATGATTTGTATCATTTACATTGAAAATTGTGTATGAATGTATACCTATGCATCATAGAAATTGTGCATTAATAGTTAAGTTATAGTACCATGAATAATTACGAAATTATTGTTAATCATATATGTGTATGATAATATGATTGTGACATGATTGTTGTTTAAAAATCATATGTTCAAGTATAAGTTCATGTTGAAAGTTAAATGTGTGTGACATATGGTAACATATTGATATATGTATAGCATATGATTGATGAGTGATTGAGGTATATATATTGATAATCCTGCTTATCAGAACAAGCTTATTAGATGCGAATGTACTACAGGTATGTACAATCTATGATTATATTTATGAGTGCATGAGCATGTAATTGTCCTATGAGATAGAAAATGATTGAATGTCACTTAATAGGTGAGATTATATACATGTGCAAATGGTATACTATAAGTACAGCTTTGAAGTATGAAATGAACATGAATATAGTGTTGCCTGCAATAGAGTTCAAATGTGAATATAAATACATGAATGATAGTTAATATTAAAAATGCTATCCATGAATGTTCATTTGGTGCTGGGGTTTATGAACTAAGAAAATGAAAACATGTCATGTTATATGTATTTATTTGTAAAGATGATGGTGCCTAGTTGTATACATACCGATGAACCTAAGGCTACCAAATCTAGTTGTATGACTGGCCTTTAATTTGTTGATATATATATATATAAGTCTAGATGATTCTACATGATTCCTATGGATTTCTTCAAAATTACTATAGTACATATAGTTTGAAATGTTAACTTTGCTTGTATGAAGAAGTAATGTGATTAGTAGAATATATGTGTGCATATAAACATATATGCATATGTATGATCTTACATGGTTGGGTTCAAAGCTTGAAAACTATTTTAGAGTAATGATTCAAATAATATTTTTAAAGTGAAATGTATAACTATGTCTTTGCTTAATTGAAATGACTTAATTAAGCATATGTATTATCACATGTTGGCATGCGAAAATACAAATCTACAGTGCTACAGACTCAATTATAGAAATCTTATTAAAGCATATAATGGAATTATATAAGTATAGTCTTGACATGCAGAAAAGTTACACATGATTGTATATATGAATACATTGATTACAGTTATACCAGAGTATACATGTGCATATAAGAATATGAATGAATAAAGAAAAGATAAATTAAAGAGATTGTTCTGCCTGCTTTGAGTCCAGGAAGTGGATAGATAGGCATGCCTATAAGGGTAACTTGCAGCTGCTTTTGAACATTTTGACCTCTTTAGGTCCACTTGAATTTAAAAGTATAGTGACCCTGTTTGGGTTTAAAAGTTAAAGTTAATTTAAACAACCCTCGTGTGGGTTGTAGCCGACCCCGTTTGGGTCCGCTTGACCGGTCCATGTTATTTGATTGACCCCGTTTGGGTCTATGTTATTTGATTGACCCCGTTTGGGTCCATGTTATTTGATTGACCTCGTTCGGGTCCACCAATTTATCGTACAGTTTTATCCCTACAAGGGATCATCGTTTAATACCTCCGGGTATCTCCATGGTGCCTTCGGGTGACCTATTATCTCTTTGGTGCCTTCTGGTGACCTAGTACTTTCGGGTACCACCGTATAACCCGTTATCCACCTCTTTAGAATAGTGCAGGCTTTATTATCAAGGTTAAGAAAAGTTTAATAAGGCATGCAAATTCTTAGTTGACTTTATACTATTCTACATATGATATTCCTTTTGTTGCATATAAAACCCAAGTCTAAAAGAATGCTCAATATACATATGTATCTATACTGCTAGTACAAAAACAAATTGCATGTTAATTGCTAAATGCTCTCTATATATATGTGTCCTTTATTCTTATATGTATTACATTGTATGATTTCTATAAGTGAATTTAAATGTTTAATTTCTTTCATTTCTTGAAATAAATCAATGTTACATTTGAAGCATGTTGGATGCTTGTTGACGATCACTATGAGTGGTTGTCTATCATGATTTAGTTCCCCACTAAGCTTTATAGCTTAGCACGGGTGTTTCATCCGTGTAGGTTGCAAGGTTAAGACTTTCTCTCAGGATTGATATCTGTAGCTTGCTGGCCAACATAAGTCTTTGAAGATCATAAAGTATATAGTTGTCTTTTTGTTCCCTTTTGTATTTCAAAGGTCTTATGTTGTGTTGGAAATCTTGTAAAAGTACAACTATTTTGTAAGATGTTATTAGTGGTTATATTTTTGTAAAGAGACTCTAATGTATATTGTGAAGTTTTAATAGTTTAACACTCTTATGGATTAAGTATGAATATAAGTTCTCTATATAGTTGATTATATGTTTATGTTACACAGTAACTCATGTGTAATGAGTTGGATAAAGTGATATGTACAGATTATAGGATAAGGGTGCTACAATTAGATCTCTGAGAAATATGAACATGAACAGCCAGATACATGATAAAACCTCCAGAAAAAAATTGGGATTAAAAGTAAATAGTTTAATGTGTAAATACATAACCAAAAGCTCACTAGCATCCGTCATTTACACCAAAAGCATAATCAAAAAATTGTCTAGGTATACAAAAGAGATAGTCAGATAAAAATTTACACGAAATCTAGCCTAAAGTAAGAGGGACCAAAATAAAGCAGGGTTTTATTTCAAATTTTAAATATAATTTCCCATACCTATTTTTGTACCCACCGAAATCTCACCAGCGTCTCGCCGGAGGTCTGCCGGAGATGCATCAGTGCTATCCTCTCCATTTGGTCGGGATCTACCTCAAGACCCATCGGCATCTTCCTCTCCGATCTACTCATTATCGGCGCTTGAGGATGATCGGTAAGTGTAGGAAGGAGCACCGGACCACCAGAAGTCTTCCGTTGGTGTCCATTCTGCCATTCGACACCGGAGGTGGCCGAAATCTCGAGGAGGAGCTGTCAATTGGAGAGACAGATTGCCACCTGAAATGGAAGCAAAAAGAGCAGTAATTGGGCCGACAGGACGGACGACAGAGGACGAACGGTGGAGGAGGCCAGCGAGGATGCGGTGTCGATCGGATTCTCTCTCACCATCTCTCCCTCTGCTTCCGATGCCCCATCTCGATTTTTCCTTTTGTTTTATTTCCTCTTCTCTTATTATTATTATTGTTGCTGGGACAGCTTATTATTATTATTGTTGCTGTTTTTATTATACACCTTTTGTCAGAAAATTTTATTTTTCAGCATTATGAAATAAATAACATGTAACGCAATAAAATAAAACAATTATTCTAAATCCTAAAATATTGATATATCCTCAGGTAGTGGAAAAATACAAAGCAAACCTCGATAAAAATTCGCAAAATTCATACTTTATGCTTATATTTTTATGTTTGAACAAAAAAAAATCAGAGTTGTTGTTGTTGTTATTAGTTATATCTGTTTTTGGTTTTATAACACTCTTTACATTGTTGGGTATTGGTGGATTTTTTATTTTTAAGAAAATTGATTTATAAATAAAAAAAATTGATGGTGCAAGCCAGTAAGTCACACCAAAAATGCATTAGAATACAATTTGGATGATTTTATTAATTGTGCATCTTTTTACCATTTAAAACTAAATAATCGATTGATATATTTACCTTACAAAAAATAGGCTTATAGCTAACATTGTTCAAAAAATAAATATTCTATTTATGTTATATCTATATCTATACTATATATAAATGTACCGGATAATGTAAAAACCTTTTTAGATAGTTATATTATTAGCCACTTATTAAGCACAAAATAACGTAATCATGCTTTTATTTTTTAAATGTAATTGCAATACAATTTAAGTGTATTGTGTTTTTTTTTATATTTGAAAAATTGCCTAATGTATATATTTTTAATTTTAATTAATTATAAGTAATCTATCACTTTGATATATATAATCAAATCTTAATTAGATAAAATAAGAAATAAAAAAGTCCTTTAATAGAAATTATGTAGGGTTTTTTCAATTTATACTTCTAACAAATGTAAAAGTACTTAAATGCCCCTAATTGATTCCGTTGCTATTTTTACAACCGAATTAAATTCGGTTGCTATTTAGCAACGGAATTTTATTTCTAGCAACCGAAATAAAATTCGGTTGCTATTTTTCATTGAAAGTAAAATTTAGCAACGGAATCATTTTTCCGTTGCTATTTTAGCAACCGAATTTAATTCCGTTGCTATTTTTCATTGAAAGTGAAATTTAGCAACGGAATCATATTTCCGTTGCTAATTTAGCAATGAAATTTAATTTTTGTTCCTATTTTAGCAACCAAATAAAATTCTGTTGCTATTTAGCAACGAAATTTAATTTCAGTTGCTATTTTAGCAATCGAATAAAATTCCGTTGCTATTTAGCAACGGAATATGATTTTCGTTGCTAAATAGCAACGAAATTTAAATTCCGTTGGTAATTTTTGTCCCAAATTTTATCCGCCATTTATTGCCTCCTTAATTAGCAACGGAATACAAGTTCCGTTGCTAATTTTCGTTGCTAAATAATGGCACCAAAAATTCCCTCCATATTTAGCAACGGAAGCTAACCAAATATTTTTTCGTTGCTAATTTCATAAAGTTCAATCAATTTCAGCAACGAAAACTATTTTTCGTTGCTAAATAGCAACGGAATCACAATTCCGTTGCTATTATTCCATTGATATTTCTAGATTTTCTTGTAGTGAGATATCTGTCCCAATTTATTAAAAATCATATTATCAAGTGTAGCAACAATCTGCACATAATAGTAAATTCTGTTTCTATGAGCAGTTTAGGAAACTAGTACGAATTCGACCATAGATTCCATGTGTTTAGAGACAGATTTAAGTTTAGGTTTCTTCATATGAAATATAGGTATGGAAGTCTATTTTTCAATGCAAAAATAATCACTCAATTTGCTATTTTGTAGCTCAATTTATGAGCAAAACAATCCAGGTAGGTCATTCAGTCATGAAGGAGTGTTCGACTCGTGAAGAGCTTCACGAGTGAAGCAAATAGGGTAAACCTCACGACTTGTGAAGGAGTTCACGAGTGGAGAAGAAAGGCATATATACTTCACGACTCGTGAAGAGCTTCACGAGTCGGACTAATGTTCACAACTCTTTAAGAGCTTCACGAGTGAACCCAACAATGGAAGAAGATGCACGACTCGTGAAGAGCTTCACGAGTCGGACAAAAGTTCACGACTCAGCAAGGACAATCTTCTTCAACCTCACATCGTTAAAAACCAGCAAAACGTAACTTTGAATTCTGTAAATCATACCCAGTTCCAGCAATCAATTTCACATGCATTATGAACAGCCTAAATTCCCATACCTTGGCTGACAAATCCTATATCTTCAACCTCTAGCAATATCCTTTCCTTTGCTCCTTCTTCCTTCCTCTTCTCCTTCACAATTACCATCATCATCATCATAAATTTCCAGTATAATACATTTTCCTCAGTCAACGTGAAAAGAAGAAGAAGATGAAGATGATGAAGGGTTACATTAAGAGTTTAATTACCTTAATTTACTGCACTATACTCTTGATTAACCCACAACATTATCATCAAATTGCTTAAGGTAATTCAATGAAAATCAAAAGGATGAAGAAGATGAATTTTCTGGTTTTTCTCTCATAATTGCCGATCTCAAAGTCTCACACAGCCACCTCCACATTCCACTAACTTCTTTCTATTATATAAGTGGCAAAATTTCCCTTTTACTCCCTCAACATCTTGCATGCCACACAAATTCCACAAACCTTTATGCATAATAGACTTTAACCCCTCTACTAACTCTATTTCAAACATTAACCTATCCATTTAATCATTCTTTAAAATTAACCTTGAATTAAATGCTTCTATTCACAATTGGCCACTAATATGCCACAATTACAAATTTACCCCAAATTAATACCTTTTACTTCAATTACACCCTCAATTAATATTAAACCATACTCTTTTATTTTATTTTCATGCAATTAACATAATAACATGATAATTTACCCCCTTACAACATGCAAAGTAAATTAGGGTCATGTTAGGGGCCTTACAACTTCTCATTATATTCACACACACAATTGCAATGAAGGATTCAAATTGAGAGTGCTAGCTTTATGTGTAAATAATTGGCAATGGTAATGGATTGAACCTACAAGATCTGATCTTTTTCTTCCTTTAGGTTACTATTGCTACCCAAGAACACGAGAATAAGAAAAATCATTTCCCCTTGTGTATTTCGGCCAAGAGTGTGAGAGAAAGAAAATCACGCCTAAGGTTTTATTTCTTTTGTTCACAAATATATATCATTTATTTTGGTAAGTGTTAATTCCGAAATTTACTACCTAAAGAGAGTAAATTCAGCCTCCATCACTTCCTAAAATCAAGTGACATATATTAATTCAAACTCTTTTAAATTTTAAATTCAAATTAATTTGAAATAAATATTAGACATTTAATCAAAACCATCACTTAATTAGGATATATACATGTGCCAAAATTCACATTGAATTTGTCTTTGAATTTCGGCCAATCTCTCTCCTATTTAAGTGTTTTATTTTTGATTCAAATGCTATTAGGCTTTAATACTCGATTAACTTAATTAATCTATGATAATTAATTAATTGAAATTAATCCTTATGAACCGAATTTATCTCTCTCATGGACCAAGGCCCAATAGCAATTTTAATATCCATTACATACATTAATTTAACTTTAATTAAAAGCCAAAATTAATGCCTAATCTTCTATTTAAATATTTTAAGCCTAATGCTTTATGTGCGATCCTATAGGTCAATTTAATATTGGCAATGAATTAATGAATTAATTCAAAGGCTATATATATTCTCCAACAAGATATTATAGCATTCCAAATTAAATGAAAATGCAAATGGCATCTAGTGACCTAATGCAATTTTGCATAGTCCCTTACCCTTCAATATCATAATTAATATAAGGCATGGAACTAATCACCCTTATATATATTAATTCCTTTCTTGATATTCCAGAGACACTGAACTCTCAGATAAATAATGATTACTCATTATTTCATCTCGGTGTGGCCATACACTTCTCAGTTCACTGATCAAGTGGCCGATGATATTTTCTCTCTTATTGAGAGGGGTAATCCTTTTACTTCTCTCATGCTCTCTAACATGAATCAATGCATACCCAAGCATACCCATACTTGTCACTCTGTTACGAGAACGTTAGGTGTATGTCAAAGTACACAGTAATTCATAAAGAGTTTCATAGAGATTTTAGGTCTAAGAACTCCGATGCAAAACTTGCATATGAGAAACACTTATGACTTGTACCATGTAGTGTTCTCATGAACGGATCGAATCCAGATACCATGTTCTAAAAATGTATCTATGATCTTTGATTGACACTCTCGTCCTTATGATCCGTAAGACATAACTCATCTTATCAGAGAGAGTATACTAGTCTTAATTCATTTGTTATTCCCAAACAATGACTGACTAGGGATATTTAGAATGAGGTCTCATTTATTTCAAGGTCTTAAAACCTTGTGCCTCACCCATGATAACTTAAACTGAAATAACATTCTTAGATAGATCTATCAATTGATATGCACAAGAATAAAATAGATAAAAGAAATGCCTCATTTATTAAATTAAATGCTTTATAACAATGTATTGGGGCTAGGGCTTACACTAACAATCTGCCACTAGCACTAGTCCCAATTGGGCATAGCCCTAAGACCGAATGCTCTCAAATGAGCTTCGTGCAGATTTGGATGCAACTGTTTCATCAAAGGATCTGCTATATTATCTTCACTTGCTATCTTACTAACCTTGACGTCCCCACGATTAATGATTTCTCTGATTAGGTGGTACCTCATGAGTATGTGTTTGGATTTATGTTGTGATTGGGACTCCTTGGCCTGTCCGATGGCCCCGTTGTTGTCACAAAAAATTTCTAATAGATCTAGGATGCTTGGGACCACTCCTAATCTAGAAATGAAATTTCTAATCCAAACAGCCTCTTTTGCAGCCTCACTTGCTGCAATATACTCAGATTCTGTAGTTGAGTCGACAACGATCTCTTATTTCAAGCTTCTCCAGCTGACATCACCACCATTCAAAACAAAAATAAACCCAGATTGCGATCTTGAATCCTGAGTGCTAGTCTGAAAAGTAGCATCGGTATAATCTTGTATGATGATCTCTTTTTGACAACCATACACCAAGAAGTGATCCTTATTCCTTCGCAGGTACTTTAGAATCCCCTTTACAGTAGACCAACGCTGCTCACCAGGGTCTTGCTAAAACCTACTGGTTATACTCAGTACATGAGCAACATCCAACCTAGTACATAACATAGCATACATGATAGATCCAATAGCAGATGTATATGGGATTCTACTTATGTTGTCCCTCTCCTTTTTGGTTTTAGGGCACTATTCTTTAGTTAAAGGAACTCCCAAAGCTAAAGGTATGTACCCTTTCTTTAAGTTTCCCATACTAAAATGCTTTAGTACTTTGTCTATGTACTTTTCTTGACTTAGTCCCAAAAGCCAATTCGATCTATCTCTATATATCCGAATACCAAGTATTGTCTCGGCTTCACCTAAGTCTTTCATTAAGAAACACTTCCCCAACCATTGCTTAACCTTTTGCAATGATGGAATGTCATTCCCAATGAGAAGGATGTCATCCACATATAGGACTAGAAATACTATTATGCTCCCACTAACCTTCTTATACACACAAGGCTCATCTTCGTTCTTGATGAAGTCAAATTCTTTGACTGCCTCGTCAAAATGAATATTCCAACTTCGGGATGCTTGCTTTAATCCATAAATAGATTTTTGAAGCTTGCAAACCTTCTTAGGATGTTTGGGATTGACAAAACCCTCAGGTTGTGTCATATACACATCATCAAGTAAATTTCCGTTGAGGAAAGTAGTTTTGACATCCATTTGCCATATCTCATAATCACGATATGCAGCTATGGCAAGCAAGATCCTAATGGACTTGAGTATGACTACAGGCGAAAAAGGTCTCATCATAGTCTACACCATGAGTTTACCAAAAACCTTTTGCTACTAGTCTACCTTTATAGGTCATATCAGCTTTGAGTTTCCACTTGCATTCAATTACCTTAGCACCTTTCGATGGATCAACCAAGCCCCAAACTTGGTTATCGTACATTGATTGCATCTCGAATTTTATGGCTTCAAGCCAATTTTTTGAGTCTGGGCTCTCAATAGCTTCTCGATAGGTAGTAGGATCCTCACGATCTACTAACTCAATAGTGTCACTGCCAGTGAGTAGAAATCTATATCTCTCAATCTCCTGACGTACCCTACTGGACCTTTTAGGTTCTTGTACAATAGGTTTTTATTCCACAACTGGTTGTGAACTTGATCCCATTTCCAACCCATCCTCTATAAGAGTTTGTGGTGCTTGAATTTCTACAAGTTTTACTTTATTCCCACTGTCTTTCTTGAGAAGGAACTCCTTTTCAAAGAAAACAGCCTTACGAACAACAAATTCTTTGTTCTCGGCTTGTGAGTAAAAGTAGTATCCCTTTGTTTCTTTGGGATAACCCACAAACAAGAAGACAGTGGATTTGGACTCTAGTTTATCAGATGTTAATTTCTTAACATGTGCTTTACAGCCCCAAATCCTGAGAAATGACATATTGGGTTCTTTCCCAGTCCATACCTCGTATGGTATCTTCTCAACTGCTTTAGTTGGAGTACTGTTTAGTAGAAATGCAATAGTTTCTAATGCATAACCCCAAAAAGAGACAAAGATTTTCTTGACTCATCATTAATCAAACCAAGTCCAATAGAGTTCAATTTCTCCTTTCAGATACACCATTCCATTGTGGTGTTCCAGGAGGAGTGAGCTGTGAAATAATACCACACTCCTTTAGATGACTATCAAACTCTTAGCTTAAGTATTCACCAACTCGATCTGATCAAATGGTTTTTATACTTTTGCCAAGTTGTTTTTCTACTTCGTTCTTAAACTCTTTAAATTTCTCAAAAGTTTCAGACTTGTACTTCATTAGACAGATGTAGCCATATCTACTGAAGTCATCTGTGAACTTCACGAAGTAGCTAAAAATTCCTCTAGCTTGTGTACTTAATGGTCCACATACATTGGTATGTATTAGTTCTAATAAGTCATTAGTCCTCTCACCTTTCTTGTTAAAAGGACTCTTTGTCATTTTTCCATGCAAACATGGCTCGCATGTGTCATAAGATTCTAAGTCGAATAACCTAAGCACTCCAGATTTGTGGAGTATTGAAATGCATTTTTTTCGTTTGCATCCCTAAACGATAATACCAAAAGTAAGTAGGGTTCAATTAGCTTGATTTAACCCTCTTTGTATTAATGTTGTATATGGACTCTTTGTTTTGTAGATTAAGGATATAAAGGCCATTTTTCAACATGGCATTGCCATATGAAAATGCTTTGGCGATGAATATGAGCATTGCCATTATTAATAACAAAATCAAATCCATCCAAATGCAAACAAGAAACTGAATTAATATTTCTACTCATAGCAGGCACATAATAACAATTTTTCAATACTAAACAAAGTCCAAAAGGTAAAGTGAGTTGATAGTTGTCTATTTCCATGGCAGCAACTCGTGCTCCATTCCCCACACGGAGGTCTACTTCATTCTTCCTAAGTAACCGCCTATTTCTTAGCCCCTGTACATTTGAACAAATGTGAGAACCACAACCGGTATCCAATACCTAAGTGGTAGAAATAGAAAGGTTAATTTCAATAACAAAAATACCAGAACTGGACGCCTTAGCTCCATTCTTCTTTTGTTCTTCCTTGAAGAGAGCACAATTCTTCCTCTAATGCCCTATCTTATTGCAATGGAAGCATGTGCACTCGCTCTCTTTGAGCTTTTATGCCTTGGGGTTGGGTTGGACCAGAGGTGCACTCCCATTTGACTTGAGCCGAGCCATGTCATTCTTGGGTTTTGCCTTTCCCTTTCCATTTCCCTTAGTGGGTCCCTTTTTAATGCCCCTATGAATCATAAGTACGGGATTAGTCTTTTGAATGTTTTCATCAGCATTTTTAAGCATGCCATGAAGCTCTGTGATTTTCTTATTCATTGCATGCATGTTATAATTCATAACAAATGGTTCATAATCATCAGTCAATGAACCTGAGATCAAGTCAGTGGCGAATTCCTTCGGGACTAGCACCTCAAGCTTCTCAAGAGTATCAAGACACCCTTTTATCTTGAGTACATGGGTACTATCAGGAGTACCCGCAGCCATCTTACAAGAAATTAAGGCCTTTGTTGTCACGAACCTCTCATGACGAGCTTACTCTTAGAACATCTTCTTAAGGTGCATCATGATCGCATAAGCCTCTTGGTCCATGAATTGCTTTTACAAGTCAGGCGCCATAGTGGCCAGCATCAGATAGGTCACATCATTGGAGTTGCTCTTCTTGGTCTCAAAAGTTTCCTTTTAAATCACAGAGGCATTCCTAGAAGGTTCCTTGGGTAAGGGTAAATCCAAAACATACGACTTCTTCTTTTGCTTAAGAATAATTCTCAAGTTTCGAGACCAGTTTATGAAATTGGTGCCATTTAGTTTGTCCTTTTCTAGGACCGATTACAATGAAAATTTGTTATTTGAAGAAGCCATTTTCAATCTACAATAAAAACTTAACAAGATTAAATAAGGTCTTATTTATAATTCCACAAACCGAATTAATATCCCTTTAAATAATTCACGTTAGTAATTTAATGTGGGCCAAGATCCACTTTTCACAGTAACTCATTAGTCAAGCTGAGCTTGTACAACTAACAAGTTAAGTTACTTAGGTAGGAAAACTCCAATCATGTCATGTACATGACTCTTGGATCAAATGGGCTAACATCTTAAGATGTTATGGCACAACCCATTTATTAGCTGCCTAGGTCTAGGCATCCCTTTCCATGTTAAGTCCAACCTACATTCACACCCCATGTCTTACAATGATAATCAGGCGCATCTAGGACTCCTAGTCTACGTGATCGATGATCAATGCCTTAAGACATTTCGAATTAGGAAGGCAACTTTGTGACTTACTATTTTAGGGATTAATTTTATTATGGCTTATGTAAGGAACCAAAATAGGCCCTAGTAGAATTCAAGGGCAATTACATGTTATTAAAATCTAATTAAGTATTATTGGATGAATTATTAAGAGTTAAGATATTAATCGAGGCAAAAATATTATTAAGTTAACATTAATTATGTGATAAATGTGTGAATTATATGGTATGAACTTTATAAGGGCATAATTAAATTATTATTGTTGGTATAATAATATTCAAGGGTGTAATTAAAGTATAAAGTATTAGTTTAGGGGTCAATTTGTAAATTCGACATCTTAAGGGTCAAATGTGAATAAAATAATGATTTGAGAGGTTGATTTAAGAGAAGTATAAAATATATGGGTCAATGTTAAGTATGTAAGAGGATGAGAGGCATTAGTTTAACATGCAAAGAGGTGAGAGGTTATAATGTGACATGCAAAAAGTGGAAGGATCAAAAAGGGAATTTTACATTGCTATTATAAATAGTGAATTACATAAGTTAGAGATAGAAGAGAGAGGAGAAGGGGACGACATTTTTTCAGGGATTTACATAATTTCCTTTCTTCTGAATATTTCATTCTTTGATAAATCTCTCTAAGAAATCCTTGAAGAAATTCTTGCATGTGGATTTTTGAAGAACAAGTTAGTGTATGTCTACAAGATAATTAACTTAATTTGATAATTCTTTGTCTTCTTCTTCTTCTTGTTTTGGTTGATATTTGATTGAGTTAAATGCTGGAAGTTTTTGTTAATGGATGAAGTTGCTGTGTAAGGAAAAGAATGAGAAAGTTAGGATCATTAAGAAGAAGAAGAAGATTAAAAGAGTAGAAGAGAAGATTTGAGTTGCATGATCAGGTTTGGAAACTTATTCTTCATGCATGTGTGTGGATATAAATATTTATGCTTGGATTACTTAATTTTAATGGTAATTTATTAGTTTGTTTAGGGTTAATAAGAGATTAAATAGGAAAACAAATCGTGGTTTTGAATGTTGAGGAAAAATTGGGTGTGGTGTTTTGTGAACCAGGCTGCTTGTTTTGTCCATATCTGGAGTTGTATACCTCAAATTAAGGTGAATAAAAATTCTAGGTAAACTAGATTCAATTATCGAAAATTCATTAGCAGGAGTTATGGCTTGATTCTGTTTTTAAGGAAATAATAAAATTTGTACAAGTGAATTGTTTGAGTGTATAGGCAGTTTTACACAGTTACCAATGTTTTAACCATAACTCCTTGTATTTAAGTCATAATTGAGTGAGGTTTGATTTTATGTAAACTTAATAGAATGATAAACAATTTTGTAGAAGGAGCTTGGAGCTAAATATGCATATACCTCATTTAAATATTTAAATGAACATTTAAGAGAGCTGTTGATTTCAGTTCAAGAATAGATTATAGTAATTCAGGCATAAGTCATGGTAGAGAAGTCAAAATTATATGATTTAAAATTTTGGATAAACTAGACACATAGGAGAAAAATTATTGTGAAGTAATGTATATCTGATTCCACACTCATTTTATTCTACGAATTTTCAAATTGACATTTAAAAATCTATCTTTGGGTTAATTTGAGCTAATAGGAGTATTTTGCTTATAACTTGAGTTTTAGAACTTAAAAATATGGTAATTCTAATTTTAATTGAATCCAAACTTCCATATATACATTTTATATGCAAAAAACAAATCCTAAATCTGTCTCTAAATATGTCTAAACTTAGTTTGAAAATCGGAATTAACTGTTGAGCTGTTACTAGAACAGCCTTTTGGAATTTCAAAATATCTTGAGTTATAAATATGATAATGAGATGATTTTTAATGTTTCAAAAAGCTAGAAATATAGAAGATCATTTCTTCTAAAATTGTTGTTTACTACTTCTAATTTAGTATGCAATCTGTCCATGGAATTTTGAAATGCCATCTTATATAATTAATTGGAAGAGTACTTAAATAACTTTGATAAATTGTTTAAGAACTCAATTACCATGTTGTCTAAAAAGGCATCTAATTAGATATATTTATGATTCTAATAGGCTTTAAAAGAGAAACTAAAGATATGTAGACTAATTTAACATTGAATAATTGGTTTACAATATGTTACAAGTATATAAAGAAATGTAAATACTTTAATGTAAAAATAATTATGAATTTAAAGGAACTTGTAGATATATATATTTAGTACATGTATAATCATAATGAATATTACTTTTTGGAAATAGTATAGTTATGATTGTATGCTTATACTCTTATGTTATTATGAGATAACATAAAGTTATAGTGCTATGCACTTACATGTATTTGTATATTCACGTGTGTATTTAAGATTGTATATCTATATGTCTATATATGTATATATATATATATATATATATATACATGTATCTATATGTGTGTATAGATATGAACAAAATATGTACACATAAGGATTAAGTGATAACCTTGGGAAAAAGGTATGTGTATAATTGAATTATCATTATTAAATATTATAATTTGATCATATATGTTCAACACACCAATTTAAGCTTGATAAATGATGATTTGTTGTAAATATAAGATGTAAAATATTGTTATACAATGGATGGTACATGTATTTTTATTAAATAATAATAATGTATACACATGTTGTTTCCATATAATTAAAGTGGTGAAAGATATCTATGACACCATGCTCATATATATATATATACATGAATATATGTGTATGAACATAAATATGTATATGATGAGAGAAGAGCAAAGTAGAATAGCAATACCTAATAGTGTATATGATCACATGTTTACAGAAAGTTACACATCAGCATGTATATGATTACCTTGTACATAGTTATATAAGAGTATACATGTGTATACATATATATGATTGATAGAGTAAAGATAAAGTAAAGAGATTATGTTGCCTACATTAAGTCTAGGATGTGGATAGATAGGCATGCCTACAAGGGTCCCTTGCAGCTACTTCTAAACAATTTTAACCTATTTAGGTACACTTGAAATGAAAAGTTAAAGTGATCCTGTTTGGGTTTAAAGTTAGAGTTGATTTAAACAACCCCAATTGGGTTGTAGCCAACCCCACTTGGGTTCGCTTGACCGGTCAATGCTATTTGATTGACCTCGTTTGGGTCCATGTTATTTCATTGACCCCATTTAGGTCTATGTTATTTGTTTGACCCCGTTTGGGTCCACCAATTTATCATATAATTTTATCCCTACAAGGGATTAACGTTTAATACCTCCGGGTATCTTATTTGTACCTTTGAGTGCCACCATTAAAATTAATAGTTTTGTACCTTCGAGTGCTATTGTATAACCCGTTATCCACCTTTTTAGAACTTAAGTAGGCTAAATTAAAGTATAAATGCTTTACAGTCAATTTCAATGTAATGGTTAATCGTACTATATGGAATAGTAAAATGAATTATGATTTTGTGTATAGATTATGCGTATAAATTATAAAAGCATTTTAGGCAATATTGATAGTAAGTATGCTAAATTAAATGTTAGGGTATTTCATTATTGCTAATATCCAAATTACATGCTAGTTGGTTAAATAATGAAATTGTATTAAATTAATGCTTGAATTAAATTGATGGTATATATATATGTATGTCCTTTGTGATCATAAGCCTTTTTCTATATGTATACCAATGCATGATATATGAAAGAACTTTTATTAGGTTAAAGAGTATTATAATATCTAATGGACGCAACAATTTTATAATTGCATAAGCATATTTCATATTAAAGATTATATGAGTTAGAAAGTAACAGCCATTGTTTTTGAAATATTTTTTCTTATGATTATATTTAGGTGTTCACATGGTTTGTATGTATACATTTAATGAATGTGTGTTTGTTATTTGCGGTGTGATGTATGCAAATCTAAGACCCATAACCTTGGTATATAAGAATAGGCTGGCATTGATGTATAATTATTATGCTTAATTGATAGGCTTGTTTTTATAACTTATGCAATATAAAGTAAGCTTGTAGTAATATAAAGATCTCATGGTATTTAGAAGCATGGATTTGCTATTTATTTCTAATGTGTATATATCAAAGACATGTTAAATAGATGAAAAGATAATAGATAATTATGCTTTTATGGTTTAGTATCAATTTAGAAACTAGTCATATGATAATTAGTTGAATTTAAAGCCATAGAACATTAGAGCTTACATGGTTATTTATGTTGATTAAAGCATCAATGTAATTTTTATCATTGAACTTTATGATTTCTGTAATATGATTTAACTACTACATTTTTGTTCATTTCTTGAAACAAAGCTTTGTTATGATTGAGACATGATATGTGCATTGTTTACGATCACTGTGAGTGGTCGTTTATCATGATTTTAGTTTCCCATTAAGCTTTATAGCTTAGCACGGGTGTTTCATCCGTGTAGGTTACAAGGCTAGGACTTTCTCGCAGGACTGAAATCTATAGCAGGTTGGCCAACACAAGTCTTTGAAGATTATAAAGTATATAGTCTTCTTTTCGGTTCTTTTTTTTGTATTTCGAGGGTTTTATGTTGTGTTGGAAATCTGGTAAAAGTACAGCTGTTTTGTAAGATGTTAATCAGTTGTTATATTTTGTAAAGAGACTCTAATGTATATTGTAAAGTCTTAATAGCTTAGCACTCTTTATGGATTAAGTATGAATATCAGTTCTCTATATAGTTGGTATATGCTTATGTTGCACAGTAAAATATGTGTAATGAGATTGATAAAGTGATATGTATAGATTATAGGATAAGGGTGCTACAGCTTACATGGCATACACTTTGTCATCCATTCATAGCATGCATATATATATAATTGCATAAAGTAAAGCATGACAAACATGGGCCCAAAAACCTACAACTAAGATTATGTATTATTACATAAGAATCTTTCACTACTAAAAAAATGCAAATTAGCAATGACTTTTGGTATTCTTTTGTCGCTAAATCAGTTTAGCGACAACTTAGCGACGACTTTCATTTTGAAACAAAAGTCGTTGTAGCAGAATCTAGCTACAACAAAAAGTCATCGCCAAATTTAGCGATGAAATAGCGTTGTCGCTAAATATTTATCGCCATTTTGCTACAATAATGTTCACGCAAAATTTTGTGATGATAGTTTTTTGTCGCAATATTGTTACGACATTGTTCTCGCAATATTTTGCGATGATAGTATTTTCGTCGCAATATTACTATGACATTGTTCAAGCAAAATTTTGCGACAATATTTTCATCGCAATATTGCTACGACAATGTTCACGTAAAATTTTATGACTACAGTATTTTCGTCGCAATATTGCTATGACATTGTTCAAGCAAAATTTTGCGACGATAGTATTTTTGTCGCAATATTGCTATGACATTGTTGACGCTAAATAGCTACTGTTCAAAAATGCTAATTCCTCGCTAAATTAAAATTATTTTTTTTCATTTTTAAATTAATATAAAAATTTCATTTAAATGACATGCCACATATGACAAATTTATATTTATAGACTACTTAATATTTAATACAAAAATATATATATTCATGAAAAGATTGTTATTTACAAATTGATATCATCGTTAATTGTATATCTAAAATAATACTATATACTTACAACTATAATGTAAATAGATACATTTGCTCCTAAATCTAGTGCTAAAAAAAGTTGTTGCATCTCCATCTATTGCTGGATTTGTCTGACCCATTGATCCATCTTTTGTTCATGCTCAGCACAAATCTCAACTTAAAAATCAATCCGCATAGTGGACTTAAGTCTATTTCTCACCTTATAAAATAGAGAAGACCGAAAAGGTTTTTGTTTGAAAAGCATACGACAAAAAGCAAAGCAATTCAAGAGCACCCTTGTATATCCTGCATTTTCATAGCATCAACCATAAAAAAATGTCTGTCAGATTTGAATTGTGCTTTTTAGGAAACAAAGGACTTAAAATTGGTCAAAAAAAGAAGAAAGAAAACAAACCAACTATATTGGGTATGTAAAGGTAGACAGTTAATTTGTTGGGTCTTTCTCTTGAATTGTTAGCCATTGAAGCTTCACTGAAGATTAGAACTGCCAGTAGAATAAGAAAAGCTAACAGCGAAAAACTAATTGAAACTGGCATGTAGAGAAAATCTTGAAAGCAAAAATCCAGGATAAAGTGGAAGATCCAGGATAAAAAAAAGAAACAATTGGACAAAAGAAAATTATTAATAAGAGGAACAGATTAAGAAAACCTGAGCAAGTCGATGGTGATGAAATAAAAAAACTTAGTGCACTTGCCCAATCAAATTCTCCTCTCTATCCCTTTTTATTCTTTTTTTAGTACCTGCCTTCTGATTAAGCAAATACGGCTGCAATTATGAAACTTTGTTTCTTTAATATGAGTTATATGTATTAAAATAAAAAAAAATAAATAAATAGATTATCGTACTTTATGATCTTTATCAGAAATATCAATTCAAAAACAAAACAACAATAGTTATACTGAAACACAAACAGCAAGTTGGAAAGCTACTAAACACACTTAAATAGCAAGCTGTTTAAGGGCAAACAGCAAGCTATTTTAATTATCTAACATTTCACACTTAAACAGCAAGTTGTTGAAGTGCAAACAACAAGCTCTAATTAAAGATGGAATAGTCCATTCACTAGTTTCCTGTAAACCAAAATCAAATAAAGATTTCAAGATTAGTTTTTTTTTTAAATTTCAAGGTGTCGATGAGTTAATTAACATATAAATAAATAGGGAACAGAGACAAGTAAAGGAATAAGCTAGAGATAAAAGAAGCACCGTCTCCTTAGAAAGAGGGCCAGCAAGCACAATAAAATCACCACTCTATTAAAAGGTATTATGCATTATCTGAAACCATTACCATTATGTTAAGGACGCCCTCACTATAAACTCTGAACCAATACCTAACTTCACCTTTGGCTGTGCCCTGAACATCAGTGGAGATTTTGGTTAGGGCAGTGGAGTCTTAGGTGTGGGTAAAGGACCCTTCCCCTTGCTTGCACATACAAAATAGTTTTGAGGATTCACCTGATTCTAATTTCATGGAGGTTGGGGTTGGTGGTGGCTCCCTGATCAAAATGGAAGGAGGGCTGCTGGTTTTTTGAAACTGAGAAATTGTTACTGAACCCATTTTCTATTTTAATAATTATGCAATATTTGGTGGCAAAACAAGTTCAACACTGTCTCGCTAAAATTTTTGCTTAAAAACCACCGAATTTTTTAATTTTCAAATCCCACTTATTTCTAATCCTGCTAAAATTTTTGCTTCATATATATATATTATTTTTAAAGGATAATTTATATTTATACTTATGTTCTCCTCATTTTAACTCAACGCGATAATTTTCAATTTTTAATATAAACTGAAAAATCATTAATTAATACAAAAAATGTAAATTTTAGATCTAATTAAGTGATTTAAATTAATTCAAACTCTATTAGGTTTCAAATTTAAATGGCATTAGTCATTTAATCAAAACAAACTTATTTTTGAATTAATTGGTTGCCAAATTCAACTAGGATTTCTAGCTTGAATTTTGGCCACATTAATTCCCTCTCAAGTATTATATTTTGATTAAATATAATTTAGAATTTAATACTCAATTAACTTAATTATACATAGATAATTAATTAATTGAAATTAAAACTAGCACATGCCAATCATTTTTTTTCGTGTAACAACTATTAACAAATTTGCCTAAAACAACAAGCTGTTTAAGGCAAAATAACAGTTCAACAGATTTGCTATTTTAGGCAAAAAAACCTTGTTTGACATATTTGGCTAAAATAGCTATCTATTTAAGGCAAAATCGGAGCTGAACAGATTTGCCTAAAATAGCTAGCTATTTTAGGCAAAATAATAGCTTAACAGTTTTACCTAAAACAGGCAAAATAATAGCTTGACAGATTTGCCTAAGCTGTTTTAGGCAAAATAACTGTTTTACAGATTTGCCTAAAACAGCAAGCTGTTTAAGGCAAAAATATGTTTACCCATTGCATACATTAATTTAACTTTAAATAAAAGTCCAAATTAATTCCTAATACACTATTTAAATATTTTAAGCCCAATGTTTTAATTAATACAAAAAAAGTAAATTTTACATCTAATTAAGTGATTTAAATTAATTCAAACTTTATTAGGTTTCAAATTTAAATGGCATTAGTCATTTAATCAAAACAAACTTATTTTGGAACTAATTGGTTGCCGAATTCAACTAGGATTTTTAGCTTGAATTTTGGCCACATTAATTCCCTCTCAAGTATTATATTTTGATTACATACAATTTAGAATTTAATACTCAATTAACTTAATTATACATTGATAACTAATTAATTGAAATTAAAACTAGCACATGCCAATAATTTTTTTTATGTAACAACTGTTAACAAATTTGCCTAAAACAACAAGTTGTTTAAGGCAAAATATCGAGATTTAGTTACAGATGTGTATGTTAATGTTAGTTTTTACGTGTTTCTCATTTATGCTTGTTAACAAATTAAAGGAGACCAAATTCTCTATCACACAAAAATAACACTAAAACAGCTTGCTATTTTAGTGTATTTAGCTAGCTTGTTGTTCTACACTAAAATTTAAAGATAATAATTTATCTTAATTTATTTTAATTTAATTAATTTAACTTAAATCAATTTAGTTTATCTAAATTTTGCTAAAAAATATATGAGCTAAATTTATTAAATTAAATACTCTAATTAAATGTAAATGAAATTTAAATATTAAAAATTATTATCATATAAAAATAGTTAGAACATAATTTTAGCTAAATACCTAAATTTTGTGAGATGTATATTCTTCCAATTTAGTTGTATTACAGATTAAAAAATAAAAAAAATAAAATGTATAATAAATATCAACTAATTAGAAGGTTTATAGGCTGAGATAAGGTAGAAATACTTAGGATTATTCATGCTAAATCATCAAAAACATAATTTTAATGTGATAACGTATTTGAATCCATTATTTGTAATGAAATTCTTTAATTTTTATGATTTTTTGATTTTCTGATTAATACGTAAAGATTTTAAAAAGAAATATTGAATATAGTGGCGAAAAATGATAAATACATGTAAGCCTACATGTATTTAATTATAATTGGATATAGTGTTGTTAAAATACTTATTCTAAAAATCGATACTATTGTCCATATAAAATTAAGAAAAGAATTGAAAATAAAAAAGAAAGAATAATAATTATGTTTAAGTTAAAATCATATTGGAAAATCAATTTAATAATTTATATAGGTTTTACATCATGTAGTTTAGAGTTATTAATATATATACTTATCCAAATAATCAATAATATTAATTTTATTTTTGAGCTAAATTAATATTTTTTCTCGTATAATCTAGAATATTTTATAAATTGCATAGACTTAATATAGTGAAGAATAAAAATTTTATGGAGCAAAATTAAAAAGGCATCCCTAAGACAGGTTAAACATCCCTTAGCTTGCTGTCTTTTTACACTAAAACAGCTTATATTTTAGTGTAATTTAGCTTGCTGTATTTTTACACTAAAACAGCTTGCTGTTTTAGTGTAAATTAGCTTACTGTCTTCTTACACTAAAACAACTTGTTGTTTTAGTGTAATTTAGCTTGTTGTCTTTTTGCACTAAACAGCTTGCTATTTTAGTATAATTTAGCTTGCTGTATTTTTACACTAAAATAGCTTGTTGTTTTAGTGTAATTTAAGGCAAATCTGATTTTTTTAATTATCAATTTTTTTAATAATCAAAATAGTATTTTTTAATAATTAAAATAATGCTTTAACAAATTAGTTACAATAATGTTGTTGCCAATATTATTATATGAACATAATTGTATTTTGCCAAATTAGCAACAACAATGTTGTTGCCAAATTAGCTACAACAATGTTGTCACCAATTAGCTACAATAATGTTGTCGCCAATATTGGTATATGACCATAATTGTATTTAGCAAAATTTGCGACAACATTGTTGTCACCAAATTAGCTACAATAATGTTGTCGCCAATTAGCTACAACAATGTTGTTGCCAACATTAGTATATGACCATAATTGTATTTTACGAAATTTGCGACAACATTGTTGTCGTCAAATTAGCTAAAACAATGTTGTCCCCAATATTGGTATATGACCATAATTGTATTTTACGAAAGTTGGGACAACATTATTGTCGACAAATTAGCTACAACAATGTTGTCGCCAATTACCTACAACAATGTTGTTGCTAATATTGGTATATGAATATAATTGTATTTTGTCAAATTAGCGACAACAATGTTGTCACCAAATTAGCTACAAAAATATTGTCAGCAATTAGCTACAATAATGTTGTTGCCAATATTGGTATATGACCATAATTATATTTTCCGAAATTTATGACAACATTGTTGTTGCCAAATTAGCTACAATGATGTTGTCGCCAATTAGCTACAACAATGTTGTTGTCAATATTGGTATATGACCATATTGTATTTTACAAAATTATAGACAACAATGTTGTCGCCAATTAGCTACAACAAGGTTGTCGTCAATATTGGTATATGATCATAATTGAAATTTATGACAATATTGTTGTCGCCAAATTAGCTACAACAATATTGTCGCCAATTAGCTATAATAATGTTGTCGCCAATATTGGTATATGACAATAATTGTATTTTGCGAAATTTACGACAACATTGTTGTTGCCAAATTAGCTACAACGATATTGTCGCCAATTAGCTACAACAATATTGTCACCAATATTGGTATATGACCATAATTATATTTTGCGAAATTTGTGACAACATTGTTGTTGCTAAATTAGTTACAATGATGTTGTCACCAATTAACTACAACAATTTTTTTGCCAATGTTGGTATATGACCATAATTGTATTTTGCCAAATTAGCGACAACAATGTTGTCGCCAAATTAGCTACAACAATGTTGTCGCCAATTAGCTACAAATATGTTGTTGCCAATATTGGTATATGATCATAATTGAAATTTACGACAATATTGTTGTCGCCAAATTAGCTACAACAATGTTGTCGCCAATTAGCTACAACAATGTTGTCGCCAATATTGGTATATGACAAGAATTGTATTTTGTGAAATTTGCAACAACATTGTTGTTGCCAAATTAGCTACAATGATGTTGTCGCCAATTAGCTACAACAATGTTGTCACCAATATTGGTATATGACCATAATTGTATTTTGCAAAATTTGTGACAACATTATTGTCGCCAAATTAGCTACAACGATGTTGTCGCCAATTAGCTACAATAATGTTGTTGCTAATATTGGTATATAACCATAATTGTATTTTTCCAAATTAGCGACAACATTAGCTACAAATTTGTTGTCGCCAATCGAGTCATATATACAAAATAATATGTTTTGCTGAATTAGCGCAAACATTATTGTCGCCAATTAGCTACAACTTGATTGTATCTAATTAGCTACAATAATGTTGTCACCAAATCTACTTTTGTTGTCGCAATTATTTATGCCAAATTTTTGACGCCTGATATTAGCAACAATAAAAATTTGTTATCGCTAATTTGTCGCAATATTTATTTTTCCAGCAAATCTTTCAAGATTTGCGATGAAAACCATTTTTTTGTCGCAATGTTGTCGCTATATTGTGCATTTAGCGATAAATTTTATTGTTGTCGCAAATTTTTGTAGCTATTCTGCTTTTTTTATGTAGTGTTCGAGTTGGGCTTCGTCTTGATTTACAAAGTCTTCAAATAAATTATATTCTAAGAAATAAATGAAACTTTTACAATAATACATAATGGCTCGCAGGCCATATTTAATTACAAAAACCCAGGGCCCATAAATGCACCATGCATATCCATTCATCACACAAAACAAGCAAATAAATATACATAACATTTATAGATCAAACAAAGTCCGGTTTTAATTAATTTAGCCAAACCCATTAATGGAAATTGTGTACTTGAACTTTTAAGAAGAGACCCCATGATGGGACTGGGCCAAATCCCAATGGACTAAATCCTCTTATTGAATAAGTTCTCTTAAAAGCCCAAAACACAAACTAGTTAGATTTGTGCCATAAATCAACTCTAGTATAATTTCCAATTTTTGCAATTTTTAATTTTATGTCATACAACCCATAAATATTAAAAATACATATAATATTTTCTAACATGAATTAAAACATAAAATCATGAAGAACATATATCATATACGACATTCATACAAAAACAAACAAACAACAATGAAACTAGTTGTTTAATGCTCATATAATGCCACAAAAATGCACAAACACTTAAAATGATTTTATGAGCCATTTAATAATTTAAATAAGGTCATAAACCTTGAGTTAAGGTTCTATTCAGATCTGCTCTAAATGCGTTTTGCCATTTTAATCAAAATAAAACAAACAATGTTGATTAAATATGCAACAAGCACAAACTAGTCATAGTTTTAAGTGATTTTAAAATTAATCAATTAAATTATCATGGACCAAAATTAAAATAATTTTAAAATATGTCCAGACCTATAATTAATCTTTAAAAATCACTTAAAAAACATGCCAAACACGTTTATACATTTAATTTTGAAAACTAGTTGTTAAATATACACATATCATGCAAACTAGCACCTAGTTTCAAGATTAACATGTACCATCAGGTATTTATAATTAAATCCGACCATCAACAGCTCTAAGAACATCTTAGGACAGTATATTAACATGAAATAATAATTATAATACCTATATAATCATTTAAAATCATTTTTACATCAAAAAAATGCAAAAAACTCAGAACATAAAATTTCAGCATTGCATGTTTTTAAACGAACGATTTTTGAATAATTATTTCATGCATCTAAAGCACTAAAATAAGCATTTTTAGGCTCTGATACCATTGATGGAATATAACATGGCATATACATGATGATCACGAGCGAAAAATAATAAAAATTGATCATACATACCACGCAATCCACAACAAGAATCGAAAACATGCAATTTTAGTGTTTTGAAACTTACAATCTTAGATGCACTTTAAATCTTGATTTTGATGATGGCAAGCAATTAGGATGAACTTATATGCTTCAGTTCTTGATCACCAATGCCAAAGAAACAGCCTTTATGCCATTCCTCTCTATGTTCATACACACAATTGCAATGAAGGCTTAAAATTGAGAGTGCTAGCTCTATGTGTAAATAATTGGCAATGGTAATAGATTGAAGCTACAAGATCTTATCTTGTTCTTCCTGTAGGATGCAATTGCTGCTCAAGAACACAAGAGAACAAGAAAATATCCTTTCCCCATGTGTATTTCGGCCAAGAGTGTGAGAGAGAGAAAATCACGCCTAGGGTTTTATTTCTTTTGTTCACGAATATATATCATTTTATTTTGGTAAGTGTTAATTCCAAAATTTACTACCTAAAGATAGTAAATTCAGCCTCCATCACTTCCTAAAATCAAGTGACATATATTAATTCAAACTCTTTTAAATTTTAATTCAAATTAATTTGAAATAAACATTAAACATTTAATCAAAACCATCACTTAATTAGGATATATACATGTGCCGAAATTCACATTGAATTTGTCTTTGAATTTCAACCAATCTCTCTCCTATTTAAGTGTTTTATTTTTTATTCAAATGCTATCAGGCTTTAATACTCAATTAACTTAATTAATCCAAGTTAATTAATTAATTAAAATTAATCCTTGTAGGCCGAATTTATCTCTCTCATGAACCAAGGTCCAATAGCAATTTTAATATCCATTACATACATTAATTTGACTTTAATTAAAAGCCCAAATTAATTCCCAATCTTCTATTTAAATATTTTAAGCCCAATATTTTGTGTGCGATCCTATAGGTCCATTTAATATTGGCAATGAATTAATGAATTAATTCAAAGGCTATATATATTCTCTAGCAAGATATTATAGCATTCCAAATTAAATGAAAATGCAAATGGCATCTAATGACCTAATGCAATTTTGCATAGTCCCTTACCCTTAAATATTAGAATTAATATAAGGCATGGAACTAGTCACCCTTATATATATTAATTCCTTTCTTGATATTTCAGTGACACTGAACTCTCAGATAAATAATGATTACTCATTATTTCATCTTGGTATGGCCATACACTTCTCAGTTCACTGATCAAGTGGTTGATGATATTTTCTCTCTTATTGGGAGGGGTAATCCCTTTACTTCTCTCATGCTCTCTAACATGAATCAATGCATACCCATACTTGTCACTCTGTTACGAGCACGTTAGGTGTATGTCAAAGTACACAGTAATTCGTAAATAGTTTCATAAAGATTATAGGTCTAAGAACTCCAATGCAAAACTTGCATATAAGAAACACTTATGACTTGTACCATGTAGTGTTCTCATGAATGGATCGAATCTAGATACCATGTTCTAAACATGTATCTATGATCTCTGATTGACACTCTTATTTTTATGATCCGTAAGATAGAACTCATCTTATCAGAGAGAGCATACTAGTCTTAATTCATTTGTTATTTCCATAACAATGACTAACTAGGGATATTTAGAATGAAGTCTTATTTGTTTCAAGGTCTTACAATCATGTGCCTCACACATGATAACATAAACTAAAATAACATTCTTGGATTGTTCTATTAATTGATATGCATAGGAGTACAATAGATAAAACAAATTCCTCATTTATTAAATTAAATGCTTTATAACAATGTTTTGGGGCTAGGGCTTACACTAACAAATACAACAACTCAAAGTTAAGTTAGGACATGATTTAGGCAAATTTTTATGGTTTAACATTGAAAAATACTTTTATCCTACCCTTATGCATATTATCTTTTGTAATCTTACTATTAGAACTACTCATAATAAAACAACAAAAGACGTCCTTTATATTACCCTTCTAAGAACTTGCCATTCTAAGAATAGGTTGGATGCATTTTTCAAGGGTTGTTTAAGTGAGTGTAGGGGTGCGTTAAAAAAGTTTACAAGTTTAGAAATAAAAATTGTTGCCAAGTTAAGTTTTCATTTGAAATTTCAGAATATAGCTTCATTTAATTGAAATGTTTGAAAGCCCCTTGATGTAATCTCAGTAAGTCTACTAAATTGGCAATTAATATAGGGTGCTCAATTTAAGATCCATGAATATCCTACCCAATGGATTGTAGATGCAAGCAATAAAAATCAAGTGTATGCTAAAGAATTCCCAAATTTTGTTGTGTGTTATGTTATCAACTATTTAAAATGTAGAAAATAAAAATTAAAACAATTGTAATTTGCACGAATCTACTATAAGTTAAGTAATCAAAATATTAAACTAGTTGACAATTTATATATTAAAAAAGTTGTTCAGATTCACTCATCCTCCCCATACATAAATTTGAATTAAATTAAACATTAAATTATATAAATGAAGTCGAGATAAGCCTCTAAACCCAAGTATCCCATTCCGAAGCAAGCTATTCTAATCAGAAAATGTCCCATTCTGGAGCAAATACTATGATTAGCTTATGTATAGGCATAACATACTAGGTTCCATTTACTTTCCCATTTCAGAGCCAAACAACCCAAAACCAATTCATTTTACTCCAAACTCTGATTCTAAAGCCATAAAATTTGCAATTCATCAAGTCCCATTTCGAAGCAATGGCAAAATTACAACAATCATGATAAGATATAAGAGGCAGAAACGTCCATGGCATTCAAGTATTCAAGTAAAGCATCCAAACAAGGTAATATGATAAAATCATATATCCAAATATGGAAAATTACTTAAAATAACAAAAACCCATGAAAATATAATGAAGCAATAGTAAAATAAACCCTTTATGTAAAAATAAACTCAGAAATGTTTAATTTTCATATTAGGGATAGGGGATTCAAAGATCCCCCAAACAACTAGCTAACTACTAACTATTCATTACAAGATAAGAAAAGAAAAGGATAGAAAAAAATGCAAAAATTCATGTGAGGATGAACACCCTGCTGGAACCCAAGCTTCTTCAACCTTCTTCCCTAAATCTCAAATGAAAATGAACTCTAAATAAAAGAAACTAAGTATCGAATCTATGTATTTGTGTTTAATCTATGAATTTTTGTGTAAATATAACCTATTTACAAGTATAAAGCTATATACTATATAGAAGAAATGAAAGAACATAAGAAATAAAGAAACCCTAGATCTAAAATTTTCAGGATATCTGCCAAACAGAAAAATCTAGTTTATATAGGCTCAATAGGGTCACGATTAACACTAAATTTTTGCTAACCATGACATGTTGAAAATCTGCTACTAGACTAAGATGGGTCACGGTTAGCACTCTTTTCCTACTATTTATGACTTACTCTTTGATTCACTTCTAGATTAAGAAATGTAGACCTCATGGTTAACACAACTTTTCTACTAACCTTGGCATGTTATTCCCTTTCATTTTGGATTGAAGTTTGCATACATCACGATCAGTACAAAATTATTATTGATTGTAAGGTTGTCTCTTCTTGGCACTAGACTAAAAGTGACTAAGTCACGGTAAGCACAAAATCTATACTAGACATAACATAATTGAAATGATATATTTTGACATGAAGTACTAGGTCACGATCAGCACTAAAATCCTACTGACCATGAGGTGCCTACAAAATATGCATTTAAGCACAAAAACAAATCAAAAGTCCTTCAAAGCACGTGAAAGATTAGATTTACTGAATTTGGACATAAATTTTTGAATTAAAGTAAAACAAAGCAAAAGAAACTGAAAAGACACTTAAAATTACAATGAAATTGACTAAAAATTAGACACTAAATTGAAGTTATCTGTGAGGCCCCTAACATGACCCTAGTTAGAAATGTTTGTTTTAACAGGGTTATAATTAATTGAGATTAAATTAAAAATGTGAATTATACATGAGGTATGGGACAAGTGATAAATTCTTTATATTATAGTAATTATATGAAAATAAAATTTAATATTTTAGTTTAATAATATTCAAGGGTGTAATTAAAGCAGAAGTATTAATTTAGGGGTAAATTTGTAAATACGGCATCTTAAGGGTCAAATGTGAATAAAAGAATGATTTGAGAGGTTGATTTAAGAGAAGAAATAAATGGAGAGGTTAATGTATAACATGCAAAAAGGTGAGAGATAAATATGGGACATGCAAAAAGTGGAAGGATTAAAAAGGGGATTTTACATGTCACTATATATAAGCTAAATTAAGAAGAGAGAGATGAATGGAATGGAACTTCCTTTAGAAGTTATAGAAATTTCTTTCTTCTTTTTAAGTATATCCATTGTTAATCTCTCTAAGAAATCCTTGAAGAAAAATATTTACGTGTGGAATTAATCAAGGATAATTAGTGTTAAACATTAAGGTAAGCTTATTAATTTGATAATTCATCTCTTCTTCTTCATCTTTTTCTTATTTGGTTGATGGTGGATTAAGTTAAATGCTAGAAGTTTATGTTAAATGGATGAATTTTTGTTAAAAGAGAGGAAGGAGGAAAAAGCAAAGAAAAAGGGCAGGTACAAGATTGAAGTTAAAAGGGGAATTTTCAGCTAAGGTATCGGATTAGGAACTCTCATAATTGCATGTGAATAAGATTAGTGGAACATGATTTTAATGGCTTGTGTTATGAACAATTGAATAGAGAAGCAAATTGTAACAAGTGGTATTTAAGAGAAGGCATGAAGCCGAGTGCGTTAATGACTGTATTTTCAGCATAATTTAAGTTAGAAAACCTAAATTGGGACAATTCCAATTTCTAAAGTTACATAAGACATATGCCTGCAAAATTGTAGAAGGAACTTGCACTAAATCTGTCTTTAAGACATCTATATAATTAATTGAATTTTTAGTGAACTGTTGATTTTAGTTTTGGAAGAGGTTGTAGTAAAAATGATATATCTCTATGTATATAGGTCAGAATGCTATGAGATTAATTTTTATGAAAAATATACTTCCAAATCTGCATTTCATATGAAGGAAGCTAAGCCTAAATATGTCCTTAGGTATGTTAAATTTTAGCTTGAAATCGAACCTATTCACAGTACTATCCTTAGGAATAGTATTTAGAAAAATATGGATATCTTGAGTTCTGGAGATGCTATTGATATGATTTTTGATGTTCTGGAAACTAAAAACATAGGGAAACAAGTTTGTAGAGGAATTTTTCTATAAAAATGACTTTTTCTAGGTCAAAAATGTTTTACATGTTGAATCTACAATTCTGCCTCTAGGCAGAAAATAGGTCCCGATTACTAGGTTTTTGCTAATGACTATGAGGTAGTCCAGTTTTCAGTTTTAGAACTGAAATGCAATCTATGGCACAGTTACCAAGTATTACCTAATGACTGTGACCCCCCTACTCTTCACTTAAACCTCAATTAAAGGTCCTAAATGGATAGTAATGGATATCTAAAATATTTTCATTATAAATAAAGCAGTTTGTATCATAGAAATGCATGTATTAAAGAATATAATTTTAGTTATGATTATATATGTATACCTTATTTACATGTTGTTATGTTAAATGTGTGGTAATATGGAAAGCACATTGAATTATGTATAGTATGTGATATGATTATTGATAAAGGTATATATATATATATATATAAATTCATATACGATCAACTTATGAACAACCTTGTTATATGAAAATATACTTACATGTATGTACTTCTATGATAGAGTGAATATATATAAACAAGCACTGATACTATGAAATAAGTGATGTTATTGCATGACTATGAACACATGTGATGTCTAATAATAACACGTTTAAGCATATGATCATGATGATATGTATATTCAAATATCGATACTCGTATTACTATATGAATACATGAGTACTGTAAGACCCCTAACATGACCCTATTTTAATTCGTATATTTTTATTGAGGATTTTGTATAAGTAAGGGTCAATGGAGTGTGTTATTATGTTAATTGCATGGAAATAAAATTTAAAGGTAAGGTTTAATTTTTATTGAGGGTATAATCGAAGAATAAGTATTGTTTTAGGGTAAATTGGTAATGATGAAATTTTTATAGGTCAATTGGGAATTAGAGAACAATGGAGAGGTTAATGTATGAATAAAGTAAATGTGGGGTATGATTTGTGACATGCAAATAATAGGATGATAATTGGGTAACATGCAAAATCTTGGAGGACTTAAAGGGATGTTTGCCAAAGTCCTATATATATATGTGTGTGTAGTGGAAAGAAAGAGAAAGAGACATTTGCAAGAGAGTTGGTCGGCACTTGTAGAGAGAAAACCAGAAAATTTTCTCTTCTTCCTTCTTTCATTCCTTCTAAATCCTCTCAAGAAAACTAGTTGATAAATTTGTGGGTTCATCAAGAGTTTAAGGCTTTTAAAGCTAAGGTAAAGAGCATGTTAATGAAACCTTCATCATCTTCTTCTTTTTCTTTTCATTTTGATGGAGAATAATGTTCATTAAGTGCTGGAATTTGATGATGATGGTGTTTGTGAAGGAGAAGAGGAAAGAACAAAGAACAAAGGAAAAGAGGTTGCCTAAAGCATAGAGATTTTATTCTTGTTTTGGCTAAGGTATGGGAATTTAGGATTATTCATGTTGCACGTGAGTGTATCTACTTGAATATGATGAGTTTTGCTTGAATCTTGACATGCATGTGAGTTTTCTTGACATGCATGTGAGTTTTAAAGAATTCTGGGTTTGAGTTCATTGGACCTAGATGCATTGTTTTGGCAATATCTAGAGTTTAAAAATAGATATTGAGATGATTCAAAATGGGTATTAAACTAGACGTATAGACAAAGATTTCATAAGGAGAAATCACATTCAAATTCTGTCTCTAGATATTTTTTTATGATTTATTGAATTTAGGAAAACTTCTAAATTCGGATTCTGGACCAGGTTGGGAAAAATTGAGATATCTGTATGTACAATGATCATAATTACATGAAATTAATTTCTATGAAAACTAGACTCATAAATACACATTTTATATGAATGAAGTAATGCCTAATTTTATTTCTAAGTTTGTCAAATAATTAGCATGAAATTCGTTGAATCTGTTGGGACTGTTAGGGTACAGATGTTGGTATTTTGGGCATAAGTAATAGTAGAGAACTCAAAATATTATTCTGTAAAATTCTGAGTAAACTAGATACCTAGAAGTACGTTTTTGATGAATAAATGTTGGTCTAAATCTCTCTTGATTTTATGCTATGAATTTTTATAAGTGACAGCCCCCACTGTTTTTGTTTTATAAACAGCCTATAGTGTTGTTCAAATAAATCGAGTTATAGACCAGATATTAAGATTAATTTTGATGCTCTGGAAACTAGACACATAGGGGAATAAGATTGTAGAAGTCCATTTTGCCTAAAAATGACATCTTCAATTTCAAATTTGGCTCACAAGTCGAGTCCAGAATGCTGCCCTGTGCAGATTTTTGTGATATTTTATTCTATGACTTTTAATTAATTGAAATAAAAAGTTGTTTATGTGATTGTAAAATAAATTGGATAGAGCATGTAATATGACTATAAATGAAGGATTTATAGGCATATATATACATTCGTATGTGTACATAAATAAATATTAGTGATGAAAATATCTAACTTATACATATAATTAGATTTGTACATGATTGTTATATGCCAAATTGATGTACAAATATGTAATCCTATGATATGAAAGTGCACATGAGTTGAATGATGATAAAGGCATATATATAGATAAACATGCTTATAAGAATAAGCCTACTATATGCGAATGTACCTACAGGTATGTATATTTATAATTATGTTTATGAGTGTACGAGCATGTATTTACCCTATGAGATAGATGATGTTTTAGCATGACTATGAATATGTGAGATGCTGAATGAGAATATGATCAAGTTTATGATATGATTATGTATATGAGTGTATGAGCATGAACAAAGTATTGCCTGCAATAGAGTTCAGATATGGATAGATAGGCGCCTATAGGGAATTGCAGCTGCCAAAGTCGATCCTGCTGGATCTTACACAGCCCATTAGGGTTGTTTATTTTTGCCCTCGTGTGGGTGCTCACGTGCGAGCATTTGACCGGTCCAAAGTATAGTTGGCCCTACTTGGGTCCATAGTTATGATATCTTCGGATATCTATCATTTGATACCCTTGGGTATCCATCGATCCCGTTATCCATTCTTAGAACTTAAGCAGGCTAAAGTAAAGTAATAAAGTTTCAAAGTTATTCACAGTATGAGATATGCATCTGATATATGAATTATTATGGTTAACAGTGACTATTTGAGCACGACTTAATATTTGTTTACATGATATATGGATCACTTCATGAACTATAACTAGTATGCTGATTCAATTGTGAAAAGTTATCTTGTTATGCAAGCTATTGTATTTTATATTTTTCTTTTCTTTTGCCATATGAGTATTGTTGCTAGTTATTTTATATTTTTGACGACCACTGTGAGTGGTTGTCTTTCATGTTTAGAATTCCCCACTAAGCTGTAAAGCTTAGCACGGGTTATTTGATCCGTGTAGGTTTTGGGTAGCAAAGACTTTTTGCATAGGATCTAATTCTGCATCAGGACAGGCCAACACCAATCGATAGAAGTTGATGTAGGAAATTTTGATAAATTTTGTTTAGCTCCTTACATGTATAACGTGTTTAAGAGTTGTAATATGTATATATATATATGTACAGTATATAAAAGTAAAGACTGTAATAATCTCATGATGAGAATACTAGTATATGCACGCATGATGAAATTAGAATTACTTTATATAAATGTATTGATATGATGAATGCTAAGCATGAAAGTACAATAGCTACAGTATGATGATATAGTCATATGACTTGATGAATTAAAATGGCATAGTTTGCATTGGATATAGTAAATATGGGATATAGGGTGTTACAATTTGGTATCAGAGCCTAGGTTTAGCCTTTTCTGGGCAATGTACGTATAGAAATTGAATATGAGATAGTGTTGTGTTGGCCTAATGCAGAAATTCCTGTTTTCTTATAGATTAAAGATGGAGAATTCTCCTGGGAATCCTATAGATGAATCGGCTGAAAGTAATGTGCCGGTTAGATCAAATCCTCCTAATCCAATGACTTCCTCTTCGCATCAAAATGAAACTCCTGCCACAGTTCCTGGAGAGGCCTTGTTAAAAAATTCTCAGGATATGGCCCAAATACTGCAAAGAATGACCATGCCTAAAGCTCCAATATCTGAAATTAGAAAGCATGGAGCACAAGAATTTATGGGCACCAATCTAGAGCAATCTGAAGAAGCTGAGTTCTGGCTAGAAAGGCTAGAAAGGATATTTGATGAAATAAACTGTCCTGCGAATCACAAAGTATCTTGTGTTGTGTCTTTGCTTCAAGGCATGGCATATGATTGGTGGAAGTTGATTATGAGGCAATCACAGTTACCTGACCCACTTACCTGGGAATTCTTTGAGGAGGAGTTCAGAAAAAAATATGTTACTGAGGCTTACAAGGAGGAGAAATTGAAGCAGTTTCTGAGTTTGAGGCAAAAAGCTCTATCTGTGGCTGAATATGAAAAGGAATTTAGCCGATTATGCAAATATGTTCCTAAAGAGATGTTGACAGGAGTATTTAAATGCAGGCACTTTGAAGATGGGCTAAATGACCGAATCAAAGAAAAATTGTTCGGATTCACATCCTTAAATGTGGTAGATTTTAATCAACTGGTCACAACTGCTATGAAAATTGAAAAGTATGAGATAGCTAAAAGAGAGAGAGAGCATAAAAGAAGTGGTTCCAGGGAAGGATCATCTACTGGAAAAAGATTTAGAGGAACTCAAGGAAGTCAGCCTGCAGGATCTATTTTCAGTTCTTCTAATAAATGAAAGAAACAAGAATCTTCTGCCAAGTTTAAAAATGAGAGGAAAGCTTCAGGAAGACAGAGTGGGAGTCAAGCACCTGAGTGTTCTCATTGCTCCAGGAACCATTGGGGTAATTGCAGGAAACTGGCTGGAGAATGCTTTAGATGTGGCAGTGCTGATCATTTCATGGCGAATTGTCCTTTGAAATCAGAGCAACAGAATAGTAGGGGAGCTTCTAATGCACCCCCACCTGGAAGAGGTAGAGGTAGAGGAAGGTTTGGAGCAGCTCATCATGGAACTCAATCCCAGAATATGTCAGAAACAGTTGATAGACCTCCTACTCAAATGGTTGCTAGGCGGGCTTATGCCATGAAGGCTCGAGAGGAACAGGATGCTCCAGATGTTATAGCTGGTACTTTTTCTCTTTATAATTGTAACATACATGCACTCATTGATCCTGGCTCTACTCATTCTTATGTTTGTATTGGGGTTTTGGGTAGAGCTAGTTTTAAAACACAACAGTTAGATTTTGATGTATGTGTAACTAGTCCATTGGGACATAGTACAATTGTTAATAAGGTGTGTAAAGACTGTCCTATAGTAGTTCAAGGGAGAGAGTTTCCAGCAGATTTCATTGTATTGCCTTTTCATGAGTTTGATGTAATTTTGGGAATGGATTGGTTATCCAAGCATCATGCAGTGGTGAATTGTGAAATGAAAATAGTAACCCTCAGGAATGATGAAGGAAAGGAAGTGGTAGTAGAAGGCAATTATTCTAAGCTATCAAATAATGTTATATCAGCGATGCAAGCTAGGCGATATCTTAGAAAAGGATGTGAAGCATTTTTAGCTTTAGTCCTTGACTCAAAAAGGGATACAGTGGAGCTTGACAAAATACCGATTGTGAAAGAATTTTCAGAAGTATTTCCTGAGGAATTACCTGGACTTCCTCCATAAAGAGATGTTGAGTTATCTATTGATCTGTTACCTGGTACAGCCCTGATCTCTAGGGCACCATACAGAATGGCTCCATCTGAATTAAAAGAGTTGAAGGTTCAATTACAGGAATTATTAGACAAAGGTTTCATAAGACCCAGTGTGTCACCTTGGGGTGCTCCAGTTTTATTCGTTAAGAAGAAGGATGGGTCTATGAGAATGTGTATCGACTATAGACAGTTGAACAAAGTGACAGTGAAGAACAAATATCCTTTGCCACGAATAGAGGATTTATTTGATCAGTTAAGTGGTGCTGGTGTGTTCTCAAAGATAGATTTGCGATCAGGATATTATCAGCTCAGAGTTAAAGATGGGGATGTTCCTAAGACTGCATTTAGAACTCGTTATGGGCATTATGAATTTTTAGTCATGCCATTTGGGTTGACTAATGCTCCTGCTGCATTCATGGATCTCATGAATAGGGTATTCAGACCCTACTTGAATCGATTTGTTGTTGTGTTTATTGATGACATATTAATTTACTCAAGAAATGAAGCTGAACATGCTGAACATCTGAGAATTGTATTACAAACTTTGAAAGAAAATGAGTTGTATGCCAAATTGAGTAAATGTGACTTCTGGCTGAAGGAAGTTTCTTTCCTAGGTCATGTTGTATCGGCTGAAGGTGTTAGGGTTGATCCAAATAAAATTAAAGCTATTGTTAATTGGAGACCACCCAGGAATGTACATGAAATTAGAAGTTTTCTTGGGTTGGCAGGTTACTATCGTCGTTTTGTGAAGGGTTTTTCTGTCATTGCTTCACCCCTCACTAAGCTGTTGAGAAAGAATATTAAGTTTGAATGGTCTGATCGTTGTCAAGCAAGCTTTGAAAGGTTGAAGAAGATGTTGACTGAGGCTCCAGTGTTGACTCAACCTGTGGCAGGGAAAGAGTATGCAATGTACAGTGATGCTTCTAAGGTTGGTTTGGGTTGTGTATTGATGCAAGATGGTAAAGTTATAGCTTATGCATCTAGACAGTTGAAAACACATGAACAGAACTACCCGACTCATGATCTAGAACTGGCAGCTGTGGTATTTGCTTTAAAGATTTGGCGGCATTACCTGTATGGGGAGAAGTGCAGGATTTATACTGATCATAAAAGTCTCAAGTATTTGCTTACTCAGAAAGAGCTTAATTTGAGGCAGAGGAGATGGTTGGAACTATTCAAAGACTATGAATGTATAGTTGATTACCACCCAGGAAAAGCAAATGTGGTTGTTGATGCTTTGAGTCGTAAGTCAATGGCTGTATTGATGTTAAAACAGTGTAGATGGAGATTTACTTTGGATGGTGCTTTGCTAGCACAGCTTAAAGTTAGGCCCATGGTTAGGCAAACTTTGATTGATGCTCAGAAGGATGATGTAAAGTTACAGCAGCTTGTTAAAGCAATTGGTGAAGGTAATCAATCTGACTTTTCAGTGAAAGAAGATGGTGGTGTATACTACCATGACAGGTTGTGTATCCCTGATGACAAAGAAGTGAAAAGAATATTATTGCATGAAGCACATAATACTGCATTTACTATGCATCCAGGTGGGAACAAGATGTATCAAGAGTTGAAACAGTTTTACTGGTGGCCTGGCATGAAGAAGGATATTGTTGATTATGTTTCTAAATGTCTAACATGTCAGCAAGTGAAAGCAGAACATCAGTTTCCTTCAGGTCTCCTGAATCCCACTCCAATTCCACAATGAAAGTGGGAAGACATTACCATGGATTTTGTTACTGGTTTGCCTCTTTCTCAAAGGAAAAATGATGCTGTATGGGTAATAGTGGATAAGTTAACAAAAGTAGCTCACTTTTTACCGGTTCGAACAGATTATTCCATGGAAAGGCTTGCAGAATTGTATGTTAATGAGATTGTACGGTTACATGGTATACCTCTGTCTATAATTTCGGATCGAGATCCAAGGTTTACATCGAGATTTTGGCAGAGTTTATAGCAAGCTTTGGGAACACAGCTCAAGTACAGTACAGCTTTTCATCCTCAAACGGATGGGCAATCCGAAAGGGTTATTCAGATTCTCGAAGATATGATGAGGGGATGTGCTTTGGAGTTTTCTGGAAGTTGGGATAAATATGTAGCCTTAATGGAATTTGCTTATAATAACAGCTATCAGAAGAGTATTCAAATGGCACCATATGAGGCTTTATATGGCAGAAAATGTAGAACTCCAGTCTGCTGGACTGAGTTGACCAAATGTAAGTTAATTGGTCCTGACCTTGTTAGAGATACAGAAGAAAAGGTTCAAGTTATCAAGCAGAGGCTGAAAGAAGCGAGTGACAGGCAGAAATCATATGCTGACCTTAAAAGAAGGGATATCGAGTACCAAGTGGGTGACAAAGTATTTTTGAAGGTATCTCCTTGGAGAAAAGTGCTTAGATTTGGGAAAAAGGGAAAGCTCAGTCTGAGATTCATTGGTCCGTACGAAATTCTTCAAAGAGTCGGACTAGTAGCTTATAGATTGGCTCTTCCTATGGAGTTGGCCAAGCTACATGATGTGTTTCATGTATCTATGCTTCGAAAATATCGCTCGGATGAATCTCATAAGATACAAGTTCAAGATATTCAGTTACAGCCGGATTTCACTTATGATGAGGAACCGAAGAAAATTTTGGCTAGGGAGATCAGGCAATTGAGAAACAAGCAGATCTTTCTGGTTAAAGTACTTTGGCAACATCATGGTGTACAAGAAGTAACTTGGGAACCAGAGGCAGCCATGAAGAAGCAATATCCTCAGTTGTTTAATTCAGGTATGAATTTCGAGGACGAAATTCTTTAAGGGGGAGAGATTTGTAAGACCCCTAACATGACCCTATTTTAATTCGTATATTTTTATTGAGGATTTTGTATAAGTAAGGGTCAATGGAGTGTGTTATTATGTTAATTGCATGGAAATAAAATTTAAAGGTAAGGTTTAATTTTTATTGAGGGTATAATCGAAGAATAAGTATTGTTTTAGGGTAAATTGGTAATGATGAAATTTTTATAGGTCAATTGGGAATTAGAGAACAATGGAGAGGTTAATGTATGAATAAAGTAAATGTGGGGTATGATTTGTGACATGCAAATAATAGGATGATAATTGGGTAACATGCAAAATCTTGGAGGACTTAAAGGGATGTTTGCCAAAGTCCTATATATATATGTGTGTGTAGTGGAAAGAAAGAGAAAGAGACATTTGCAAGAGAGTTGGTCGGCACTTGTAGAGAGAAAACCAGAAAATTTTCTCTTCTTCCTTCTTTCATTCCTTCTAAATCCTCTCAAGAAAACTAGTTGATAAATTTGTGGGTTCATCAAGAGTTTAAGGCTTTTAAAGCTAAGGTAAAGAGCATGTTAATGAAACCTTCATCATCTTCTTCTTTTTCTTTTCATTTTGATGGAGAATAATGTTCATTAAGTGCTGGAATTTGATGATGATGGTGTTTGTGAAGGAGAAGAGGAAAGAACAAAGAACAAAGGAAAAGAGGTTGCCTAAAGCATAGAGATTTTATTCTTGTTTTGGCTAAGGTATGGGAATTTAGGATTATTCATGTTGCACGTGAGTGTATCTACTTGAATATGATGAGTTTTGCTTGAATCTTGACATGCATGTGAGTTTTCTTGACATGCATGTGAGTTTTAAAGAATTCTGGGTTTGAGTTCATTGGACCTAGATGCATTGTTTTGGCAATATCTAGAGTTTAAAAATAGATATTGAGATGATTCAAAATGGGTATTAAACTAGACGTATAGACAAAGATTTCATAAGGAGAAATCACATTCAAATTCTGTCTCTAGATATTTTTTTATGATTTATTGAATTTAGGAAAACTTCTAAATTCGGATTCTGGACCAGGTTGGGAAAAATTGAGATATCTGTATGTACAATGATCATAATGACATGAAATTAATTTCTATGAAAACTAGACTCATAAATACACATTTTATATGAATGAAGTAATGCCTAATTTTATTTCTAAGTTTGTCAAATAATTAGCATGAAATTCGTTGAATCTGTTGGGACTGTTAGGGTACAGATGTTGGTATTTTGGGCATAAGTAATAGTAGAGAACTCAAAATATTATTCTGTAAAATTCTGAGTAAACTAGATACCTAGGATTACGTTTTTGATGAATAAATGTTGGTCTAAATCTCTCTTGATTTTATGCTATGAATTTTTATAAGTGACAGCCCCCACTGTTTTTGTTTTATAAACAGCCTATAGTGTTGTTCAAATAAATCGAGTTATAGACCAGATATTAAGATTAATTTTGATGCTCTGGAAACTAGACACATAGGGGAATAAGATTGTAGAAGTCCATTTTGCCTAAAAATGACATCTTCAATTTCAAATTTGGCTCACAAGTCGAGTCCAGAATGCTGCCCTGTGCAGATTTTTGTGATATTTTATTCTATGACTTTTAATTAATTGAAATAAAAAGTTGTTTATGTGATTGTAAAATAAATTGGATAGAGCATGTAATATGACTATAAATGAAGGATTTATAGGCATATATATACATTCGTATGTGTACATAAATAAATATTAGTGATGAAAATATCTAACTTATACATATAATTAGATTTGTACATGATTGTTATATGCCAAATTGATGTACACATATGTAATCCTATGATATGAAAGTGCACATGAGTTGAATGATGATAAAGGCATATATATAGATAAACATGCTTATAAGAATAAGCCTACTATATGCGAATGTACCTACAGGTATGTATATTTATAATTATGTTTATGAGTGTACGAGCATGTATTTACCCTATGAGATAGATGATGTTTTAGCATGACTATGAATATGTGAGATGCTGAATGAGAATATGATCAAGTTTATGATATGATTATGTATATGAGTGTATGAGCATGAACAAAGTATTGCCTGCAATAGAGTTCAGATATGGATAGATAGGCGCCTATAGGGAATTGCAGCTGCCAAAGTCGATCCTGCTGGATCTTACACAGCCCATTAGGGTTGTTTATTTTTGCCCTCGTGTGGGTGCTCACGTGCGAGCATTTGACCGGTCCAAAGTATAGTTGGCCCTACTTGGGTCCATAGTTATGATATCTTCGGATATCTATCATTTGATACCCTTGGGTATCCATCGATCCCGTTATCCATTCTTAGAACTTAAGCAGGCTAAAGTAAAGTAATAAAGTTTCAAAGTTATTCACAGTATGAGATATGCATCTGATATATGAATTATTATGGTTAACAGTGACTATTTGAGCACGACTTAATATTTGTTTACATGATATATGGATCACTTCATGAACTATAACTAGTATGCTGATTCAATTGTGAAAAGTTATCTTGTTATGCAAGCTATTGTATTTTATATTTTTCTTTTCTTTTGCCATATGAGTATTGTTGCTAGTTATTTTATATTTTTGACGACCACTGTGAGTGGTTGTCTTTCATGTTTAGAATTCCCCACTAAGCTGTAAAGCTTAGCACGGGTTATTTGATCCGTGTAGGTTTTGGGTAGCAAAGACTTTTTGCATAGGATCTAATTCTGCATCAGGACAGGCCAACACCAATCGATAGAAGTTGATGTAGGAAATTTTGATAAATTTTGTTTAGCTCCTTACATGTATAACGTGTTTAAGAGTTGTAATATGTATATATATATATGTACAGTATATAAAAGTAAAGACTGTAATAATCTCATGATGAGAATACTAGTATATGCACGCATGATGAAATTAGAATTACTTTATATAAATGTATTGATATGATGAATGCTAAGCATGAAAGTACAATAGCTACAGTATGATGATATAGTCATATGACTTGATGAATTAAAATGGCATAGTTTGCATTGGATATAGTAAATATGGGATATAGGGTGTTACAAGTACATATTTATACACTGGAGAATTGTGTATTATGATATGATCACATACATGTACAAAGTGTATGATATAAGTACAAGCATGATATTTAAAATGAACTTCAAAATTGTATTGCCTGCTATTAGAGTTCAACTGTAGATAGATAGGCATCTATAGGGATATTGCAGCTGCCACCATTGACCTTTTTAGGTCTAAAGTACAGTTGATCCTATTGGATCATACACAGCTCTGTTTGGGTTGTTAGCTAACCCCGATTCGGTCCATTTGATCGGTCCAACATGCAGTCAACCCGTTTGGGTCTATAGTTTCGATATACTCGGATATCCACCATTTTGATACCCTTTGGTATCCACCGATCCCGTCATCCACCTTTGAAACTTAAGTAGGCTATGTTAGAGTATAAATGCATCACAGTCAATTACAGTATAACTAATGCATATGATATATGGAATAACATGTTTAACTATGGTTTCTTATGCATAAGTTATATTTACATAGATTATGTACAGATCCTCATTATAAATTATTTAAATTCAAGTATGTTGAATTAAATGTAGGGTTACATTGTTATTTAAGACATTATATTTTTTTATATACTTATTTCGAATATGAAATTTTTAATATTTTCAATTATTATATGTTATTTGTTTCTAATGACCACTGTGAGTGGTTGTCTTTCATATTTAGTATCCCCACTAAGCTTTATAGCTTAACACATGATATTTTATCTTTGTAGGTTCTATAGTTAAGGCTTTTGCAAAGGAACGAACTCTGCATCAAGATAGGCCAACACCAGTTCATAGAAATTGATGTAGGGATATTCTGATTAATTTTGTATAAGTTCTTTCACATGTTTAATATGTATAAAAGGCTATATAATATGTATGTCATATGGAAGATAATTTTGTAATAAGCTCACCATGAGAATGCTAGTATATGCATGCATATAGGACCTAGAATGCTTATATATATATGCTAGATGAAATGTTGAATGCTATGCATGACAGTAAACAGATTAAGATAGTTATATCTAGCATGAATATGTTAAAAGGGTTGCTTGATGTGTCATTATGCATATGGTATTAAAGAAATGAAAGTTGTTTGAAACACCTAATTAATATACAGGTTGTCTAATTAAAGGGACCATTTCATATATGATTAATGTTGACTTAATTGGGTTAATAAACCTACTATAATATGACTGAAAGGTATGATTTAATATATGATAAATGCACTAGAATAGGGTTTTAAATTTGGTATAGGTTTAGTCTTTTTGAGGCAATATGAGTATAGGATTCTAGAATATGAGATAGTGCCATGTTGGCCTAATGTATAAGTTCCTATTTTCTTATAGATTAAAGATAGAGAATTCTTCTAGGGATGCTATAGAAGAATCAGCTAAAAGTAACTTACTGGTTAGATTGAATCATTATAACCCAAAGACTTCATCATCTTTTCAAAATAAAATTTTTGCGGCTGTTCCTATAGAAGCCTTGTTAAAAATTTCTTAGGATATGGCTAAAATTATGCAAAGAATGACAATGCCCAAAGCTCTAATATATGAGATTAGAAACCATTGAGCATAGGAATTTTTGGGCACTAATTTAAAACAATTTAAAGAAGCTAAGTTTTGGTTGGAAAAGCTGGAGAGAATATTTGATGAAATTAACTATCCTGCTAATTATAAAGTATCTTATGCTATGTCCTTACTTCAAGGCATGGTTTATAATTGGTGGAAACTGGTTTTAAGCCAGCCTCAGTTATTTGACTCACTTACCTGGGAATTCTTTAAAGTGGAGTTCAGAAAAAAATATGTTAATAAGGCATATAAGGAGGAGAAATTGAAGTAGTTTTTGAATTTGAGACAAAATGCTTTATATGTGGTTGGGTATGAAAAAGAATTTATCCGTTTGTGCAAATATGTTCCTAAGGAGATGTTGATAGGAGATTTTAGATGAAGACATTTTGATGATGGACTAAATGATCGAATTAAAGAAAAATCGTTCGGATTTACATCTCTACATATGGTTGATTTTGATCAACTGGTTATAACTACCATGAAAGTTGAGAAGTATGAGATATCTAAAAGAGAGAGGGAGCAAAAAGAAGTGGCTCTAGAGGAGGGTCTTTCATTAGGAAGAGATTAGAGAAACTCAAGGAGGTCAGCCTGCAGAGTCTATTTTTAGTTCTGCTAGACAAGGAAAGAAACAAGAATCCACTACAAAGTTTAAATTTGAAAAGGAAGCTTCAGGAAGACAGAGTGAGGGTCAAACACCTAAATGTTTGCATTATTCTAGAAATTATTGGGGTAACTATATGAAACTGGCTGGAGAAATGCTTTAGATCGTGGTAGTACTGACATTTTATAGCTAATTGTCCTTTGAAACTGGACTAAGGTTTTAAGCAACAGGGTAATAGGGGAGCTTCTAATGCACCCCCATCTGGTAGAGGTAGAGGCAGATGAAGGGGTGGATCAAATTATCATGGATCCCAACCCTAGAATGTGTCAAAATTAGTTGATAGACCTCATGCTCAAATAGTTTCTAGTTAGGCTTATGCAATGAAAGCTCAGAAGGAACATAATGCTTCAGAAGTTATAGCTGGTATTTTTTCTCTTTATAATTGTGACATACATACACTTATTGATCCTAGCTCTACCCGTTCTTATATTTGCATTGGGGATTTGGGTAGAGATATGTATAAAATACAATAGTTAGATTTTAATATTTGTGTGACTAGTGCATTGGGATATAGTGTAATAGTCAATAAAGTATGTAAAGACTATCTTGTAGTAGTTTAAAGGAGAGAGTTTTCAATAAACTTAATTGTGTTGCCTTTTCATGATTTTGATGTAATTCTTGGGATGGATTAGTTTTCAAACATCATGCAATGGTGAATTGTGAAATGAAAATAGTAACTCTCAGGGATGATGAAGGAAAGGAAGTGGTAGGAGAAGGAAGTTGTTCTAAGCTAATGACTAATGTTATATTAGCAATGCAAGCTAGATGTTGTCTTAGAAAAGGATGTGAAGCATTTTTAGCTTTAGTCCTTGACTCAAAAATAGATACAGTAAAGCTTGAGAATATACCTGTTGTGAATGAATTTCCAAAAGTATTTCCTAAGGAATTGCCTAGTCTTCCTCCAAAAAGAGATGCTAAGTTATCTATTGATCTGTTACCGAGTACAGCCCCAATCTCTAGGTCACCATATAGAATGGCTCCATCTAAATTAAAAGAGCTAAAGGTTCAATTACAGGAATTGTTAGACAAAGGCTTCATCAGACCTAGTGTGCCACTTTGGGGCACACCAGTTTTATTTGTTAAGAAGAAAGATGGATAGATGAGGATGTGTATTGATTATAGGCAGTTGAATAAAGTGACAGTAAAGAACAAATATCCTTTACCTAGTATTGAGGATTTGATCGATCAATTGAGTGGTGTTGGTGTGTTTTCAAAAAAGATTTATGATTAGGTTATTATCAGCTCAGAGTTAAAGATGTGGATGTTCCCAAAACTACATTTAGAACCCATTATGGGCATTATAAATTCTTAGTCATGACATTTGGGTTGACAAATACACTTGCTGCATTTATTGATCTTATGAATAAGGTATTCAAACCCTACTTGGATCAATTTGTTGTAGTCTTTATTGATGACATAGTGATTTACTCCATAAATGAGGCTGAGCATGCTGAACATTTGAGGATTGTGTTGCAAACTTTGAAAGAAAATCAGTTGTATGCCAAGTTGAGTAAATGTGACTTTTGGCTTAAGAAAGTTTTTTTCTTAGGTCATGTTGTATCTGTTGAAGGCGTCAGAGTTGATTTAAATGAAATTGAAGCTATTGTTAATTGGAAACCACCCAAGAACATGCATGAAGTTAGAAGTTTTCTCGGGTTGGCAGGTTATATCATCATTTTGTGAAAGGTTCTTTCGTCATTACTTCACCACTCACTAAGGTATTAGGGAAGAATATTAAGTTTGAGTGGTCTGCTCATTATCAAGCAAGCTTTGATTAATTGAAGAAAATGTTGACTGAAGCTCCGGTGTTAACTCAACTAGTGTCAAGAAAAGAGAATGCAATGTATGGTGATGCCTCTAAAGTTGGTTTAGGATGTGTATTAATGCAAGATGGTAACTTATGTATCTAGATAGTTGAAACTGCATGAGCAGAACTACTTAACTCATGATCTAGAATTGGCAGTTGTGGTTTTTGCTTTGAATATTTGGTAGCACTACTTGTATGGGAAAAAATAAAAAATTTATACTGATCATAAAAGGCTCAAATACTTTCTTACTCAAAAAAGAACTTAATTTGAGGCAGTGAAGATGGTTGGAATTATTTAAAGATTATGATTGTATAGTTGATTATCATCCGAGAAAAGTGAATGCGGTTGCTAATGCCTTGAGTCGTAAGAAAATGGCAGCATTGATGTTAAATTAGTGTAAATGGAAATTTGCATCGGATGGTGCATTACTAGCATAGCTTAAAGATAGGCCTAAGGTTAGGCAAATAGTGTTAGATGCTCAGAAAGATGATGAAAAGTTGCAACAAATTGTGAAAGTAGTTTGTGAAGGAGATCAAACAGATTTTACAGTGAAAGAATATGGAGGTATATACTACCATAATAGGTTGTGCATTCCTAATGACAAAGAAGTGAAAGGAATACTATTACATTAAGTGCATAATACTGCATTTACTATGCATCCAGGCAGGAACAGGATGTATCAAGAATTAAAACAATTTTACTGGTGCCCTGGCGTAAAGAAGGATATTGTTGACTATGTCTCTAAATGTTTAACATGTCAGCAAGCGAAAGCATAGAGCTAGATCAGTGGACCTTGAAGGAGGTGAAGCTCAAATGTCAGGTACGGGAATTATGTTTACTTTACTGTTCATATGATTGTTGAGAATCTTCTCTTCCTTTTTATGTGGATTCTTTTATGAAGATATAGACTAAATCTTAGGGATTTAGATTAGTGGGAAGGGTTTTAAGGTCCAATGAACACAGTTAAGAAAGGTGAGGGAAGAATCTTGAATTTAAGTAGTAGATCGACATAACACGAGCTTTTAGCATTTTGGTGGCCGATGCTTGATGCACGGCCACGTGTGATTCTCCCTCTAGCAATGCACGGCCACGCATTTCTTCCTGTCTTTGAGTGTCCGTGCAAGTTCTTTAGAAAATCCATGCATAGCCACATGAAGCCCCTTGCAATTCCATTGAGTGACCGCGTGATCCCAGTGTGTTTTCTCCCCCGACCATGCATCTTTTGTTCTTCACCCATGCACGGCCATACATGGGAAGTTCTTCACCCATGCACGGCCACGCGTCGAAAGTTCTTCACCTATTCATGGCCACACATGGGAAGGTGCTCACCTATGCAAAACCACACATGAGATGCCTCTCTTTTCTGTGCGGTAACACATTTCCACTCTTTTCTTGCTTTGCCACGTATGCCTTTTTTCCCTCTTCTCCTGCACAGCCACTTGGCCATTTAACCCATGTAAATGCATGGCCACTTGACCTATGTTTCCATGAAATACACACTTATTTATACACTATTTTCTTTGATTTTTCTTCTCCCCAAAATTATAGTTCATTCATAAATTGTGAGCCAATATCTTACAGCCTATACATATGAAGATATTGATATGAATAGGGTGAAATGAGGTAGCAATAAGAGATGTTGATTATGGTTGGGTATACAAGTGGTGACTATTATGTTAATTGACAAGTGATGAATGATTGTAGTTCTAAAAGTCTTTCCAATGTTAAGATTTAAAGTAAGAACAAGTTAAGCAAGACTGGCTTTGCATGATTACGGCTAAATCTACAAGTTTATTAATATGCTAGTTGAATATTGATGGGCTCATAAATCATGAGGTCTCTTTTTCTTGATAAAGACTAGAAATAAATAGTTTATAAAGATCTGGCTATCAAATGAAGTAACAATGAAAGATTTAGAATAATAACCCATTGAAACAAGGAAAGGTGTTCACTTGAAGGTTGATTTTAAATGGTTTTGTCAAGGGCACTTAGTATATGAACTGCTTTAAGTATAATGTGTTTTAGTGCATAATGCGCACAAAACTAAGTAGAGTAAGGAGCAAGCTAGTAATCTTAAACCCGTAGGCTACTCGTCATGTCCTATAAAATTTGGATATGGTATGTACTCTATCATAGTAAATGATTTTGCCCAATATCACATGCAAATATTCCATTGCAATGACATGATATACTATGATATAGTATGTGGCAATTAGAGGGTAGTGGTAAGGTTACATGTCTAAGCTAAGAAGAGGTACCATGTAATGTACTTAGTCATGAATGATTGGAGTTGGTTATACTCCAATTCATAATGGAAAATAATAATTAGCCTAGATGTACGGGAAAACTACTTGTCTGCCTGTTTATGTCCTGTGACTTAAATAGGGAAACCTAGTCTGTAAGTAGTGTGCTACTTGCAAGATGAAGTACTTTTGCATATTTTACCTGGGTATAATATGTTGTACGATGAAAAAAAAGTATTAATAAGCTATTGAAGCATGCATGATGGGGTTAAGGTAGATAACCTATTGTCCATGTTCTAACAGACTATAAAAGTGAACTAAAAGATGAAAGTTATACAAGTGTTGATCTTAATTAAATAGAGAACCTACTCGTATTCTTATATGGATCATAATTGCATGAGTATTGTTTAAAGTAATTATTCATTGATGGGAGTTATGATCCTATGAAAGCTACTCGTGGCAAATAACTACAAGGTACGCAATTAAGCATTATTTATGAGTTATGTAAGTTTATATGGTATAATTGATTCGACCATGCTATGATGAGTAGTCCGTGTCATAAGATGAACAAATATGAGAATCCCAAATGTATGAATTGCTATGATTATATATATATGGACATGCATATAATCCTAGGAAGACTTTTAATTGCAAGAACTACACTTTTACAGTTATTTTATTGACCTCATGCATAATGCTAGGTATGACAAGATTAACCAATGAAAGTAATACCTTATTATGTTTGCATTATCATGCACATTACTATGATATGTATGAAGGATGTTTATATGGCTATGTGATTACATGATCTACAACCACATATATTGGAGCCTATTGCTCAACATTGATATATGATAAGAATAATATGCACTCTTTTATGAAATGTGGCTTTAAGCCAAATGACATACTAAGTAAAGAAGAATATGTTGAATCTAAATATGCTTAAGAATGGCAAATCCTGCGGGTCTTAGTTCAGTTGTGGATTAGATAGGCAAGCCTAGAGGGATACAGTTGCAGCTGCCATAGTTGACCCCTTTTGGGTCTTATTCCTAAATAGAACCATCATTTGACCCCGTTTGGGTCCATAGTTTTTTCCTTGTTGGAACCATTGCTTGACACCATTTGGGTCCATTGTTTGATATCTTCGGATATCCATAGTTTGATACCATCGGGTATCCATTGCTCTCGTTATCCACCCTTGGAACTAGTACTTAGGCAGGCTATCAAAGATGATAAAATGTACATAACATAAAGAAAATATGTAATGATTGCTCCATTTATATGATTTAAGCATGATGAATGGCCTATTATGGTGTTATATTCTAATTCTTGATGACTTTAAACTATTTCTATGAAATGACATGCCATACTATGTGTTACATGAGTATGATATCTCACATTTATTATGAAGAAGGTTCTCGTGTGAGTGCCATTACAAGCTAGGCTCACTAATAGGCTTCATGGTGAATAGTTTTGCCATTTGAGCCACAAGCTTATAGTATTATATGTTAGTGTAAGCCCTAGCCCCAATGCATTGTAATAAAACACTTTGAATTAATAAAATGAGGCATTTATTTTATCTTTTGTATTCCTGTGCATATCAATTGATAAAACTATCCAAGAATATCGTTTTGGTTTAAGTTATCATGTGTGAGGCACATGGTTGTAAGACCTTGAAACAAATGAGACTTCATTCTAAACATCCCTAGTCAGTCATTCTTATGGGAATAATAATGAATTAAGAATAGTATGCTCTCTCTGATATTATGAGTTCTGTCTTACGGATCATTAGGACAAGAGTGTCAATTAGAGATCATAGATACATGTTAAAGAACATGGTATCTGGATACGATCCGCTCATGAGAACACTACATGGTACAAGTCATAAGTGTTTCTCATATGCAAGTTTTGTATCGGAGTTCTTAGACCTGAAATCTCTATGAAACTCCTTATGAATTACTGTGTACTTTGACATACACCTAACGTGCTCGTAATAGAGTGACAAGTACGAGTATGATTGGGTATGCATTGATTCATGTTAAAGAGCATGAGAGAAGTGAAGGGATTACCCCTCTCGATAAGAGAGAAAATATCATCGGCCACTTGATCAGTGAACTGAGAAGTGTATGGCCATACTGAGATGAAATAATGAGTAATCATTATTTATCTGAGAGTTCAGTGTCTTTGGAATATCAAGAAAGGAATTAATATATATAAGGATGACTAGTTCCATGCCTTATATTAATTCTGATATTTATGGGTAAGGGACAATGCAAAATTGCATTAGGTCACTAAATGCCATATGCATTTTCATTTAATTTGAAATGCTATAATATCTTGCTAGAGAATATATATAGCCTTTGAATTAATTCATTAATTCATTGCCAACATTAAATGGACCTATAGGATCGCACACAAAACATTGGGCTTAAAATATTTAAATAAAGTATTGGGCATTAATTTGGGATTTTAATTAAAGTCAAATTAATGTGTGTAATGGGTTATAAAATTGCTATTGGACCTTGGTCCATGAGAGAGAAAAATTCAGCCCACAAGGTTTAATTTCAATTAATTAATTATCTTGTATTAATTAAGTTAATTGAGTATTAAAGCCTAAAAGAATTTAAATTAAATTAAATCATTTAAATAATAGATGAAGTGGCCGAAATTCCAAGATGGAAATCAAGGAATTTCGGCACATGCTCACTAGTTATATTAAATGATTTTATTTAGTTAAATGTCTTGTGTTTTATTTCAAATTTGAATTTTAAATTCAAAAGAGTTTAAATCAATATATATTATGTATTTTTGGGAAGTGATTGAAGTTGAATTAATTATCTTGAGATAGTAAAATTCAGATCAAACACTTGCCAAAAGATAAGGATATATATTAAAAGGAAATAAAACCCTAAAGGAGACTAAGATTGTGGGGTGAAACCCTAGTCCTTCTAGGTTTGGCGTGAACTCCTCTCTCTCTCTCTCTTAATTCTTTTGATCCAATTTTCACAAGGAGAAAGGATTGTTCCTCATTCTCTTGTATTCTTGGGTAGTAATAGCAACCTAAGAGAAGTACAAAATCAAATTTTGTAGCTTCAAACCATAGCCATTACACAATACCTTAAATTAGAGCTAGCAATCTCGATTTTAAGCCGACGGTGCAATTGTGTGTGTGAGAATAGAGGGAGTGGCGTAAAAGGCTGTTCTTTGGCATTGGTGATCGAGATCTAAGGTGTACAAAGTCATCTTAGTTTCTGGTCATCACCAAATTCAAGATATAAAAGGCATCAAAAGTTGTAAGTTTCAATAACCCTAAAATTGCATGTTTCGTTTCTTGCTTTGGATTTGTATGGTATGTATGATGAAAATTTTTTGTTTTTCCGCTGTGTTATCATCTCATTCATAACATGTCATATTCCATCAGTGGTATCAGAGCTTAAAAATGATTATTTTAGTGCTTTAGATGCATGAAAAAATTAATTAAAAATCGTCATTATGAAAACATGCAAATCTGAAATTTTCTGTTTTGAGTTTTTTGCATTGTTTTGGTGTAAAAATGATTTTAATTGATTAGATAAGTATTATAATTAATATGACATGTTAATATACTATCCTAAGATATTCTAGGAGCTATTAATGGTCAGATTTAATTGCTAATACCTGATGGTACATGTTAATATTAAAACTAGGTGCATTTTGGCATGTTAATTGTAAGTTTAACAACTAGTTTTAAATATTAAATGTAAAAACGTTTTTTGAATGTTTGTAAGTGATTTTTAAAGATTAAATATCAGGTCTAGACATGTTTTAAATTTGTTTTTAATTCTGGTCTATGACAATTTAATTGATTAATTTTAAAATCACTTAAAAGTATGACTAGTTTGTATTTGTTACATGTTTAATCAACATTGTTTGTTTTGTTTTGATTAAAATGGTAAAAACACATTTAGATTAAAATGGTACAGAATATTAAATCAATATTTATGGAGTTATTTAGATTATTAAATGACTCATAAAATTGATTTAAATGTTTGTGCATTTTATGGCATTACATAAGCATTAAACAACTAGTTTTTGTTGTTTGTTTGTTTTTGCATGAATGCCGTGTACTATATATGTGTTCTTCATGATTTTATTTTTAATTCATGTTAGCACATATTATATGTATTTTTAATGTTTATGGGCTGTATGGCATAAAATTAAAAATGGCAAAATTGGAAATTATACTAGAGTTGATTTATGTCACAAATCTAACTAGTTTGTGTTTTGGGCTTTTAAGAGAACTTATTCAATAAGAGGATTTAGTCCATTGGGCTTCGGCCTAGGCCCATCACGGGGTCATCTCTTAAAGGTTCAATTACACAATTTTCATTAACGGGCTTGGCTAAATTAATTAAAATTGGACTTTGTTTGATCCATGAATGCTATGTATATTTATTTGCTTGTTTGGTGTGATGAATGGATATGCATGGTGCATTCATGGGCCCTGGGTTTTGTAATTAAATATGGCATGCGTGCCATTATATTTTATGTAAAATTTTCATTTATTTCTTAGAATATAATTTATTTGTAGACTTTGTAAATCAAGACGAAGCCCACCGGAGTGAAGAAGCCCAACTCGAAGATTCTTATGTAATAGTATAGAATCTTAGTTATAGGTTTTTTAGGCCCATGTTTGTAACGCTTTACTTTATGCAATTATTTACATATGCATGCTATCTATGGATGACAAAGCATATGCCATGTAAGCCGTAATAAAATGAATCCCTAAAATAGTAAGTCACGAAGTTGCCTTCCTAATTTGAAACATGTCAAGGCATCGATCATCGGTCACGTAGACTAGGAGTCCTAGATGCGCCCGATTATCTTTATGAGGCATGGGTTGTGAATGTAGGTTGGACTTAACATGAAAAGGGATGCCTGGACCTAGGCAACTAATAAATGGGTTGTGCTATAACATCTTAAGATGTTAGCCCATTTGATCCAAGAGTCATGTACGAGACATGATTGGAGTTTTCCTACCTAAGTAACTTAACTTATTAGGTGTACAAGCTTAGCTTGACTAATAAGTTGTTGTGAAAAGTAGATCTTGGCCCACATTAAATCACTAACGCGAATTATTTAAAGGGATATTAATTCGGTTTGTGGGATCATAAATAAGACCTCATTTAATCTTGTTAAATTTTATTGTAGATTGAAAATGGCATCTTCAAACAACAATTTCTCATTGCGATCGGTCCTTGAAAAGGACAAATTGAATGGCTCCAATTTCATAGACTGGTCTCGAAACTTAAGAATAGTTCTTAAGCAAGAGAAAAAGTCGTATTGCCTGAAGAACCTGGCAGGAACGCCTCTGCGGTTCAAAAGGAAACTTTCGAGACCAAGAAGAGCGACTCCAATGATGTGACTTGTCTGATGTTGGCCACTATGGTGCCTGACTTGCAAAAGCAATTTATGGACCAAGAGGCTTATGCGATCATGGTGCACCTCAAGGAGATGTTCCAAGAGTAAGCTCGTCACGGGAGGTTCGTGACAACAAAGGCCTTAATTTCTTGTAAGATGGCTGCGGGTACTCCTGTTAGTACCCATGTACTCAAGATGAAAGGGTATCTTGATACTCTTGAGAAGCTTGAGGTACTAGTGCCAAAGGAATTGGCTACTGACTTGATCTTAGGTTCATTGACTGATGATTATGATTCATTCGTGATGAATTATAACATGCATGCAATGAACAAGTCAGTCACTGAGCTTCATGGGATGCTTAAGAATGCTGAAGAGAACATTCAAAAGACTAATCCCGTATTGATGGTTCAAGGGGGCATTAAGAAGGGACCCGCTAAAGGAAAGGGAAAGGGAAAGGCAAAACCCAAGAATGACCTAGCTCGGTTCAAGTCAAGTGGGAGTGCACCTCAGGCCCAATCCAAGCCCAAGGCGCAGAAACTCAAAGAGAGTGAGAGCACTTGCTTGCATTGCAACAAGATAGGGCATTGAAGGAAGAATTGCGCTCTCTTCAAGGAAGAACAAAAGAAGAATGGAGCCAAGGCGTCCAGTTCTGGTATTTTTGTTGTTGAAATTAACCTTTCTATTTCTACCACTTGGGTATTGGATACCGGTTGTGCTTCTCACATTTGTTCAAATGTGCAGGGGTTAAGAAATAGGCAGTTACTTGGGAAGAATGAAGTGGACCTCCGTGTGGGGAATGGAGCACGAGTTGCTGCCATGGAGATAGGCGACTATCACCTCACTTTACCTTCCGGACTTTGTATTGTTTTGAATAATTGTTATTATGTGCCTGCTATGAGCAGAAACATTATTTCAGTTTCATGTTTGGATAATGATGAATTTGATTTTGTTATTAAAAATGGCAATGCTCATATTCGTCGCCAAGGCATTTCTTATAGCAATGCCATGTTGCAAAATGGCCTTTATATCCTTGATTTACAAAACAAAGAGTCCATATACAACATTAATACAAAGAGGGTTAAATCAAACGAATTGAACCCTACTTACTTCTGGCATTGTCATTTAGGACATGCAAACGAAAAATGAATTTCAAGACTCCACAAAACTGGTGTGCTTGGGTCATTCGACTTAGAGTCTTATGACACATGCGAGCCATGTTTGCATGGAAAATTGACAAAGAGTCCTTTTAACAAGAAAGGTGAAAGGACTAATAACTTATTGGAACTAATACATACCGATGTATGTGGACCTTTAAGTACACAAGCTAGAGGTGGTTTTAGCTACTTCGTGACATTCACAAATGACTTCAGTAGATATGGCTATGTCTATCTAATGATGTACAAGTCTGAAACTTTTGAGAAATTCAAAGAGTTTAAGAATGAAGTAGAAAACCAACTTGGCAAAAGTATAAAAGCCATTCGATCAGATCGAGGCGGCGAATACTTAAGCCAAGAGTTTGACAGTCATCTAAAGGAGTGTGGTATTATTTCACAGCTCACTCCTCCTGGAACACCTCAATGGAATGGTGTGTTCGAAAGGAGAAATCGAACTCTGTTGGATATGGTTTGATCTATGATGATTCAAGCTAATCTTCCTATCTCTTTTTGGGGTTATGCATTAGAAACTGCTGCGTTTCTATTGAACCGTACTCCAACTAAAGTAGTTGAGAAGACACCATACGAGGTATGGACTGGGAAAGAACCCAATATGTCTTTTCTCAGGATTTAGGACTGTGAAGCACATGTTAAGAAATTAACATCTGACAAACTAGAGTCCAAATCCAGTGTCTGCTTGTTTGTGGGTTATCCTAAAGAAACAAAGGGATACTACTTTTACTCACAAGCCGAGAACAAAAGTGTTTGTTGCTCGCAAGGCTGTTTTCTTGGAAAAAGAGTTCCTTCTCAAGAAAGACAGTGGGAGTAAAGTAGAACTTAGAGAAATTCAAGTGCCACAGACTTCTATAAAGGATGAGTTGGAAATGGGATCAAGTTCACAACCAGTTGTAGAACAAGAACCCATTACACAAGAAGATGAGCCTTGTGTGTACAAGAAGGTTAGTGGGAGCATAGTAGTATTTTTGGTCCTATATGTATATGATATCCTTCTCATTGGGAATGATATTCCAACATTGCAAAAGGTTAAGCAATGGTTGAGAAAATGTTTCTCAATGAAAGACTTAGGTGAAGCCGAGATAATACTTGGTATTCGAATCTATAGAGATAGATCGAATCAGCTTTTGGGACTAAGTCAAGAAAAGTACATAGACAAAGTACTAAAGCATTTTAGTATGGGAGACTCAAAGAAAAGGTACATACCTTTGGCTTTGGGAGTTCCTTTGACTAAAGAATAGTGCCCTAAAACCAAAGAGGAAAGGGACAACATGAGTAGAATTCCATATGCATCTGCTATTGGATCTATCATGTACGCTATGTTATGTACTAGGTTAGATGTTGCTCATGCACTGAGTATAACCACTAGGTTACAGCAAGACCCTGGTGAAAAGCACTGGTCTGCTGTAAAAAGGGGATTCTGAAGTATCTGCAAAGGACTAAGGATCACTTCTTGGTGTATGGTGGTCAAGAAGAGCTCGTCATACAAGGCTATGTCGATGCTGCTTTTTAGACTAGCACTCAGGACTCAAGATTGCAATCTAGTTTTGCTTTTAACGGTGGCGCTATTAGCTGGAAAAGCTTGCAGCAAAAGACCGTTGCCGACTCAACTATATAATCTGAGTATATTGCAGCAAGTAATGCTGCAAAAGAGGTTGTTTGGATTAAAAACTTTCATTTCTGGATTAGAAGTGGTCCCAAGCATCCTAGATCCATTAGAAGTTTTCTGTGACAACAACGGGGCCATCACACAGGCCAAGGAGCCCAGGTCACACCAGAAATCCAAACACATACTCAGGAGGTACCACCTGATTAGAGAAATCATTGATCGTGGGGACGTCAAGGTTAGCAAGATAGCAAGTGAAAACAATGTAGTAGATCCTTTGACGAAACAGTTGCGTCCAAATCTGCACGAAGCTCATTTGAGAGCGTTCGGTCTTAGGGCTATGCCCAATTGGGACTAGTGCTAGTGGGAGATTGTTAGTGTAAGCCCTAGCCCCAATACATTGTAATAAAACACTTTGAATTAATAAAATGATGCATTTGTTTTCTCTTTTGTATTCCTGTGCATATCAATTGATAAAACTATCCAAGAATATCGTTTCGGTTCAAGTTATCATGTGTGAGGCACATGGTTGTAACACCTTGAAACAAATGAGACTTCATTCTAAACATCCCTAGTCAGTCATTGTTATGGGAATAACAATGAATTAAGACTAGTATGCTCTCTCTGATATTATGAGTTCTGTCTTACGGATCATTAGGACAAGAGTGTCAATCAGAGATCATAGATACATGTTAAAGAACATGGCATCTGGATACGATCCACTCATGAGAACACTACATGGTACAAGTCATAAGTGTTTCTCATATGTAAGTTTTGTATTGGAGTTCTTAGACCTGAAATCTCTATGAAACTCTTTATGAATTACTTTGTACTTTGACATACACCTAACGTGCTCGTAACAGAGTGACAAGTACGGGTATGATTGGGTATGCATTGATTCATGTTAGAGAGCATGAGAGAAGTGAAGGGATTACCCCTCTCGATAAGAGAGAAAATATCATCGGCCACTTGATCAGTGAACTGAGAAGTGTATGGCCATACCGAGATGAAATAATGAGTAATCATTATTTATCTGAGAGTTCAGTGTCACTGGAATATCAAGAAAGGAATTAATATATATAAGGATGACTAGTTCCATGCCTTATATTAATTCTGATATTTATGGGTAAGGGACTATGCAAAATTGCATTAGGTCACTAAATGCCATATGCATTTTCATTTAATTTGGAATGCTATAATATCTTGCTAAAGAATATATATAGCCTTTGAATTAATTCATTAATTCATTGCCAACATTAAATGGACCTATAGGATCGCACACAAAGCATTGGGCTTAAAATATTTAAATAAAGTAGGGCATTAATTTAGGCTTTTAATTAAAATCAAATTAATGTGTGTAATGGGTTATAAAATTGCTATTGGACCTTGGTCCATGAGAGAGAAAAATTCAGCCCACAATGTTTAATTTCAATTAATTAATTATCTTGTATTAATTAAGTTAATTGAGTATTAAAGCCTAAAAGAATTTAAATTAAATTAAATCATTTAAATAATAAATGAAGTGGCCGAAATTCCAAGATGGAAATCAAGGAATTTCGGCACACGCTCACTAGTTATATTAAGTGATTTTATTTAGTTAAATGTCTTTTATTTCAAATTTGAATTTTAAATTCAAAAGAGTTTAAATCAATATATATTACTTATTTTTAGGAAGTGATTGAAGTTGAATTAATTATCTTGAGATAGTAAAATTCAGATCAAACACTTGCCAAAAGATAAGGATATATATTAAAAGGAAATAAAACCCTAAAGGAGACTAAGATTGTGGCGTGAAACCCTAGTCCTTCTAGGTTTGGCATGAACTCCTCTCTCTCTCTCTTAATTCTTTTGATCCAATTTTCACAAGGAGAAAGGATTGTTCCTCATTCTCTTGTATTCTTGGGTAGTAATAGCAACCTAAGAGAAGTACAAAATCAAATTTTGTAGCTTCAAACCATAGCCATTACACAATACCTTAAATGAGAGCTAGAAATCTCGATTTTAAGCCGACGGTTGCAATTGTGTGTGTGAGAATAGAGGGAGTGGCGTAAAATGTAAGGCCCCTAACATGACCTAATTTAATTTGTATATTTTTATGATTAAGTTAAGGGGATAAATTATCATGTTATTATGTTAATTGCATGAAAATAAAATAAAAGAATATAGTTTAATAGTGATTAAGGATGTAATTGAAGTAAAAAGATATTAATTTAGGGTTAATTTGTAATTGTGGCATATTAATGGCCAATTGTGAATTAAATCATTTAATTATAGGTTAATTTGAAAGAATGATAAATTTGATAGGTTAATGTTTGAAAAAGAGTTAGTGGAGGGGTTAAAGTCATTCATGCAAAGATTTGCAAGGTATTTATGTGACATGCAAGATGTTGAGGGAGTAAAGGGAAATTTTGCCACTTATATAAATAGAAAGAAGATAGTGGAATGTAGGTGGCTGTGTGTGTGAAGGAGTCGGCAAATTGAAGAGAGAAAACCAGAGAAAAAAAACATCTTCTTCTTCCTTTTGATGTCCATTGATTTAACTCAAACAAGTTGAGGATGATGTTTGTTGATTAATCAAGAGTACAAGGTATTAAACGTAAGGAGAAGAGGAAGGAAGGAAGAGCAAAGGAAAGGGTATTGATAGAGGTTGAAGACATTGGGTTTATCAGCTAAGGTATGGGAACTTGCATAAGTGTGTGTATCCTTGATGTGTTAGCATGAGAGATGTCTTTACTGCTTCTATTACATGTTTTATATGTGAATCTCAAGCTTGGAAGTGGTTTAGAAAGGAAAAATACACGTTTGATTGAAAGATGTAAAAATCTGTTTTAAGGATCATATGACCAGTCTGTAGTATTTTTCCTATATCTTGAGTTTCCGTGACTCAAATTGAGAAATTCCAATTGGATATGAAACTAGACTCATAGACCTTCATTTCATATGAAGAACACGAAATCTGAATCAATTTTTATGATAGAGAAAATAGGCTTGAATCCGGGTCTTGCTTGCTGCCTTTGTTTTTGAGAGCAGTCTTCGGTTTTTAGGGTATATCTTGAGATTGAGAGCTCTGATTGGGTTGATTTTTGATATTTTGAAAACTAGAAAAATATATATACAACTTTGTAGAAAGAATTGAGAACTGATTTTCATTATCTGATAGTGAAAATTTGGATAGTTTCTCTGCATGAAGCACGTAGCCACGCATGTGTATATTTCTTTCTTACCCGTGGCCACGTGAGCCTTTTATTTCCCTTGTGCGTGGCCACGTCTGGTTCCTCTTGTGAAAACACATGACCACGTGTGTTTCTTCTGCATAAAACTTCATTCATTGCACGTGGCCACGTGAGTTTTTCTTCTTCTTTGCACATGGCCACGTGTGTGATTTTCTGAATGATATATTAGTACTGTTTTGCTCATAAGTTGAGCTATAGAACAGAAAATTGAGTGATTCTTTTTGCATTGAAAAATAGACTTCCATACCTATATTTCACATGAAGAAACCTAAGCTTGAATCTATCTCTATGTACATGTAATCTATAGTTGAATCCGAACTAGTTTTCTAGACTACTCTATGTAACCGAAATTGCTAGTATGAACAGATTGTTGCTACACTTGATAATATGATTCTTAAATTGATTGAGACAGCTAATTGCTTATGTGATAGAAAGTTAAATGAATAAGGCATGTAATATGACTATCAATGAAGGAATTGTATGCATGCACATGCGTTCATTTGTGAATATGAATAAAGATTAGAAAGGAATTATCGAACCATACATGTAATTAATCTTGTGCATGATGGTCATATGCCAAATTGAGATAAACCTACACATGTAAATCTTATGACATGAAAGTGCACCTTTTGATATGCACTTGTGATATGAAAAAGAGAATAATAGCATGACCTTGACATGTGTATATGCCATATGATAACATGTTGATATTTTGTATAGCACATGACTTGAATGATGATAAAGGTATATATATATGTGTTGGAAACATGCTCATAAGAATAAATCGACTATATGCGAATGTACCCACAGGTATGTACATTTATGATTATGTATATGAGTATATGAGCATGTAATTGCCCTATGAGATAGAAGATGAATTAGCATGACTATGAACATGTGAAATGCTTAATGAAGGCATGATCAAGTCTATGATATGATGATTATATGTCATGCTTATATGATATGATGCAAATGATATAGTCATACAGATATAGATGAGCTAGATATATATCTTGGCATATGAAATGTGCATGTATCTGATTATGCACTAGAGAATTCACAGGTTGATAAGACTATGCATATGTGCAAACAGTATACTATGAATACAGTATTAAAATGTGAATTGAATACGAATATAGTTCCGCCTGCGATAGAGTTTTAGATGTGGATAGATAGGCGCCTATAGGGAAATTGCAGCTGCCATAGTTGGCCCATTTGGGTCCATAGTATATGATCCCGTTTGGATCATGATCAGCCCCGTTTGGGTTGATATGCTACCCCGTTTGGGTATGCTTGACCGGTCCATAGTACAGTTGGCCCCGTTTAGGTCTATAGATTCGATATCTTCGGATATCCCTCATTTGATACCATTGTGTATCCATAGTTCCCGCATCCACTGATAAAGCTAAGGCAGGCTAAACGTTATTCATAGTAATGATCAAAAGTAAACAGTTAAAGTTATTTTGGCTAAAGATTGATATGTGGCTTATATTGTTGGTTTACCACAGGAATTATGCTTCAATTGAATATGTTCACATGGAATATTGCCATCTATATGAATTATGAAAAAGAAATATATGTTTCTCTCTCTTGGGTACAATGCTTATATACATTAGAATATGCTTATGCTTTAAAGTATATGTTATTGTCGCCATGTTATGTTGGACATGTTGATTATAGTATATGAACATATTGTATATGTATGTTATGATGGCCTTGTGTATGGCCATCCATCTGTAGATATTCCCCACTAAGCTTTATAGCTTAGCACGGGTTATTTATCCATGTAGGTACCTTCTAGAAAGGCTTTTGCTCAGGGACGTTCTCTGCATCAGGAAGGGCCAACCATCGACTTATAACCTTGATGTAGGATATTTTGTAATTCAGCTATCATATGTTTTGTATAATGGCCAGTCATATTTTGATATGTATATAACCTATGTGGGATAATGTAACTCACCAGTAGTAAAGCTACGAAAGAACATGTGTGCATGTGATATGCATGAAGTAATATCCATATAGTTAGTATGCATGATACTAAGCATGAAATGAAAAAATAGGAACAGACAGGTGGCACAAATAATAGTATATGAAATCGTATGGCATGATCAATGGCTAAGTGATGGTTAATTGAACATGTAGTATGAGCATGATTAATAGTATTCATGATACATGTGAATATAGGGTATTTGCATGAGGGATGTTACATAAAAGGCCGTTCCTTGGCATTGGGGATCGAGATCTAAGGCGGACAAAGTCATCTTAGTTGCTGGTCATCACAAAATTCAAGATATAAAAGGCATCAAATGTTGTAAGTTTCAATAACCCTAAAATTTCATGTTTCGTTTCTTGCTTTGGATTTGTATGGTATGTATGATGAAAATTTTTTGTTTTTCCGCTGTGTTATCATCTCATTCATACCATGTCATATTCCATCATTATATTAAAAGTTATACGAACCATAGTATACATAATGATCTTAATGTATATGAAAATTATAGTTTGGTGCTTATGGTATGAGGACTTGGTCCATTAATCATGATATCAGGCACCTATTCGTTTAAATGGCATGCAAACCCGTTAGTACGTGTATGAACATTTCACATGTATCTGCATATGTATAATTCTGATATAAACCCAAATGTAAACCATGATATACTATGATGTGGTATGATGTCTTAAATTGCAATGATAAGATAGCATTAAGGAATAAATGTGTATGAACCCGAAATGAGAATTAAGTAAAGATATATGAAGAAAGCAAGTATAACAATAACTATATGGTTGTTAAATGGCATAAGCACTTTGGTGTGCATAGATTTAATACTGAATGTAGGAATTATGCAACGATATGATTAATGCATTAAGTTAACATTTTGTACTATCAACAACCTAGATGCATGAAATATAGAGTTGTAACGATTAGGAAGGGTAAGGAAGTTAACTCATAATAGTAATTTGACAAGTTTCGAGATAAGACAATTTATAGAATGCTCTAGACGCTGGTAAGCATGGTCTTATTATTAGGGTGAGGACTTTCCCAATGTGCCCATGGTGATACAATCATTATAATAGACTCATATGTTATCCTGTACTGTTGTGAAAGTTTACATGATGAGATGAATTTTGTAAAGAGGTTATGTTTTTATATATAGAGTTTTGCTCCCCACTAAGCTTTATAGCTTAGCACGGGTTCATTTATTCGTGTAGGTTTTAAGTTTAGCTCTAGAGGGTCGAGCTAGATGCAATTGCCTTGAGGATTTCGAGATTCTTGAAGGCCATTTATGTTATAATTATTTAATTATAAGCTTAATTATTTTATTATGGCATGTAATTATGGCCTGTTCTATTATTATTATTATTTTCGCCTAACTTTTCTAGGTTTATGATAATGATGATGATGATGAATGATGATTATCCATGGTTAAAGAATTAGGGTGTTACAATGAACAATTGAATAGAGAAGCAAATTGTAAAAAAGGTACTTAAGAGAAGGCATAAGGCCTTGTGAAGCAATGACTATATTTTCAGCATAATTTGAGTTAGAAAACCTAAAATAAGACCATTTCAATTTCTAAGTTTACATAAAACATATGCCTACAAAATTATGGAAGGAACCTAGCACTAAATCTGTCTTTAAGACATCCATATAATTAATTGAATTTTCGGTGAGCTGTTGATTTTGGTTTTGGAAGAGGTTGTAGTAAAAATAATGTATCTCTGTGTATATTGGTCAGAATGCTATGAAGTTAATTTCTATGAAAAATAGACTTCAAAATCTACATTTCATATGAAGGAAGCTAATCCTATATCTATCTTTAAATATGTTAAATTTTAGCTTGAAACCGGACCTGTTCACAGTGTTGTCCTTAATAACAGTATTTAGAAAAATATGGATATCTTGAGTTGTAGAGATACAATTGATATGATTTTTGATGTTCTAGAAACTAGAAACATAAGGAAACAAATTTGAAAGAGGAATTTTTCACTAAAAATGATTTTGTCAAAAACGTTAAACAAGTTGATTCTGGAATTCTGCCTTTGCGCAAAAAATAGGTCACGGTTACTAGGTTTTTGTTAATGACTGTGAGGTAGTCCAATTTTCAGTTCAAAACCGAAATACAACCCATGTCACGGTTATTAGGTATTGCCTAATGATCGTGACCCCCTTACTCTTCACTTAAACCTCACTCAAAGTTCCTAAATGGATAGTAATGGATATCTTAACTATTTTCATTATAAATAAAGCAATTTTTGGCAAAGAAATACATGTATTAAAGAATATAATTTGAGTTATGATTGTAAATTTATAAATTATTTACATCCTGTTATATTAAATGTGTGCTAACATGGAAAGCTCATTAAATTATGTATAGTATGTGATATGATTATTGATAAAGGTATATATATATATATATATATATATATATATATATATATATATATATATATATATATATATATATAAACATTCATATATGATCAACTTATGAACAAGCTTGTTATATGCGAATATACTTACATGTATGTACTTCTATGATAGAGTGAATATCTATATGAACAAGCACTGATACTATGAAATAAGTGATGTTATAGCATGAATATGAACACATGTGATGCCTAATGATAACATGTTTAAGTATATGATCATGATGATATGTATATTCAAATACTGATACTCGTATGACTATATGAATACATGAGTACATGTTTATATATTGGAGAATTGTGTATTATGATATGATCAAATACATGTACAAAATGTATGATGTAAGTACAAGCATGATATTCAAAATGAACTTGAAAACTATATTGCATACTACTAGAGTTCAACTGTGGATAGATAGACGCTTATAGGGATATTGTAGTTGCCACCATTGACCTTTTTAGGTTTAAAGTATAGTTGTTCCTATTAGATCATGCACAGCCCCGTTTAGGTTATTAGCTAACCCTATTTGGGCCCATTTGACCGGTCCACCATACAGTTAACCCGTTTGGGTCTATAGTCTTGACATCCTTGGATATCCACCGTTCTGATACCCTCGAGTATCCATCAATCCCGTTATCAACCTTTAGAACTTAAGCAGGCTATGTTAAAGTATAAATGCATCAGAATCAATTACAATATAACTAATGCATATGATATATGGAATAACATGTTTAACTATGGTTTCCAATGCATGAGTTATATTTACATACATTATGTATAGATCCTCATTATGAATTGTTTAAATTCAAGTATATTGAATTAAATGTCGGGTTACATTTTTATTTAAGACATTATATTTTATTATATACTTATTTTGAATATGCCAATTTTAATATTTTCAATTATTATATGTTATATGTTTTTTACGACCATTGTGAGTGGTTGTTTTTCATATTTAGTATCCCCACTAAGCTTTATAGCTTAGGATAGGTTATTTTATCTGTGTAGGTTTTGTAGTCAAGGCTTCTGCACAGGAAAGAACTCTGCATTAAGACAGGCCAACACCAGCTCATAGAAATTGATGTAGGGATATTTTGGTTAATTTTGTATAAGTTCTTTCATATGTTTAATATGTATAAAAGGCTATATAATATATATGTTTCATATGGAAGATAATTTTGTAATAAGCTCACCATGAGAATGCTAGTATGTGCATGCATATAAGAGCTAGAATGCTTATATATACATGCTAGATAAAATGTTGAATGTTATGCATGACAATAAACATATTAAAATAGTTGTGTCTAGCATGAATATGATAAGTGGATTGCTTGATGAGTCATTATACATATGATATTAAAGAAATGGAAGTTATTTGAAACACCGTATTAATATACATGTTGTCTAATTAAAGGCACCATTTCATATATGATTAATGTTGATTTAATTGGGTTAATAACCTACTATAATATGACTAAAAGATATGATTTAATATATGATAAAGGCACTAGAATAGGGTGTTTCATTACAACTACCCCACATTTAGACTTTTCTTGCCCTCAAGCAAATGAATCATCCACAATCTTGAAAATTCAAACTCTACCTCGAAACAAAAAAATTTAGATAAGCCAAAATAACACTTAGTAGAAAACACTTGAATTAAAAAAAAATTCAACCAAAAAGCCTTACACTAATCTATACCAAACAATTTCTTGTACATGTGTGTTAGGCCAAAACAAGTTCATCACTTTTCAAAACCAAAACTATTAGTGAATTCTAGCAATTGAACAAAAGATTAGTATGCAAAAAATTTGTAAAACGGTTTTGCTCTTGAAACACATAATAGCCATATGCCTCTCTTTTAGCATCGGAACCCTAAGGGTCATCTCTATTAAACAACTCAGAGTAAAAATAGGATTACTAGGGCTTACATTAAGATTGTAATGGAAGGTTAAGGTATTGGCTCTAAATAAGAGATAAAGTTAACAAAATAGAATTAGCCACACTACCCAAAAATACCACCTAACTTTTTAAAAATCAATAACTCTTTCCCATTCTTCTGCCCTTGCTATCAAAACTAAAGGATAAAACTCAAAGGACATTGACTAAACTCATAAATTCAAAGGAAGCAAGAGCTGAAATTTCTATCTCATGAACTAGCTCAACAATCAATACTTCCTCATAGATGCTAAGTATCCCATACTTATTTTCTACAGTAAGGAACTAAATAAAATTTCTACAACATAACTTTTATTCTACTAAATTTTTTTAAATAAAACTTTCAATATAACTAATAGGGCACCAATAATTTCTTGTACGTGTGTCCTAGGCCAAAACAAGTCCATCACTTTCCAAAACCAAAGCTACTAGTGAATTCTAGCAATTGAACAAAAGATAAGTATGCAGAAATTTAGCAAAACGGTTTTGCTCTTGAAACTCATAATAGCCATATGCCTCTCTTTTAGCATCGGAACCACAAGGGTCATCTCTACTAAATAACTCAGAGAAAAAATAGGATTACTAGGGCTTACATTAAGGTTGTAATGGATGGTTGAGGTGTTAGCTACAAAGAAGAGATAAAGTTAACAAAATAGAATTAGCCACACTACCCAAAAATACCACCTAACTTTCTAAAAATTAATAACTCTTTCCCATTCTTCTGCCCTTGCTATCAAAACTAAAGGATAAAACTCAAAGGACATTGACTAAACTCATAAATTCAAAGGAAGCAAGAGCTGAAATTTCTATCTCATGAACTAGCTCAACAATTAACACTTCATCATAGATGCTAAGTACCCTATACTTATTTTCTATAGTAAGGAACTAAATAAAATTTCTACAACATAACTTTTACTCTACTAATTTTTTTTAAATAAAACTTTCAATATAACTAATAAGGCACCAACACTCGTAATTCTCATAATTATCAATGTCTTAAGATTGTCAATGTTCAGCTCACAAGACCCAAGAATTTCATAATTTCTCATACTTCTTGACTAACAAGCAAAACTCAATTCCAAACTCATCATGCAATTTGTTTTACTACCCAACCTAGAGTGGTTAGTTTTAAAATAAGGGAGATAACAGGCATTTAAGTTATATGGTCAAATCATAGTACAATCAAGAAAATAAAATTTAAACAGCACGCCTTTAGCATACCAGTTAAGCTCAAATGGGCTAGCAATGGTAAAATTAATCACAAGGTAGGATAAAAGTCATTCTAAAGGTGACTACCAAAGAAAGGTTACCTAGGTCATGTCCTAATTCTGCCTAAGTTGAATATTTTTTTTGAAAGGCGATGAGGAAGGTTCTGACTATCCTAAAATTCCTCTACCCAATCACTCTCACTCACCAGTTTTTGACTTTTCACAAAAATAGCCTAATGTGCACATGGAAATAGAAATTGAGTGATATATGACTAATCAAGACTAATCGAAAGAAAATTTCTTGCTAAGGCATACAACTACTCTCTTGCTACCTTAACTTTCTAAACAAATAGTTCTCAAGCCTAAGTTCAGACTGATTCAATCAAGAATAATATGCGCAAACTCAGACTAATTTGTAATTAACAATAGCAACTCAATAGACACAGGCACATTATTCAAATTTTAAAGACTATAAAATAATTACAACAATAAAAAAACTAAGGATCAATAAAAGCTACTAAAGCAAAAGTAAGAATTAAATAAAACAGTAAATAAATTTAAATGAAAATAACTACTTAAACTAACACCAACTACTTAAACCATAATAAATTGAATTTTGCAATAAAAACTAAACAATTTGGCTAAAACAATCCAAAATAACAACTACTTAAAATGTAACTTAACATGACTTTTTAAAACTAGAAACATAAAGACAAAAGGTTTCGAGTTCAAAAACTTCACAATGCTTGAGTACTTTGAACAATCTTCTTCTCTTTCACAAAATCTTCACAATCATCGCAGAATAATCTTTAGCAAAAAGTCGGTATCAAATCTTCCCAAAAATAGCAGTAAAATCAACAAAAGGTTTTATCTTCAACAATCAAAAAAATAATGTTTTTCACTCCCTAAAAATAAGTACTCCCTTACCCCACACTTTAAAAGCTTGCTACCCTTAACAATATAAAAATAAGAAATAAAAAAATAAATAGGTGGAAAAGACTCATTGCAATAGTATTGAGAAGGAGAAGGTGGTGGTGGAGGAACTATAGGTGGGGGAAAGAGAACGTCCAAATTTAATGCCGAAGTGGTTAGAGCAAGCAAAATTTGGTGTTGCTCATCTTATTTAGCAGCTAGGGCATCTATCCTTGCTATTAACTTAGCATACTGCACAAAGGAAAGGGTTACAGCTCTCTGGTCTGGAGCACATAGAGGATTGCTCAGACTTCTGGTCATCTTATCTATGAATTTATCCCTATCAGTGAGTTTGATGCTATGCTCCATTGTAGCATCCTCAACAAGCACCTCATTTTCTTTAGGAGCTTCTTGTCTAAGTAGTTCACAACAAGAAGGGCTTTGTCCTTATCCAAGGAATGGACTAAAGATCTGACTAACATAGTAACCCAACACCCTAGATAAATTCTCTTTATTTTTATTGGCTGCTGTTGGATCTCTTCCAATTTGTTCCACCAATGATATGCACCATTGATGGGGTAACCTCTAATCATAAAAGCTAAGAAAAAAGGTTTTGGAAATTTTACTTACTCTAATGACGTGACATGGCTTATGGGGGACTAGGAAAAGAACCTGTGCATAATTCTCAGAGGATGATCCATTAAATGCTGGGATTTGGTTGTCCCCAATTTGTATTTGGCATCTAATAAAGGTTCCTTGATTTCTTCCTAGACTGTATTCTTGTTATAATTAGGGAAAACATCCAATGCAAGGGTAGGAAAACCTAAGGAATCTAAGAACTCTACAAAAGTCATCATATATAGTGTGCCTTCTAAAATAAAAGTGACACTTCATAGTTGCCACAATATCCCTTGTGAGGTTAGGATACACAAGTTCACGATAAGTAAAAAATCATTACCAGCCTATGGAAGCAATCAACCTTTCCACCTCGTCCTTGATTCCTAACTTCGTAAGCAAACTCATGTCTAAGTAGGCTGAGGGATGGTATTGACAATTTGACAAAATCACATATCTCATCTTGATGTCTTCTAGCACCCAGCTAGGCACCTTAGGAGCTTTAGTCTTTTTCTTCTTTCTGCGGGCAAGTGGTTGACTTGACTCTGGTGGTGGACTAGTGGATAGAGGTTGGCTGGATAAAGTTTGTGCAGATTGGGCACGAGGTCTTTTTAGGTGCCACTACAAATAACAAAACAAAGCAAAAATAATCTCCCCAAGATGTCAACATTAACAACCAATTTAGAATTCTTGCATCAAGCATTGAGAAAAAAATAAAGCACTTATGGTAACGTAACAAGGATAGAAAGAATGGATGCAACCAAAGTTCAACAAAATTATTACAAACATTAGAGTCAATAAATTCAAGCAAGAGATTCAAGTCCTACTAGACACGTTTAAATCGTGATAAACTCAACAATCCTTAAGCATAAAGTCAGTAACCAAGGACTGCACTAACAGTTGCAAATATTCAGGTTTCCTAAAATGTCCAACGGTTGCAAACAAAAGCATACACTGAGAGTCATGTTTCAAACTGTAAAATGAATGGTCGCAACAAGCTACAACCTGAAGATTCAACAGGCATTCACAATTTCAAAAGTGCAAGTGTAGCAACAATGAATAGCACAAACAAGGAAAATCCTGTATCAAAATTAGCATACCAAAATAAAATATGCCTTCAATGATCAACGATAAATAGATTTAAGCATAGGAATCACAAGGTAATAGGCTCAAAATAAGATCATTTCCTACAAGTGAACATAATATTGTACCAGTGTGGGTGCATATCACAAAAACAATAATATAAAAGGTACATGGCGCTTGACCATGATAATCGAGTTATCCTTTGGCAACTAGTAACCCACAAGTTGAATTGTTTCAGCCTATATACCTTAATGCAACACAAATAAAATGCAAACATAAACATGCATAAATATACATAAACAGACATATATGCCTTGATGAACAAGCAGACAACTACCCTAGCAAAAGTGCTATCAAAATATACATAAACATGCATTGGCCAAACTGGACAAATAAAGGCCATTCTTTGAATGACATGGTATTCAAAAATCAACAAGCCAATTGAACCAAAATGTATGGAGACTTGAATGTGATGAAATTTCTAAATGCATGAGTCAAGTTTAGGTTTTAACATCAAAGAATGATACAGGGATCAATTATACTATTGTTGTTAAACTGTCAACCTAGTTACTAGCATGAATTAATAGCACAAAATTAAAGTAAAAATAGTAAGTTGCATGGGATTGTCAGCATGCTCCAAATGCTCAAGGTTCACAAATTCTAGCAAGGTATATAGCAACATTTGGGCCAATTCTTAATGTATGCCTTCTCAACTATTATGACTCACACAACTATTTGCAATCCAAGATCAAGAGATAATGCAATTTCCAAAAGGTTTTGCTAACCATTTAACACAGGAACTCATATAAATCAACACCATAAAATAAAAATCAAGCAATTTAATATCCATGAAGCTCTAGAACTTACTGAATGAATGTGCACAAGAAAGCAACAGTGGTATACAGGACAATAATATATCAAATCAACAGAAATGTGCTCAAAGTACCAACTGCATTCTACAAACTTCAATTTCCTAAAAAATGTCCATCATCTTAGAAGAGATACTAAGAAAGTTGTCAAAATTACCATTGATAATACAAAATGTATGAAACTCTACCAACCCAAGCAAGATTTGTATCCCATGAAGCAGACTGACAAAATAAATTTTGGCAAATGCTTCCAAAATATGGCAATTAAGCACAAAGCATCAATCAAAATTCAAAAACAACAACAAAAAACCCTTATACCACATGTAAAATTAACAACTACCACATGCCTAACTCTGCTCAATTCACTAAATCAATCATAATCATCAATTCCATACAAAACAGAGAACATGTTTAAGTAGACAACCATTAAAAAAATGATTAGAAGACTAAATGAATGAATGTGAGTGAAAATCTATATTGCAAAAGTACAAAACAAGATCCTATGTAACATCCTTATCCTCTATATAGTTGTAAACACTATAACCTATATCATTAAGCATGATTGCCAGGTTTAATGCTCGAAATATTTTTTTGTCAAACTTCAAACATAAATCCGACATATAAACTATACTATTAACACTTTACTGCATACTTAAGAGTATTTTTAAACAATACAATATTTACATCTATTAATCATCTATACATCACATCCTTGTGAAAGTAAAAAAGAATCTTGTAATCAAAATGCATTCAACAGTACACTATACTTTTAATCTATCTCTTGTGTTGGCCATCCCGCTATAGATATCATCCTAGGGAAAAATCCTTACTTGCAACCTACACGGATAAAACACCCGTGCTAAGCTATAAAGCTTAGTGGGCAAAAAAAAACATGTGGATGACCCTTTTTAAAGGTTGTCAAGATGAAAACCTATATATACACATCTTAAAGCAAATAAACCAATCATTAAAAACAATGTTCACAATAATCTCCCATAATTATATTCTCTTTTGCTATACTTATAACCAATATCAATACCTATTGATATTTCATTTGCTTATCAATTTATTACCTTTACTTTCAGGATTTCTATATGTTACTCTTGACCAATTACTTTGAATTATTAGTTGTCAAACATTGATGACTATATTATTCACGTATTAATATCAATTTCCAAAAATTTTAATAAATATGCCATATTTCTATCACTTATTTACAAATATTTATATATACTTCATCTATACTTTATGAGTTCCCACATTTTTATTTTAGTTATCACTTTGTTATACTTATCTATCTTAGAAACATGGTACTGTATTCAGATAAATTATATTCCTTATACATATGTATAATATATTCCAAGTATAAGATGCATTCTCATTCGTATGAATACTTACTATTTTTATTAAACTATTTATATCTTTACCTTGTATATTTTTCAACTTTTAAAGCATTTCGATGTTACCATTGCTTCATCAATAATCACACTCAACATACTTTATATATATGCATTTATTTAACATGTAATCAATGGATTAGAAAATCTTGACAAATCTAACAACCACACGTAGTAAACAATAAAAGCATTTGAAAATCTTAACAGTTAACTTAGCATGCTTGTATTGTATACTGACTGAGAATCCTTCATGCATTTAACTCATTTAAGTAATTTCAAACATTTGGAACCATCTATAAATAGCATACATATCATGTGTTACTTGGTAACCTCTATTTATTTAAACTTATGAAACAATACAAGCAAATCATGTCAGACATGTAATCAAGCAATATCCAAAACTCTTATATGATGCTTGCTTTATACTTTATACTTTAATGTTTGTATTGTACTATTTTACCTTGTGTTTCTAGTTTCCATAACATTTAAAATCATCTTAATATCATCTCTCATACTCAAGTTATTGAGAAATCACTTAGGACTGCTCTGATGACCCGTCAACTAAAAAAGGGCTACTATTTTGGGCATTTTTTAGGGCATTAGAGGAAAAATTTTGTTATTGGTATTTCTATAACATTTGTAGGCAAAGATGTTCCGGTTCTATCCTAACTAGAATTATTAAATTCGGAGTTCAAAAATTCAACTTATGATCAAAATGGTCACTGTCGGTCAATCCGAATTTTCTAAACAGCACTGCCTAACATTTTAATTCGTTTACATGCAAAACCATTTGATGATCCACACATGCATGACCTGCAATTCTCAATATCTACCTCATCACTATGAAAACATGCAAGATTAAAATAATTCCCATTCCTTATAGTTGAAAAATATCACATATATGCAAATTAATTTCAAAGTTCAAATCCCATACCTCTATCAAACATCTACTCTTCTTACTAGATCAAAATGTCTTTGCCCTTTCCTCCTTCTTCTTCTTCCCTTAACAACAATTCATTCATTCAACATCACACTTCCACATTCCACTCAATACACCATCATTCAAAGAAGAAGATGATGAAGAAGAAGAGATAAATTAACCATTTTACATGCATACCTTATTTTGATTCATTAATATTCATGATTAAGCAACATGCATGAATTCCTCTTTAAGAACACTTAGCTAGACTTTAAGAGATCAAATAAAATGAGGAAGAGAGAAACCAAATTCTGGAATTCTCATGGAAAATCCAACCCTTTCCACTCAAAATAACATATATATAGTGACATATAAAATTTCCTTCTTAGTCCTTTAACTTTTTGCATGTCCAACATTTAACCTTCACCATTTTGCATGCTTGAAATTGACCCCTCTATTAAATCATTCTCTTAAATCAACCTTTCAATTATTCTTTTATTCACATTTTCCCTTAAAAATTCCATAATTATAAATTTACCCCAAATTAATACTTTATACTCTAATTACACCCTTGAATATTATTAAACCAATATAAATAAATTAATTATGACCTTATAAAATTCATACCATATAATTTACACATTTATCACATAATTAATTATAGCTTAATAACATTTTTGCCCCAATCAATATCTTAACTCTTAATAATTCATCCAATAATACTCAATTAGACTTTAATAACATGTAATTGCCCTTGAATTCTACTAGGGCCTATTTTGGGTTATTACATCCTAAAAGAAGGAAATTGCTCAATTAGACATTATGTCAACCAGTAGACATGCAAAAGGTCAAAATAGCAAAAATGGGTGGTTGTTATACACATCAAACCCCCAATATCAGAATTGGAAGAACAAATTAAGAACCAAATCATAAAGTAATCAGTGGGTATATATAAAAAAAAATTGAGCCAACAATCATAAATTTAAAATGAAGATTTTAGAACACATACCTACAAATGCCCCTCCTAATGATATACTGTTCAAAAATAACCACAAAAGAGTGGAATATAAAGAACAATTAAAGATGCATTTAAGCAAAAAATTAAAACCCATAAATGATGAAAAATAAAGTTAGGGGTTTACAGATCTGTGAAGTTGTGTGAAGAATAATAAAAGAAAAAAGTTGAAAAATGAAAGTAAAAGAAATTTGAAAAAGAAAGAGTGGAAAAATGAACAACACATTGCAATCAACGTACAAATAACAAAAGAAAAATAGAACAAAAATAAATAATGAAGAATAAAAATGAACAACACATTGCAAAAGGAAAAATAAAAAAGAAATAGAAAATGAAAAAGAGAGAGTGAGAAAGACTTACTTGGTTAAAGTTGAAGCACACTTAATAATTAGGCTAGGTTAAAACTTGAAAAACACAAAGAACATAAAAGTAAAAGGAAGAAGAAAATCAATAAAAGAGAGACAGCAAAAGGAGAAAAAAACACAAAAAATCAATTCAAAATAAGAAAAAGAAGAATGAAAATTACACCGAATAAAGAAGAGGAAGAAGAAGATGCATTCACCTTTTTAAGTTACAGTGCAATTGCAACCTAAAATCAGAGAAAAGAGCAAGAAGGCATGAAGAAAGGGGAGAGAAAACAAAACAAAACAAAAGAACTGCAAAGAAAGTGGAACGACGGCTTTAAACATATGACTTTTAGACGAGAGCTTTAAGGGGGTCACGGTCAGTAGTAAAAATCTACTGACTGTGAGGTAAGTCTTCTCTCGTTACTGAACCAAAAGAAAAGCAGAGTCATGGTCAGTAAGAAAAACCCACTCACTGTGACCCCAAAAATTTTTGATACAAAATTGAAGGTGCAATCATGTCACAGTTAGTAGTAAAAGTATACTAACTATGACCTATGGCTCTCTGAGTTCTAAAAGCTAAAGTGACCCTATGTCAATATTAGTAGGAATAATCTACTAACCGTGACCCATGAAAAATTTCCCTAAAATTTTCTCTTTCTAAACTCTTTTCGACCACTTAACTTAGTTGTAACAACACTTCAATAAGCAAAAATGTATAATAATGGCCTTTGAACCAAAATCTCTTTTGAACCACAGCCTGAACAACTGCAACTATAAATCAAACAAAACGTTAAATCAATAAAATAAAAGTGAGAAAGTAGTTCTGCATTTAACAAGTCAACAACTGAACTTTAAATACCATCAAGGATCTGTGAGGGTGGTGATCACTGAAGTGCCATTGAATGTCGATTCAAAATAGGGCATTACATGATGTCCATTTACCTTGAACTCCTTCTCATCTCTCATGTGCTTCAGAGTAACCACTCCAAATTTATCTCCTCTTATGACTTCCATCTTGATTTCAACTTCTTAGGAAACAATCTCAATCAACCATCCTACAAGAGCACCTTCATCCCGAGTACAAACTCCTTTTTCATCAATTTCCTATCATGCCATTTCTTGGTGTTATCTTTGTATTTTATAGCATGATTATAAGCCAAAAACCTAAGTTCTTCCAACTCATTCAGCTATAGCAACCTACATTTTACTACACTTAAAAGATCAAAGCTTAAGAATTTGGTGGCCTAATAAGCTTTATGTTCCAATTCAATCGGTAGGTGACAAGACTTGCCAAAAATTAACCTAAAGGGTGACATTCCTATAGGAGTCCTAAACATTATCTTATATGCCCATAATGCTTCATCTAGCTTAAGGTACCAATCCTTTCTAGAGGCATTAACCATTTTCTCTAAAATTGCTTTCAGTTCCTGGTTGGACACCTCCACTTGACCGTTAGCTTGGGTATGGTATGGGATAGTGACTTTATGCCTAACTCCAAACTTTTTCAATAAAGCCTTAAATTGGTGGTTAACAAAATTTTTACCACCATAACTGAAGATGGCTTTGGGGCCCCCATATTGAGTGAATATGTTCTTTCTCGAAAATTCTAGCACTACTTTAGGATCACAAGTCTTAGTGGATATGGCTTCTACCCATTTACTCATATAGTCTACTGCCACTAAAATATATTCAAACCCATAGGACACTGAAAAAGGTCCCATAAAATCTATACCCCACAAATCCAATAACTCTACTTCAAGCATATTAGTCAATGGCATCTCATCTTTCCTAGATATATTTGCTACCCTTTAACAATGATCACAAGATTGAATATAAATTTTCACATCAGTAAATAAGGTATGCCAATAAAACCCAGAAAATAGAATTTTTGTTACTGTTCCATTTGGTTCATGATGTCAATCGGCCTCTCCACTATGGCATGCCTTGATGATCTCTCCATGTTCCTCTTTAGGAATGCACCTCCTCAACACTTGATCAACACACAACTTAAAAAGATAGGGGTCATACCAAATGTAGTGCTTCGCATTAGCTTTCAATTTCTTCCTCTGTTGCCATGTATAATCCCTTGCCATGTATCCATCTGTAAAAAAAATTGCCAAATTAGCAAACAAAGGAATAGTAACTTCACACATAAATAGAGCACATATATGTTCATCAAGGAAAAAATCAAAAATCACCCCTTTTTTAATGTAATCATGCTTAAGTCAAGATAGATGATCCACCATAAAGTTTTTTGCCCCTTTTATCCTTAGTGTCCAAGTTAAATTCTTGCAAAAGGAGTACCCATCTAATCGCCCTTGATTTTGACTCCTTCTTTGCAAAGAGGTGTAATAATGCCACGTCATTAGACCACACAACAATTTTTGCACCCAGCAAGTATAGCTTGAACTTCTCAAATACAAAGACTTTTGCTAGAAGATCCTTTTTAGTTAGGGTGTAATTAACCTGAGCTCCGATCAAAGTATGGCCCATATAATAGATTGCACAAAACACCTTCTCCTTCATTTGTCCAACATTGCCCCTTTTGGAAAATCACTTGTATCATATATTAGATCAAATGGCAAATCCAAATCTAGAGAGATAATCACCGGAGATGAAATAATCCTCTATTTTAATGTCTCGAATGCATGCAAACACTCATTAGTGAAATCAAAAAGAGCATCTTTCATCAGCAAATTTGACAAGGGTTTGGCAATTTTAGAAAAATCTTTAATAAACCTACGGTAAAAACCTGCATTCCTTAAAAAGCTCCTAACTCCCTTGACACTAGTTGGGGGTGGGAGTTTCCCTATTCTTCTACCTCTGCCATAACTATCACTATCCCTTTTCTTGAAATTTTATGTCCTAATACAATGGCTTCCCTCACCTTAAAGTGGCATTTTTACCAATTCAACACTAGATTGGTTTTCTCACACCTCTCAAACACTAAATCAAGATACTTTAAGCAGCTCTCAAAATCTTTCCAATAAATACTGAAGTCATCTATAAAAACCTCTATAAATTTTTCTATAAAGTCATGAAAAATTACCATCATGCACCACTAAAATGTAGCCAATGTATTGCATAACCCAAAAGGCATTCGCCTATAGGTAAAATTGTCATAGAGGTAGATAAAGATCATTTTCCCTTAGTCCTCGAGTGATATGGGGATTGGTAAATATCCTAAATACCCATCTAAAAAATAATTAAACCTATTCCCTTTTAGCCTCTCTAACATTTGATTAATAAATGGCAATAGGAAGTGATCTTTCTTAGTGGCACTATTTAGCCTCATGTAATCTATATATACTCTCTAGCCCATAACTGTACAAATTGGAATGAGTTCATCAAGCTCATTCTTAACCACTATCATTCCCTTTTTCTTTGGAACATATTGCATAAGACTTACCCACTTACTATCTGGTACCTCTTTCATAAATACTTCTTGCATCACTAGATTGAGTGGCCCTAAGGGTTAAACCACTGGTTTGCATTCTTCCTCCATCGAAATCGGTGAGTGCAATAGCTTAGTTTAATCCCCTTTAAGTTTGATGTCTCCCATTTGATGGCTTCCTTATGCCTTTTTAACACTTCAATCAGCATCTCCTATTCAAAACCTCTCAATATAGAAGAGATAATCACCAATTTTTGTTTCATTTTCCAAGAACACATATTTCAAATGAGATGGAAGGGGTTTGAGTTTAGTTTTTAAATCTCCCTTCCATGATGCAAACCTTTTCTCTCTTGCTTCCTCCTTTTCATATCCCTTTTCAAGATCCCGCATAACTTTTTTACTCTCCTTTTTTACTATAGCTACTATCTCTCTTTCTACTTCGTCTAACTCTTCATTCTCTAAAGAATGCATCAAACTCAACTTTAATGGGTCATCTATCAACACCTTCTCTCGAGTTTCCTCTGCACGTTCTTACACCTTGTCCATAAAATAAATGGCTTCCTCTAGATCACTTGATGGATACTTTTAAGATTTGTTCATATCCACTACAAACTCTTCATTATTGAACCAGAGGGTGGCCTTTTGACCATACACATCGATTAACAATTTTTCTGTGTTCAAAAATGGTCTCCCTACAATTAGTGGTACTCTCTTGTCCTCCTCTATCTCCATCACTATGAAATCTACGGGAAAAATGAATTTTCTCACCTTTACTAACAAGTCCTCTATTACCCCTTTCGATTTCATTACCGACCTATCTGCTAGCTGGAGCCTTATACCTGTCTCCTTGAGATCCCCTAGGTTTAATTTCTTATATATAGAGTATGGCATCAAATTAATACTAGCCCTTAAGTCACACAAGGCATTTCCAATAAAATTCTCACTAATATCTCAGGGTAAAGTAAAACTACCAGGATTTTCCGATTTCTTAGGAATCTTGTTCATAATGTTTGCATTATAATTTTCTATTAGTTGCACAGTTCCACACCCTTTTAGTTTTTTTTTGTTAGAACAAAGTTCTTTCATAAATTTAGCATAGTTCGGCATATGACCTAAAGCTTTAACAAAAGGGAAGTTGATATGTAATTTCTTAAACATCTCTAGGAATCTAGCCAATTGCTCATTTTTCTTTTCTTTCCTAGCTATATCAGGAAAAGGCAACCTATGTATGTCAATATCCTTTATATTGCAATTCACTATGTTCTTTTCCTTATTAGTGCTAGGAGCATCTACATTCACCTCTGCCCTAGGGTTAGAGTCACTTACCTGCCATGGCAGCTCCTTCATATTTGATGATGATGGTAAAGATAACTTACCTTTGTCTACTCTTTGTGTTACCTCCTTGCCACTCATAAGTGTGATTACCTTAGCCTCTTTCTTGGATTTCTATCCATATTAGATGGAAAAGTGCTCAATTATCTATTGTACATTAAACTAGCACTCTGGCCCAATTGTGTCTCTAGGTTCCTCATGGAAGTTTCTTGGTTACGGTTCCATTATTCTTGTGATTTTCACCATGTCTATTGGTTAAACATAAACTATTACTAGTTATTCATGAAGGTTGCAAACATATCTTCAAGGTTTGGATTTTTCTCTTGTATGGATGGCCTTTATATGCACTTGGCACTTATTTGTCCTCGAGAGGAATTTCACCAATAGGAGGATTTAAGTTCATGTTTTTGTCTTTATTGGCTTTCCTTCTTTGATGTAAAGTCCTCTTAATGTTAAGGTTGTAGGGTGCAAGTTATGTTTGTCTTAGTCTGTGCATATACTATGAAACACCTAAAAAGAATTAAAAGAACAAAATAAGAAAAAGAAAACACATACAAATAAAAATCAAAATTCACAAACACGCTAATCCCCGACCACAGAACCAAAAACTTAACACGATCTCAGCAATTGTACTAAATCAACAAGTAATATAGGGTGCTCAATTTAAAACCCATGAATATCATACCCAAGGAATTGTAGATGCAAGCAATAAACATCAAGTGTATGTTAAAGAATTCACAAATTTTTTTGTCTATTATGTTGTCAACTATTTAAATGTAGAAAATGAAAATTAAAACAATTGTAATTTGCAAGAACCTACTATAAGTCAAGTAATAAAAATATTAAACTAGTTGAAAATTTATATATTAAAAACATAGCTCAAGTTCACTCATCCTCCTTATACCCAAATGTGAATTAAATTATTCATTAAATTATATAGATGATGTAGCACCCTTATCCTAAAACCTAGCTATATCACTTTATCCTGGACCATTAAACATGTTATTCTACACTATTATGCCATAACTATATTATATAAAGATCTTAATATAAAACTTAATCCAACATAAGTACTATACTATTAAAATCTTTACTATATAGTTTTAGGTCTCTTTACACATTACAAAATACAACTATTAGGCATTTACATATACACAATTTCCAATACCATCAAAAAATTTTAACCAAAAGAATCCAAATCAAAGTGTATACTTTCAATCTCTATGTCTTTGACTTGTGTTGGTCGTCCTACTGTAGATATTAGCCCTAAGAAGAAAACCTATCCTTGCAACCTACACAGATAAAACACCCATGCTAAACTATAAAGCTTAGTGGGGATCATAAACATGTAAATGACCTCTTTGAATGTCATCAAAATGCACACACACAAAGTATATATTTAAGCATAGAAATCCAATCATTGGATATAACATTATCCAGATCATAACCTTTTGAAATTATTTACATTCTCAAATTATTCTTGTATTCAAGACAAAACACTTGTAAAAGTTGCTCTTAGTTATCATTTACTTAACAAATAGTCACATACCTCATTTATAATTCTTGAGTTCTTATATTTCAAAATCAATTAATCACTATGTTTTACTTAACTTTCTTAAAGGCATGATAATATCAATCTATATTCATATAAGTCATTTGAAAATCATTGAACTTTAAGTTAACAAAATTTAATTCCTATGTATAGACAAAATATTAATAATCACCAAGACACATAATCATATACAAATATATCTTATGTACTCAATTCATGTATTATCATTATCATACCATTCTCTTTAATAATTAGATGCCATTCCATTTTACTATTACGTTGACATTCTAATTTACTCCTATTTCATGTATGCAATACTTACCCAAGCTTATGGGATCATAACTCATTAAATAATAACTAGTAAGGAGTTACACATAATTCTCATATTATTGCTAAATATTAAGCAATAAGCATGTGGTTATAAGGAACACATAATAGCCAATATCATTGTTGAACAGCTTTACTATACACATAACAATACCTATATCTTGTATTCCTAAGTATAGGAAACACCATGAAATGACTTCCAATATTTCATCACTTTCATATATAAAAGGCACACGCATCATTTACTAACCTCAAACAAATATCATATAACTACAGAGAATGTACATTCACCAACATAATTATTGATACACAAGTTCTTTATATATCTAGCTTGTTATTCTAATATGTACATGCGATACTATATGCAGTAAATGTGCATATAAAAAATGCAACCTCTTTTAGTATCATAATTTCCATATGCAACATAGATATTTTATATAAGAATCATATAAAGTTCAATATAAGAACTATCATACTTCTTTAACCTTTTATCACAATATGATATTTTTCTTTTACTATGAATTAAGCTTGCACTTTTCTAACAAAGTGGATAATGGGTTATACTGCAGTAGCTGAAGGTACAAAACTATCCGATTATAATGGTGGCACCCAAAAGTATGAAACTGTCTGATTATAATGATGGCACCTGAAGGTACAAAACTATCTAATTATAATGATGGCACTTGAAGGTACGAAATTGTCTGATTATAATAGTGACACCCGAAGGTACGAAACTGTCTGACTATAACGGTGGCACCTAAAAGTACAAATGAGATACTCGAAGGTAATAAATGATAGCCCCCTTATGGGAACGAAACTGAATGGTAGATCGGTCAAGTGGACCTAAATAGGATCGGCTACAATTCAAACAAGGTTGTTTATGATCCAAATGGGATCATATCTGTATAATATGACCCAAACAGGGTCAAATTACACTATACTTTATGACCCAAATGGGTTCAACTGTACTTTAGCTTTCAAGTGGATCCAAATGGGATCACATTTGTACTCTAGCAGCTGCAAGATATCCTTATAGGCATACCTATCTATCCACAACATAGACACAGATGTAGGCAATATAATCTTTTTACTTTATCTTTACTCTATTCAATCATATTCATATATGCACATGTATACTCTTGTGTAACTATGAACAAAGAAATCATATTTATGCACATTTGTAAACATTTTGTAAACATGTGATCATACACACTGTTGGGTATTGTTTTTCTTCACTTTGCTCTTTTCTCATTATATGCATTTAGATGTTCATATATATATATATATATATTCATGTATATTTATGAGCATGAGGTCATATACTTATACATGTGTAAATTTTCTATAAACATGTTATCTTGCGCACAATCAAGTATTACTATTTGGTACTTGTAATCCTTTTAAATCATGTAACTATTTCACATATGTATTATAATTATACATAACATCATGCTCTATTGATTTTCTTTAATCTATGATATGTATGAACATGCTCATAACATAATTAGCCTTGCAGTATACTTTATAATCCTTTCAACTTAATTGCATGCTTTTGTGATCATATATGTACATATATGCTTTACTATCCATTTTTGTGTGATCTTTTCATCACACTATAATCTTGTGAAAGCTTTACATATGCACATAATTAATTACAATTACACTTAAGTAAGCACTCAATGGAAAACTATAACATCTCTAGTGTATATACTTGTATACAAAGTCTCATTTAACAAAGTGATCATGTACTTTACTATATTATTTATAATTAACATACTTCATGTGATATCAAAAGACACATAGTCCCTAATACATAGACATGTATTCTCATCTTTATATAACAATATGTGACCGGATGCTAGCAAGTGTACTAGATTGGCTAGTAATATAGGGAAATATAGATTAAGACCCCAAAATATCGTACCCAAGGGAACATGAATTGCTAAGCATAATATCTATGTATGAACTAAATTAATCCGCGATTGTTTCCCAAATGTTTTTAATGTAAAGGTAAAAATTAAACAAAATAAACAATTAAACAAAACAAAAGCTAAAACATGAATTAAAAACAAAACAATAACCGAAATTCTCTTGCTAAAGGAACTATCCACCTTAACTTTCATTGTAATGACTTAAATTCAATATAAACACCAGTGATTATGGAAAAACTAATAATTAAGCAAGATATCTTTATTCAAGTATATCATTCTTAGTATTAAACTCATAGACAAATCTAATACTTAGCATGCAAATCTAGTTTTAACTTCCTAAATATTCATTGAAGCCTTTCTCAAGTGATTCAACTCCAATTTATTCTTAGTTCTTCCTCTCTTAGTATTAACCAATAAAATTAACACATAATTATCTCATATTTCGGATAATAATCATGCATAAACATTAAAGAGTTAATCCAAGAACATGCAAATCATTAATTATGTCAAAACCAATTTTTAGTTATTTATTCAATAAACCAACAATCAATGTCAATACAATCAAAGATAAGAATATGCTTAAAACCAAGAAATAATCAACCGATATTGAAATTAAGCTCAAAATAAAGTCATAACAATGAAAATATAAGATTTCAAGGATCCATTAGCAAAAGAAGAAAAACTACTTCCTAAACATAGTTAAAAACTAAAACAAAGTTGAAAAACTAAAACAAAGTTGAAAAGAAAAAAAAACATAAAAACTAGAAAAAATAAGTAAAACTAAAACTAAAGCAATTAATCCCTTCTAATCCCTAATTTAACTTCTTCTTTGGTGTAAAAGTTGTCTATTTATAGGCAAAAGATGTTGTAAAAGCCTTCCAAACTTTCCAAATTGGAGTAGGAAGAGAATCCTTCTTGAATTGAAAAAAATCGTAAATCCTTTGTTGCATAGGAGAGCTTGCACGTGGCCACGCCTCTTCCTATGTATATCATCACTTGGGCACGGGTTGAACATTAAGAGGGACACACGTGGGCACGGATTGATCTTCCTTTCCTTGCACGTGGTCACGTGTTGCTTAGTTCATTTTCACACGTGGCCATGTGTTCTTTTGTTCTTCAATTCACGTGGTCATGGGTCTTTCACTACTCACCTTCATGTGGCCACGGGTTCCTTTCTTCATATTAAACACGTGATCATGTGAAGAACTTCTCAACCTCACGCTTGCATTAAATTTCCAAATTCACAGTTTTGGCCCATAATTTTCTTGCCTTTTACAATTAAGTCCTTTTTCTTGCAAATTAACCCTGAAAAACACTAAAATTTACAATTAACTCCAAAAATAAAAAATTAACCAATTAAACTCAAATCTAACCTAATTAACACAAAATTAACTCAATTAAACACATAAAACATACTATAAGCATTATATAAATCACCATTATCAATATGATCAACTTGTACATGATGCATTTATATCCTAGTGGTCATACAAATATACATTGACATTTCTAACTTATAAACATGTCATATAACTATAACATATAAGCATACTTATGTTATGTCAATGAGGCGAATAATAACATACCGTTATCACAAATATGCTTCAATAAGTAGTCATCCTTACAATATGATATTATTTTATACACACATGACTTATCTCTCCCAATGTGTTTGTAACACCCATATCCTATACTTAGCCATTACCACAATATCATATACCATAAGACATATATTACAACGTTCCCAAGCTGAAAACATTTCTAATTAGATAACTTATAGATGAAATTATAACCATGTCATATGAACTTAAGAGTAATACCTTAATCATATAAAAGTCCTTAATACATTACAATGTTTTCTCAAACTTAACATTAGTACTTATACAAAATTTGCAACATAATTAAAGTTTCAATAACTACAAAATATAAGGACAAAAAGAAGACGCTATTATCAATCTTCTAAGATTTGTGTTGGCCAACCTGGAGCAGATATCAGTCCTGGAAGAAAGTCCTGTTCTCACAACCTACATGGATAAACAAAAATCCATGCTAAGCTATAAAACTTAGTGGGGAACACTAAATATGACAAACGACCACTCACAATGGTCGTCAAACAACATACATTTTGAACTATAAGTATAACTTATGCCAAATTCTAATAAAAACAAAATGTAGACATAAGTCCACACAAGATAACCAAATGACTTAATGATGGTAAATTCGGCATTAATGCTTTATATACACAAAATTTAATCATATAAGCATGTTTATCCTTTAGACTTGCAATTCATTCATTGAATGATATACCACTGTTTATACTTAGTCATTCCTTCCACTTACTACATACTTTCGTATACCAGGAATATATATAAATACATATTCACATATGAGCTATGATCAACAAGGACATATGCATATTCAAAAGTAAGATAGAGCATTAGTACTATGAAAGTTTATCATTTATCAATTCTCATTAAAGAGCAAGAACGAGTAGATATAGGGAAAACAAATAACCCAATGTATTAATTTGAAAGCAATCACCAACATGAATACCTATACATAGCTCTTATATTCCATTGCTATAGAGAACATTTATTACAGCAAAACATTTTTTTTCATAGCTTTCATACATGATGAATCTTGCAAATCATTTATCTACCTAAAGCAAGTAACATATTACTATAGAAAACATACTATCTCTATTATAGTCCGTAACTTGATATTAATGATGCACTAGTTCATTTATATAACTATGTACATACTATTTCTATATACGATAATCATGCAAAAGTGTATATTGCAACATCTTTTAATATCATAATATCCATATGTGCTGAAAAGGAATTTCACATATAAATTAGATTATGAAATCAATTTATGTTGTCATACGTCATAAAACTTTAAGTTGAACATCAAACTTTTCTTAACTTTGGTATAAATCCTACACTACTCTAAAGAGGTGGATAACGGGTTATACGGTGGTACCCAAAGGTACAAGTCTATTTAGTCACCCAAATGGGGTTAACTGCAACCCAAACGGGGTTGAAAATGATCCAAACGGGAACATGTCTGTCCGTTTAGTCACCCAAACGGGGTTAACTGCAACCCAAATGGGACCATGTCTGTCTATTTAGTCACCCAAATGGGGTTAACTACAACCCAAATGGGGTTGAAAATATCGCAGCTGCAAGGTACCCTTATAGGCATGTCTATCTATCCACTTCCTAGACTCAACGCAGGCAATAAAATCTACTTTATCTTTTCTTTATACAATCATATTCTTATATGCACATGTATACTCTAGTATAACCATAAACAATGTACTCATAAATGTGCTCATGTATAGCTTCCTGTAAACCTGTAAACATTTCGCTGTTGGGCATTACTATTCTGTTCTTGTAATGCTATTCGATCATGTAATAATTTCGTATGTCAAGACTATACTGTATGATGTCATTTGTACCCGTACACAATCATGTAAAATCTATATATCTTCTTTAGTACATATACATATATGCACAATTCATAAACAATTCATATAATTTTCTCATATAAAACTCACATGACAAGATACTCCTTCTCTAATGCATACACTTATATACATAGTCTCATATAACATTACCGTTATATGCTTTAATGAAATTTCTATAATGGAGTCTATAGCATTGTAGATATGTATTTCAGCATATTAACATGTGACAACACATAGGCTTAATCATGTCATTTCAATTAAGTAAAGGCATATTCATACGTTTCACTTTACTCATCATTACCAACAACCCTTACTTAGGTATAAATATAAATATGTGTAAACCTTTATCAACAATCATATTACATGCCATACTTAATTCAATGTGCTTCCATATAACTATGAATTTATCATAACAACATGTAGTTAAGCTATACATATGTAAATATAACTTGATTTATATTCCTAGTTACATGTATTTCTATTATAGACATTGCTTAATGATAACTGAGCATATATCATCATAAGAGTATATACAAACATTAGCCTTGCATATAACAATTATGTACAAATTTAATCACAAATATATTTTAGATATATTCCTCACTAGTCGTTACCTATGTACACGTGTGAAAGTATATGTATACATATAATTTTGTATTTAACAATCATATTACATGCCCTATTCAATTCATTTGGTAATCACATAAATACATATTTAGCTTAACTAATTGAAAACCATAAAATAAAGTATGTTAAAGAAAATCTACACAGGGCAGCATTCTGAACTCGACTTGTGAGCCACATTCAAAATTTAAGATGTCCTTTTTAGGCAAATTTATCTTCTACAATCTTATCCCCCTATGTGTCTAGTTTTCATACCATTAAAATTCATCTTAATATCTGACCTATAGCTCGAGTTATTGGGAAAATACTATAGGCTGTTTATAGAACCAAAATAGGGTGGGCTGTCACTTAGAAAAATTCATAACGTAAAATTGAGAGGGATTTAGATCAAAATTTCTTCATCAAAGTTATACTTTCATGTCTCTAGTTTTGCTATAATTTTATTTTGTAGCATTTCAACATCTCTACAAAAAATTATGCCCATTATTGTAAATTCTATTTCGGTTAGTAGTCTAGGGGAGACTAGTCTAGATTCACCCCAAAATTCCAAGTACTTAGAGACCGATTTAAGTTTAGGTTTCTTCATATGAAATATAGGTATGGAAGTCTAGTTTCCAACACAAAAAGAATCACTCAATTTTCTGTTCTATAGCTCAACTTATGAGCAAAATAATCTAGATAAGTCAATCAGTTGTGAAGAAATGTTCTACTCGTGAAGAGGCTCACGAGTGAATTAAAAAGACTAAACTTCACGACTAGTGAAGGGGCTCACGAGTGGAGAAAAAAGACTACATTTTAAGACTCATGAAGGGGCTCATGAGTGGAGAAAAAAGGCTACATTTCATGACTCGTGAAAGGGCTCACAAGTGGAGAAAAAGGGCTACATTTCACGACTCGTGAAGGGGTTCACGAGTGAGAAAATAAAATTCACGAGTGACCTAGAGGAAAAGGGTGCACGACATGTGAAGGGCTTCACGAGTTGGACAATATTTCATGACTCGTGAAGAGCTTCACGACTCGGCAAAGACACTCACAATTGGTTCTATTCTTCATCTCGTTTCGATAAAACCCAGAAAACAAGAACCCTAAATTTCTATCACTAAGTCAAAGGAATTCACAACATATTCCAGCAAATACTTTCACATGCAATATGAACAACCCTAAATTCCCATACCTGGACATGCAACTCAAATCTTCTTGTAATTTCTCCTTTGTCACTCACTATCTTCTTCTTTCACGATCTAAATTTTCTCCTTCTTGTCCTTTCACAATAATTTCATCCATTAACACAAACTTTCAGCATGTAATTCCATCTACTATTAACCAATACAAGAAGATGGAGAAGGAGAAGAAGAATCATTTAATTAAGTTAATTACCTTGTAGATATACACTAACTTGTTCTTCAAAAATCCACATGCAAGAATTCCTTCTTTGGTTTCTTTAAGAGATTAACCATGAACACAAGAGAGAGAGAGCGAAGAAGAATTTCTGTTATCTCACTCTCAAAATGCCGTCCCTCTCTCCCATATCTTCTCTTTCATATGAAATATAGTATAGATATAGTGGCAAGGAAATTTTCCTTCTTGGTCCCTCAAGATTTTGCATGTTCCACTAATTTCTCTCAATTTCTTGTATGTTACACCTTTGCCTCTCACTTTCTTGCATGTCTAACATTGACCCACAACTTATCTTCTTTCTTTTAATTTTACCCCATCATATGTTATCTCTTATAAAATTGACCCCACTCATTTATTATTTTTAACATTAACCTTTAAGTTTATATCCTATTTTAATTAAGCCCTCAAACTATATTTTTCTTTTTAATTATACCATTATAAAAGTCATAACATATAATTCACATATTCATCACATAATTAATGTTAACTTGATAACACTTACATCCTAATTGATCCTTGAAATAAAATTTTATTTCAATTAAACACAGAAATAAATAACTAGTTTATCCTTCAATAAATATAAACTCATAATAATTCATCTAATTAAGCTTGTTTAAACATTTATAATTGGGATTATGTCCTTGAATTCTACTAGGGCCTAATTTGGGTCCTCACAGTGTTACTTTTCCATTATAGATATGCTTAAAATACTTAAGATCATTTTTGTATATAGTCAAAAAGATGTTCTAGAGATGCTTAAATTTATTTAAATTCATAAGAATATTCCAAAAATGCATACCAAAATGGTGATAAATTCTTACAACAATCCTTCATAGAGACAAATTTTAAGCTTATATTTAAAGCTATTTTTGACTTACCAAAATCCATTTTTTGCCAAAATGTTCTTCTACAAACATGATCCTACATGTTTCTAATTTTAGTATAAAAATCATTGCATCATCATTTCTATAACTCAAGATAATTAAAAATTACTGATGACAGTTCATTATGATAGGTAGCATATGATTTCGATTTTCAACCTAAATTTAGAAAGGTTTAGAGGCATAATTAGACTTTTTTTCTTCATAAAAAATGTAGATATGAGAGTCTAATTACCTATTTATCATTTTTACATTTAAATATATTATAAAAACATTAAGGACTGCTCTTGGAAACAATGCCACCAATAGTTCTAGATTTAAGTCATTTTTTGACATATTTAAAGATATAATAAAATTAAGATTTCTTCATATAAATTGTAGACAAATAATCCTAGTTTAACCAAAAATTGGATTCATAGAATTCCATCCACTATAATAAGAGATACAGTAAAATTACTAAAATTTGTTCCTGCTCTCTAAACAGCAGCTCACTGTACCCCATTCGATTTTTATCATCACTTAGAAAATTCATAGTATAAAATGGGTATAGAATTTTAACAATATTCCTTCATGAACGTTTTGCTAATACTAATCTATTTTAATTAGAATTTTATCTCAAACAATTTTGACTTCTCTACATATAGTTATAACAAAAATATAGCAATATCATCATAACAACTAGGCAGCAGCTCAAAACAAACTTTAAGTTAGATTTAGGGGCACTTAGAGGAAGAATCAAAGATGGGTTCCTTTAACAAAAGTTTAGGTCTAAATTCATGTTGGCTATTAATCCATGAAAATTCATTTAAATAATGTATAAATTGAGTAAATATGTGAACTAAAAATACTATTCATCATCATCTTTATCTCTTTGTATTTCTTGATTTTTTTCTCATTTTTTTAATTCTTTGATTTGAGCTTGTTAACTTGTTATTTCTTATGATTTATATTAGTTGATCATTAATTCATGAAAATCTATTTAAATCATGAAAAATAAGGGATTTAATGCATATTTAAGAGTTACTATTCATCATCTTCAACCTCCATGTTCTTCAATTCTCAATTTTGATTTCCATTTTTTTGGTCTTTTATTCATTTAAAACAATTTTAATTCACTTTTAAATGAATTTTAAAGAGTTTTTTGGCTTTTTCTTGCATCAAACTAGCTTGGAATACATTTTAGGGTGTTTTTAGTTGAGTGTCATTCTAGTAGGAGGAAAGGCTATGTTTCTAGCTTGAGTCATGGCCTTAAGGGTGTGACTCACTATTGAGTCACGACCTTAAGCCCGTGACTCAATCTTTGACTCGGTCTTTGCCTCATTTTCCTTATACGCATCCCTCGTGTTCCTTACGTTTTGCCTACACGTCACTCACATGTTGTAATGCTCCTTTTAAGGCCCATTTTCTGTTACCATACATACCATATTGATAGTAAAAGAAACCTAATTACCAATTCTTTGCATCCATTATTGAAGAATATATCAAGTTTGGATATTATAAACTCGTGTATAAATCTTAAGGTCAAAAGTCAAACATGTCATAGGTATATTTTTACGTCCACTATTTCCAAAACTTAGGTTTGCCCAGTGAATTCTACATTATAACATTTCTATATACAAAATATCATGTACATACACAAAAATAGAAAATTTAGGCCTCGCACTCCCAACTTCTTCCTAAGTTTTGTATTGGCCTTCCTGTTATAGATTATGTCCCTGTGGACCCATACTAAGCTTACTTGCTTAGTGGGGAACAAAATCATGGGGACGACCGCTCATAGAAGCCATCAATTAAACACGCAAACACATATGAATATAAATTAAGTACACAGTAAAGTAGTGACAAGAATAGGTTGTAAGTTTATAGCCTTATATGATATTACACAATGACCTCTATCATGTTTTTTTCTTGTATTTTTGTATAATCCTTAACCTGTAGGTTAATTTCCTATATACAAAGTTAATTTATTTGTTAATACATGTACTCGCTTGTGCAAAACTATATAGACTATGTAATGCATAAATCCACATATTTCTTTAGCATTATCCTACTAGTTACTTACAATATAACTTTATTGCTTGTCTCAAATTCACTTACTTGTTTAACCCTTACTAACCTCTAGACTTTCATATGACTTTGAAGTATACCTATATCAATTGAATTTACCTAATTCACATATATTATTTCAAGTTAATCCAATCCACTCACATGACTTTAATGTATATATTCAAGATTAAATTCATGGTTAAACCCTAGTAACTACTCACTTGAAACTATACTAATCAATAGGTCTATATGCATATTTAATAAGTTAACAGATCTTATAACATGCAAATACTTATTTTATAATCTTATATGTATATATTTTATGCATTTTATTAATGGTTTTGATTTGTTATCATTATAACAACATTTCCTCATTTGATATATATGATTCTAGCTCATTAATGTTTTGAAATCATAGCTTTCATTTAACCTATGAATTACATGGTATTTGCTTACACAAGTTGTAGGTTTATACATCGAATGTTCCTACACCTAATGAGTAGTCTAATTTCTGACTTGGCCATAAGTCACAATCACCATTTGTTGATATCAAGTATGTAACACATAATCATAATGAATGTATATTTGTAATATGATTAATGACAATCCATTGAATAGTGTTCATATATAACTTATGGCCTTAAGTGTAAAAGAACATTATGCATTTACAACAACAATTTCGTACAGGCAATATGATGATACTATAAAGTTATTATGCCATTTACTATGCATGGATTCATATAAAAGTAACATTTAGATCAAGTCATGAAATATCATATCATCTTTGTCATATTGCTTTTCATAATGCTTTACTTATATTTTATAGTAAGCCTACACCTCTCTAAGGATGTGGATAACGGGTGATACTATGGTACCCATAAGTACAATAAAAATACCCAAAGGTTGATGGAATTTGACATGGTATGATAATCATGATAGCACAGCGGAAAAACAAAATTTTATCATGCATACCATACATATCCAAAACTAGAATCGAAAACATGCAATTTTAGAGTTTTGAAACTTACAACTTTAGATGCACTTCAAGACTTGATTTTGATGATGACCAGCAACTAAGATGAATTTATTTACCTTAGATCTTCACCACCAATGCCAAAGGAACAGCCTTTATGCCATTCCTCTCTATGTTCACACACACTTGCAAAGATAGCTTAAAATCAAGAGTGCTAGCTCTATATTTGTGTATTAGGCAATGAAATTGTTTGAAAGACACAAGAACTCTTCTTGTTCTTTCTTCTTTTGTTTCTATCTTAGTCACCTTCCATGAGAGAATTAAGAGCAAAAGGAATCTCTACCAATCCCACTAATAGTCTCATGGCCAAAAGAGAGAAGAAGAATAAAAGTGGCACCCACCATTATTCCTTTAATTCATTTAATATATATCACTTACTTTAGTCATGTGTGAGTGCCTTAAATTAGGTAGCAATTTCAGCCACTAACACTTAATAATTAAGAGATATATATTTTAATTTAAATTCTATTAGAATTTAAATTCAAATGGCATCATTTAGTTAATCAAAACAAACTTACTTAACTAAGGTAATTAGTTGCCAAATTTAACTAGGATTCCTAGTTTAAACTTTGGTTACTTTAATTCCCTCTCAAGTATTATATTTTGATTAAACATAATTTAGGATTTAATACTCAATTAACTTAATTATACATAGATAATTAATCAATTGAAATTAAACCTAACACATGCCAGTAAATTTCTCTCGTGACCAATTGTTAACAGTAAAAATATGTTCACCCATTGCATGCATTAATTTGACTTTAAATAAAAGTCTAAATTAATTTCCAATACAATTTTAAGCCCAGTGCTTTATGTGCGATCCTATAGGTCCATTTAATGTTGGCAATGAATTAATAAATTAATTCAAAGGCTATATATATTCTCTAGCAAGATATTATAGCATTCCAAATTAAATGAAAATGCATATGGCATTTGGTGACCTAATGCAATTTCGCATAGTCCCTTACCCATAAATATCAGAATTAATATAAGGCATGGAACTAGTCATCCTTATATACATTAATTCATTTCTTGATATTCCAGTGACACTGAACTCTCAGATAAATAATGATTACTCATTATTTCATCTCGGTATGGCCATACACTTCTCAGTTCACTGATCAAGTGGCCGGTGACATTTTTCTCTCTTATCGAGAGGGGTAATCCCTTCACTTCTCTCATGCTCTCTAACATGAATCAGTGCATACCCAATC